>CAXITT010000242.1:975027-994334 GCA_964033795.1 Lymnaea stagnalis
TTTTTTTTTTTTTGGACTTCAATCACTGCCTTAGAATCAAATAAGTACCCGAAACAGTAACGGGAAGGGGCGGAGGCGAGAGTTTGGGGTGGGGGGGGGGCGTTTCCTGCTAGAAGAATATTGGGTTAAAAAAAATAATAAAATTAGATTTTTTAAACAATCAGCATAGATGTACTGTCAAATGTTTGAAAACACTAGACCACATAGATGGGTGGAAATATGAGATGATTTAAGGGCAAGAGTATAATGGGGGGGGGGGGAGGCAAGGTTTTGACATGGGAATTACATTACACAAAACAATTTAAAAGACATTGTTACTGTAGAACCTCCTGTTGATTCAGAGTTCCAGTAACTTTAGCTTTCCCTTTACTGTAGACTTCATGTTACTTTAGAATTCCTGTTACTTTATACTTTATTTTTCTTAAGACTTCCTGTTACTTTAGACTTCCTGTTACTTTACACTTCCTGTTACTTTAGACTCCCTATTTTATACTTCCTGTCACTTTAGACTTCCTGCTGCATTCGACTTCCTTTTTTTAGACGTCCTGGTACTTTAGACTTTCTCTTACTGTAGATATCCTTTTACTTTAGACTTGGAGAGCTTGTTATTTATTGGTCTGTTACCTTGGAAACCCTTCCTTTTTACCGTCATTACTCCAAAAGTCAGGGTCACGCCTGACTTCACCTCAACGTATTCTCTATACAACATAAAATGTTCAACAGTTTGTCCACACATATTTTATTGTATTAAATTCTCTCTGAAATCTCCCCTTAGTGGATTGCCTCCCCCTGCAGCGTCACAAGGATGGCTGCTCAATGAACAAGAGAAATAAGTTTGGCGTCAATCATTGTCAGAGTCGGCACAAGGAAGAGTAGGTTTTATCTTCATTGACTATTAGAGTCGGCACCAGGAGGAGTCACTTTGTTTTCATTGACGTAGTCGGCGCCAGAAGAAGCAACTTGGTCTTCCTTGACCCGGAGTTGGTTTTATCCCAGGTGGCCCCACAGGACCAGGTTATCGTGGGGTAAAGAGAGTTGGCGCCATCCTAGCGAGTGCTGATACATTCTACACAACGGTTCATCTAACTCCCTGCTACGGACCCGGTTAGAAACAAAGCAAGACAAAATTATATCAAAATCTCAGACACAGACTTTCAAGACTGTAAACAATACGTGCATTGTTCATTTGGATCAATAAAAGCATTTTTATCTTATCTCATCCTAATCTTATTTCATCTTATCTCATTTCGACTTATTTTGTCGTATCTTATCTCATGTTATCCATCTTTCCTTATAATATCAAATCTGAGCTTTTCTGGGATTATTCTTCTAGGATTGTACAGTATAAGCTGGTTCCCAACAGGGAATCGCCACTCTCCACGCCGCTGGATAACCCGAGGGAACACCATGTGGATGATGCAGCTCGGCACCAGTGGCGTCGCAGGAGTTTTCGGAATGACTCCTCAGAGTTTCCTTCTCTTAAGATGAGTCGCCGTCCAAGGTTAACCGAGTCCCATCCGCCCGGGGTGCAGGTGAGGTTTTTGCTTGACTGTGCCCGAATTGAACTCCAGACCACCAACTTGAGATTTGCTCAGCTTGGACCATTGGGCCAACCCAGCACCCACTTAAAATAAAACCCTCTCAATCAATGTCATTATGATATTTGCCTTCGTTCCGTATGTGACCTGACAATTCTAAGTATTCATTTATCCATTCCTTGTCAGCCATTTCCGGTTTGTGCTGTCCAATCAAGCCATAGCCTGACGAAAGATTAACACAATCATTGTCTTTGTTGACACCACCGCTGCTATTTTTAAGAATCCGTGACACACAGTTGAGCCCGAATATTGAAATGTTGATACAATCAACTCAGCGTCAGGAGAAAAAAGACAACTACGAATTAAACAATAGACTTTTCCGCTCAAGACAAATACCTCGACTTTATTATAATTTCGTTTAACGCGGTGAGCAATTGAAGATCGGACGAAATCAGTGCAAATTTTATGACGTGGGAGATGGTTTATACGATTGAATTCCGTTTCCTTGATATAAACCATTATTTCATGTATATAGCTTTGTTGGGGAGGGGGGGGGGCAAAAAGCCTTAGGATTATACGGGGTTCAACAGGAGAAGGACTTGAGAATAAAAGATCACAGCCACTCGCGTTATAGCCGTTCTCAAGCAGTGGGTCGCGAGCCCCTTTGGGGGTCGAACGACCCTTACACAGGGGTCGCCTAAGACCATCGGAAAAACAATATTTATGAAATAGCAACGAAAACAATTTTACGGTTGAGGGTCACCGCAACATGAGGAACTGTATTAGAGGGCCGTGGCATTAGGAAGTTTGAGAACCACTCGTGTTAAGAGACATCGCAGTACATGTTTTTTTTTTCCCGCTTTCCTCCCAAGCCGTCCATTAGTGACTGCCCCTGAAAACCCAGAGAAAAAAGAAATCAATATCTCCAAAGTACCGATCTCGCAGATTCAACCTTAACACCAAGATAATCTTGACTACCATTAGTGGCCGTGCCACTAGCTCCATTATCATCTCAACTACAGCGTTGTCTCCCTTTACGCCAACCCCCTGGAGTGATGTCCCTTGTCATCTTGCCGCTAACTAAGTTTACCCAGCACGGGGGGAATGCGGGGCGCGTCACCGCGAAGGCGGAGATAATCACCGCTGGCATCCATATTTTCTTATGCGGATTCCTTGATTTGAATCTACGTCTCTTTTGACCAGAGGCGGAGAAATTGCAAAACATGGGGCATCAGTTTTTTGTTATTATTTTTTTTAAAAATATTTTTGTGTAAGGAAAGAGAAAGAAATTGTAATAAAAACATATTTATGCAAGTTGTTTTAACTGCTAGAATCGTGCCCCCCCCCTCCCTCACCCAGGAGAGGGGGTGGTAGATCATCTGTTTCATGCTGTCATAAAGTTCGCAAATAGAATCAACATGCTGAATTTTCACTGTTTCACCATTGGAGAAACGACGACGACAATCCAGGCTCTCCATGATGTACAAGATAAATAATGGCCTGGTCCACTGTTCCAATATTAAACAGAAACTCGTCCCTCTCCCCCATAGACAGTGACGAGGCCATGACAGGCAATTCAGGCTCCTACCGGCAAGAAGCCAGTATAGGAGCTGCTCATTCCTGCGCAAGACAATCAGGGACTGGAACAATCTTTCAAAAGGAACGGTAGAGGCGACAACACTAGACACATTTGTGTCTATTGCCTCCAGCCTTCAAACCCTTAGTGCATGATTTCCTCATCAACACCAGTAACAGAAACATTGCAAATTCCATCTACATGCATAGGAGCCAAAATGATCAATAAATTGATCGTGGGCCCTTAAGATATAGAAGAAGAAGAAGGGTAGAGGTAAACATGAAAAAAGACAACTTTTTGTATAATTCCTTTTTGCTTCAACCTGAACGCAGTCCTCCTGGAATTTCTCTTCAATATCACTCGACGTGTATTGGGAAATATTTAGAGGTGCAACGGTTGTTAAGCCAGAATTAATCTTTCGATGTTCGACACAAGTTTAAATATTAACCAACGTCGTTGAGCATTGATTAGTTTTAGTTATTCTAAGCTAAGCTTTTCGAGACTGGAGAAAGCTATCTTCACCACCAGCGTTCAAACATGAGGAGAAATGTCGAATTTTCAAGTCACGCAAAAAGACCTATTCGTGCATCATTGTCGGGCGCTCGCGTCACCCAACCCTAAACATACGCCCCTATACAGGGGGCGCTCCTCGAGATTCGACAACCCTCCGTGATGAAATCAACATAAACGACTCTGTGAATCGAAAAAGAAAGCTATTGGCGCTAGCTAACAACCTTTCCTTGATCAATACACACAATTTTTTTTCTTTTTCTTTTCGCGTACTAGAGCGAATGAGCAAAGAGCCGACCTCTCAGAATATCATTAACCTTATGAACGAATGTATGCAACTCTTGTTTCAATCAATCGGATGTTGCGTAATTTCATGCTATTTTTATATATAAACAAGGTTATACATTCATCAACATTAAGTGAAGTAAACCACAACAAAACAAGTAATGAAAAACCCCATGGCGACTGACGACATTGATGAGACCAGGACAAAAGAAAAACTCGCCCCCGTAAGGCATTATTATGACCCTCTCAAGGCCGTGGTCGGCTGGCACGCATTGTCGCATCAGAACGGGCTCACACAAACAAGCCCTGCTGTGTTCAAATGTCATTGTTGGGCTGGTGGAACACACCCGTGGGATTGTGTGTTCAAGATCGATCGATGGGTGAGCAATTTTTTTTTCAAAACAGGGGGGGGGGGGGGTTAAGAATTCGTGGAACGGTACGATCGGGTACAAAAAAAAATGTTGCGCTGGGTTATGGTGGACCTGCTGTGGTCAAATGTGATTGTTGGGCGGGTGGAACACACCCGTGGGATTGTGTGTTCAAGATCGATCGATGGGTGAGCAATTTTTTTTTCAAAACAGGGGGGGGGGTGTTAAGAATTCGTGGAACGGTACGATCGGGTACAAAAAAAAATGTTGCGCTGTGTTATGGTGGTGACAGAGCAGATTTGTTAGTAGGTCAAAGGTCAAAGGCGAACACTTGACTATTATGAAGTGGTTGAAATACGATCAAATGTTTAAAAAAATGTGCACTTATGAAAATAACCGATTTTTTTGTTTTTTTTTTGTTTGTTTTTAAATTCACGAATACAAGGAATGCGGTTAATCCAAATCGCTTTGATGACGCATGGGGGTGTCAGATTACGCTCCAACGAGAAGGATGGGGCTTGAGTTTAAGCTCCTGTCGTTTGCGTGTCATGGCGGCAGGCCAAGATGGGAAGCTGTGGGGCTAAAGTTTCACTGTAACCGTCAGTAAAATCACTTGACTATACAATAATTAATTAGATACAGTCTTAGCATTCACTCAGTAGGTTACAGTGCTAGCATCCAGTTAGAAGAGACAATCTTAGCATCCGGTAAGTAGTGACGAACACAGCATCCAGTAAGTGCAGACAAACTTAGCATCTAGTAAGCAGAGACAATATTAGCATCCAGTAAGTCTAGACAATCTTAGCATTCGGTAAGTAGAGGAAAACATTAGCATACAGTAAGCAGACAGACTGTTAGCATCCATTACGTGAGGACCATGTTAGCAGCCACTCGATTGAAATACTGTTAGCATCTAGTAAGCGGAGACCATGTTGGCATCCAGGAAATGGATGCAATTGTAGCATCTAGTAAGTATCAATATAGGCTCACATCTAACATACATGGTCTTGACCCCCAGTAAGGCAAACGGCCAAGGGCATAGTTGCATGGATAGCATCCAGCCATTGAAGTATCGAATAGTCGAGTGACCCTAGTCTTTAATCATGAGACAACACTGTGGAATCTCAATTAAGATAAGTAGAATTCTAAAGGTAAAAAAAAAATAACTTTAAAGAAAAAAATTAATGTTGGAAAGAAGGAAAAAAAAAAGATATTGCGTTATTTTAACAATAAATTAGGAAATTCTTATAAGAATGTGAGAAATATACAATATTAATGCGCACCTACGGCGTGTTTTTCCTATTCCGGATGTTTTGAACACTATACATTTTTAACGAGGACGTAGTTGTGCACACTAGTTTTAATGAAAGATGATTTTGATTTTGCACACCTGACAAAGTGCACAATAATTCGGCCTCGCACACCAGACATAATGAACGATGATTTTTGTTGTGCGTATCAGATATAGTAAACGATAATTAGGTGTTGCGCACAGACATAATGAACCATGTTTTTGGTTTTTGCACACCAGACCTAATGAACGATAATTAAGTTTTGCACACCAGACCTAAGGAACGATAATTAAGTTTTGCACCCCAGACCTAATGAACGATAATTAAGTTTTGCACACCAGACCTAATGAACGATAATTAAGTTTTGCACACCAGACCTAATGAACGATAATTAAGTTTTGCACACAAGACCTAAGGAACGATAATTAAGTTTTGCACCCCAGACCTAATGAACGATAATTAAGTTTTGCACACCAGACCTAATGAACGATAATTAAGTTTTGCACACCAGACCTAATGAACGATAATTAAGTTTTGCACACCAGACCTAATGAACGATAATTAAGTTTTGCACCCCAGACCTAATGAACGATAATTAAGTTTTGCACCCCAGACCTAATGAACGATAATTAAGTTTTGCACACCAGACCTAAGGAACGATAATTAAGTTTTGCACACCAGACCTAATGAACGATAATTAAGTTTTGCACCCCAGACCTAATGAACGATAATTAAGTTTTGCACCCCAGACCTAATGAACGATAATTAAGTTTTGCACATCAGATCTAATGAACGATTATTACGTTTTGAACACCAGACCTAATGAACGATAATTAAGTTTTGCACACCAGACCTAATGAATGTGTCATTTGGCTTACCTTCGTTTTCCTTGTTGACGGGGGCTGACATGACGGCGGCGCACAGCAGCATGACGTAACACATGGGCATGACGTATCTGGCACACATTTTCAATACTTTTTTTTTCTTTTTTTTTAACCCTTACAGCAGCTCAAAATAAACTCTTCTTTTAAAACTCTACCGACGACTGATGGTAACGAACCGCTTTCTCTTCAGTACCAAATTTGTTAACTTCTTTCAAAGATGCCGTCTTCAGATCTTTGCTTTATGTTCACCGTTATTGTAGTTCCAATGGTGGCTGTAGGATCGAGGAAAAAAAAAAAAAAAGAAGAAGATATTAGATCTATCTGGTCATTTAGCTATTGTTGGTTATGTTAACATATGGCTAAAAAATATTTGTATAACAGGCCAATCCTGGTTATAACATCACCCCCATTTCTATAAGAAATTAGTTCGTTATTATTCAAAATAAAATTTGACGAGAATACGATCCTTCTCCTCGTTTGCTTATAGTTTAACATCTAGTTGGTGTGAATCGAATGATCTATTTCGTTTGTTTGCTTGGCAAACAAGTCTCAATCGTAGAACGACTGTTTAAAAAAAATAAAAAAAATTAATTAATCAATTGTTGAAGTGAAAATTTCCGTTAAGTGTTTACAGATATGATGTAATTTTGCATAATTCTTACATGAATTTAAACCAAAACAAAATATAGAAATTAAAAAATATATATTTATTTCCTAACACTATCTTATTTTATTTTTTAGATATTTGTTGGCGTAATAGATGATCGAACACTTTTTATCAAAAAAACAATAGTCACATTATAATTAATAGCATTTACTTTGTTTCCTGAATGTGGTGTCAAAGTAAGAAGGACGCTGGCGACTGTTGCTGAATATGACGGGGGTCGGGATCTTCCACTACTGTCCTGGTCTGGGGGGAAAAAACTTTTGTTACTGATCTTCTGGCACCGGGGAGGCGCGAGGATGGGGATGACGACAGCGCGTGGGCGGATGACAGCAGAGTGGGGTGGATGTGAGGCTGGCTGCACGTCAGGGAGGGGGGAGGGGAGGAAACGCTGGCGTCGGGGAGAGATCGACGCTTGAGGTCGATGACGTCATTGCCGTCTCGAAGGGGGGGGGGGGGGGGGGGGGGGGGTCTAGTTTGTGTTCTGGGCAGAGGGGCCTCTTTGGAAAAATCATTGTTTTTCCCTTTCGTTAATTTTGTTAGACTCTAAATTATCTTTTGTTAAATTTATAGAAACAAAAAAAGCCTTAAACAAAGCTGATTGCAAAGATTTTAATTTAAACCAAGTTGAGATAATAAATATTTTTTTACATTTTTTTGTTTGGATATCGTTAAGGATTATCGAGACATTTTACTATTCATTTTATGGTCATTTTTATCTTATTATTTCATATAAGCCCAAGGATTCAGCCTGCACGAATATGTAAGTTAGATCAGTGGATTCTTAAACATTTTTTTTTATTCCACGAACCCCTTTTCCAGTTAGATGAAAGCCACGTAGTCCTTAGAATGAAGTTTGAGACTCGCTAAAATAAAAGATAATACACTATTTTATTTTTTTTCAATCCAACCTCAAGGTCCCTCTGAAATTTTTTTAGGACCCCCAAGGAGTACGCGAACCACAGGCTAAAAATCTTTTCATTAGATGAATTAAATGAATTCGTGTTCCATGTTCCATTCTCTCACCTAGCCGTCCCAATATTTCTACTCTCAGAGTTCAACACTTGCACAATCGTCCCAGTCGTAAGCCAGTCGTCAGTTCTGGCCTGGCGCATAAAATTAGCAATGTAGGATTAAAAAGGTAAAGGATATTCTAGTTGCAATTAAGTTGAGCCACAAGGATTTACCTAGGCCTAAAGGACATGCATATTAACACTAACAAGATTCCCTATCCGCAAAATTGTTTGAAAGATTTTCTTCGACCAAAAATTGATCAATCGGAAATTTTATCGAATCTATTTTTCAGTTCACACGTTAAAATTTTGACGTCAAATTTCTTTTTTGAAAAAGAAATTTTGCAAACATTTTAACGTGTCAACTGAAGAAAAAAAAATGTTCAAACAAATTTCCGTTCGATGAAATTTCCGTCGATCAATTTTCCGTCGTCGAAATTTCTTTTAAAAACAAATTTCCGGTAACCACAAGATTCACCTGTATTGGTGTAGCAGACACCTTGAATGTAAATAGTAATGTGTGTGTTGAGCTACACTCTAGGGATCTCTATACCCCCTGGCTTCGTTAAATTAATTTTTTAGGTATGACCTCAATGGTATTTCAAAGATTTAATTTTGTTTTTTAAAAATATAATTCAATGCTATTTAGTTGTTCAAAATGAGTGTGCGCCACTGTGCTAGATATTTTATGATATGTTTAACAATAAAAAACGAGGTATGTAACAATAGACTACAATAACCACATTATATAATGTAAACGGCTGAAATAATATATACATAAGAAAAACATGTTAACTTTAAACTGTTAAACTTTAAACTGTTAACTTTCAACTGCTAACTTTCAACTGTTAACTTTCAACTGTTAAACTTTAAACTGTTAACTTTCAACTACTAACTTTAAGCTGTTAACTTTAGACTGTTAACTTTAAAATTTAAACTGTTAACTTTAAGCCCTTAACCTTAAACTATTAACTTTCAACCGTTAACCTTAAACTGTTAAGTGGGAAGATACATTTATTTTTTATTTTTTACCGTTCCAGCTAAGTCTCATTTCCAACGTCTTAAAATAATCTTTTCCTTAAAAGCTATTAGTCTTAAATATCTTGTTGACGGATATCAATCTTAACTGTTTTGTTGACAGATGCCAATCTTAACCGTCTCGTTGACACTTATTGATCTTAACTGTTTTGTCGAGAGATATGACTCTACCTTAAGTGTCTTGCTGACATATACTAATCATACGAGCCATGGGATTATTTCATCAAAACCTTTTTGTTACACTTGATTGAAAAAAAAACGTTCCTTGAACATTTATGACCAAACTGAACGCCTAGCCGGGGCCGGGCAATTTGAGACCCTGCCAGGCGGATCTGAGTTCAAGTACGGGTAAGGCAATTCGGGAATTATCTTTGGAGAATTAGATTGGGATTATGCTTAAGTTTTGTTATAAACAATTTATAATCAATGAACAATTGTTTAATCCATCGATCATGGGACAGACGAGGGAA
The DNA here is from genome assembly GCA_964033795.1 of Lymnaea stagnalis. Lineage (NCBI taxonomy): Eukaryota > Metazoa > Mollusca > Gastropoda > Lymnaeidae > Lymnaea > Lymnaea stagnalis. The sequence goes on from CAXITT010000242.1 coordinate 984,666, forward strand.
ATAAAGAAGAAAATCTTGTATCGATTCACGTGAAAATAAAGTTATCTGCACAAATTAATTTAACGACCAGCGATCTGAACGATTTAACAAATAGAATATTGTTCCATCAGTGACTGGTTGGTCATTATTCTATATTTATTATATATGTATATGTATGTATTATATATATATATATTAGTATGTTAAAAAGCTGCTTATAATTTTTCTTTAACACCTGAACCTAGTTCCGTTTCATTTGCTGTGTCTGGATGTTTCCTTCATGTGTAGTACTCCGCATTTCCTGGCGTCCGGGTCAAATGTACATGTATAATGCAACAACCCGACCCAACGGAATATGGACGCAAGACGAGAGCCTTATCTGGGTCCTCCCCCCCCCTCCCCTTTTCCCCCATCCCCTTTTTAGAACAACTGATACGGCCCTTTAAACCGTAAACCTAAGCAGAACTCACACGGGTCAAAAGTACATGTATAATGCAACAACCCGACCCAACGGAATATGGACGCAAGCCGAGAGCCTTATCTGGGTCCTCCCCCCCCCCCCTTTTCCCCCATCCCATTTTTAGAACAACTGATACGGCCCTTTAAACCGTAAACTTAAGAAGAACTCACTTAGAGCAAGGTGAAACTGGTCCCTGTGACGATGTCTGAACCAAAACTCGGGCTATGCACGTGCCGCGCGCAAGGAGAGGTAACTCAATATTCATCACGGAAAGTTTGCTCAAGCTGAAAAGCATCAAGGGGTTATGGCCGCTGGTGCTTGAGAAAATAGTAAGGACGTGGTGTCCTGGATGAGGCACAGGGACCCTACTATTTCATTCCAGCGGCTTGAACGCAGTCTCAATGTTATAATGCTTCAAAAGGTGTTAAGAGGTAATGATTGTTGAAGAAGGTTATCAAGCTTTTGCTGAGTATTCTTAGGATTTTTTCAAGTCTTTCTCCAATTAAAAGAAAGCACCCTGCCAAGGGAGGCCTTTTAGCTTTGATGGAGACAGGCATTGTTGAGATATATGAGCGTTTAAAAAAAAAGTGTGGGGGGGGGGGGGGGAAAAAAAGTTAAAAAAAAATTATTGGACAAAAATGATGACGATTTTTTTTACATCACTTTTTTAAAAATTTTAGTTTAAAAAAAATACTAACAAAGTCGTGGGTTTTCTTCTCAAACTGGATAAAGCGCCAGACCACAGTATCAACGCACTAGGACATACACAAAAAAATACAGTGATTTTAGGGGCTATGTGGAAAATTTCTGAAGTTCATGCCACTCAAAACTTTTAGGATCCCTGATGAAAAAAACAAACAAATTCATTTGACAATCTCAATGCTACTACCATCATTTATTTTTTGGTCAAGTCTGCTATTAAAATAGTGAATGCATTAATTTAAAGCATTAGTTGCTAGATTTCATTGAAACTAGAACACAAAAATTCAAGGAATTTATTTTCATATAAATGTTGGATGAATTTTGCCTGTTCAAAGTTATTGCCGCGCAAGATAATTGTTACCGTTTCTTTCATGTTATCATAGTTTATTTTACTTTTTAAAAAAAATATTTATTTAAAATAGTCATTCCGCTTTAATATATTTTGTGCTATTTTAACTTTGTTTTTAAATTTTTTAACGTATTTTTTTTTCACCCTTTCGTTCTATACAAAAAAAACAATATTTTATAATATGGGGAACTTTTAACACTTTAACAGCTGACGTAAAGCGTATATTATAATAATCTTGAAAGATATAAGCGAAGACTGAATGATATACAAATTCTTTTGTTCCCCAATCTGTACGAATTTACCGGCGTGCTCCCTCTGAAGTCACACATCTGAATGAGAACTAATGAGTCCCCGATTTGGCTAAGAGAACTCACTCAATGGCTGTTTGAGATAATTTATTATAAATGGCTTGTGTTCAAATTGTTTTATTTGTGTGCTGAAGATGTATGATGCAATCAAAAAACATGCCCATTTAATTTGATCAATATAAGAGTCTTATCTGATCTTATCTTAAAATGTTGAGATGTCGTACACCTGAAGTTTCATTCCAAATGTGTACTTAAAACTTTACCTATGTACAACACCTAGCGCTACAGAAACAACCACCAAATCTGATGTCCGGGTAAAAACTCAATGTTAAATTCAGAACCGTATTTTGTGTTTATGTATAAGTTTTTTTTTTTTTTTTTTTTTTAAACAAGTGACTGACAGAACAAAGGTAAAGTTATCTTTTTTTTTTTTTTTATTTTATTTTGTCGAGGAAAGTGTTGAATACCATTTGTATTATAATAGAAACCTTCTAGTGATTTATTTAGGACTGCGTCGTCTTCTCGTATGAGNTTTTTTTTTTTTTTTTTTTTTTTTTTTTTTTTTTTTTTTTTTAAACAAGTGACTGACAGAACAAAGGTTAAGTTATCTTTTTTTTTTTTTTTTACTTTAGAAATTCTCGCAGATTAAACAAACTTATTACAAAAATATAATCAAATAAATCAAACAAAAGACATATGTCTGATAGTTTCTCAAATTTTATTGCTCCAATTTTTTTTAAAGACAAATGAGTTTTAAGGTCATCGGGAAGGGGTTTAAAGGAGAGGGTGGGGGGTCGAGGGTTGTCAAAAAGGATATCAATGTACATAAAAAAAATGAATATAAACAAATTCAATGAAATTTTTGTTAGAAAGGAAGACAAAAATGCTGAAATGAAAGTTAAAGAAACGAAACAATATAGATATTTGTTTAAAAAAATTTCCACCCCCACCTTTTTCCCCCCGGATATTTCCACGCTTTCCTGTTTTGGTTTGTATCGTCTTTCCATTGAGAGTGGTACAAGATAAAAACATAAAGTCTGTAAATAGGGTTGACATAAATCCACTTAGCTTCCTTAAAGAGAAATGAAATGGGGTCAGCGATGAGTCACAGGACGCCGTAGTTTCGGTCCTGACACAACCAGAGAAAAACAATTGTATTTTCTAAACAGTCAAGTTTTCTTCTCATTTTATTTTGTTAATATTGACGATCAGTTTGAAAAAAAACAAAGAAAAGCATTCTCAAACGAATCAATTTAATCAGAGATTGAATAACATAATAAGTACGACAGTGAAAGACTGATCAGGGCCACATGATTTTCTTTGAGAATATTTTAGTGTGAACAGTGTATCACATGATATTTAATTTTTTTTTTAATTGCAGGACTAAACACATGGCACACGGTACCAGCCCAATGTGATGCATGGCAGTGTTACATTTGTAAAGATAAAGTTTTAGAACAATTTTCGAAACATATACATAATTTTAACTGTAGAATTCGAGGTCGTCTCTCTCTCTCTCTTTATCTCTCTCTCTCTCTCTCTCTCTCTCTCTCTCTCTCTCTCTCTCTCTCTCTATATATATATATATATATATATATATATATATATATATATATATATATATATATANATATATATATATATATATATATATAAATATATAAATTTTTTAAAAATAATTCCACGTACATATTCTTAACGTAATAACATCAATCGTTTGATTCTCAGTGCAAAACAAATTCCTACTTTACAAGGCCATTCTATGAACTGAACTCTTCAATTTCTCTTTTTTTTTTTTAAACATCAATGATACTATCATTGAGCTGTTTGAGAATAACTAACTCAGATATTATAAACAATAGTTCAATTGGTTTCAAAGCGAAGACTTCCATGACATTACCGTTTGAAATGCGTTCATAATTTTTAAAAAAATGCTTAAATTACTACAACTTTCGAAACTATACAAGTTGATCCATAGACACATCAGCTGACCTGTAAGAGAAAACTCCTTCAAGAATTTTCTAAGTTTGTGTTCCTCTCATCCATTGCTATGTTCCATTTGTGTGACTTCATAAATGCACCCGGATTTATGTCGCTGCACATCACTTACATATTATGCATATTTACTGCACATCGGTTTCATATGTGTACATTTGTGCTATCGATGAGCTGTTCGACATTTTTCGTTCAAAATTTAAAATAAAACAAACTGACCCAAAATTTTGAAATGTAAAGTATTCTTCTTAAGGGTTTCTGTCAATGTGTGAGACCGTCCGTGTTGTCACCTCGCCCAACACGTGTGCATGGCACATCGAGCAAACGTAGATGTCAGTTGAACACGGGCCACACACAAGAAAATGTCCGCAAGGCAAGAAAGTGGTGGCCCGAGGTCGTGCCTTGCACAGAACGCACTGGAGCCTCGTCTCCAAGAACTCGTTTTCCCTGGTCACGGCCATTAAACACTGCTTGGAGTCTAAAGACCTCGAACCGTCCCCCTGAACTAAAAGATCGGCAGCAGTGTTTTTAGTTTGCGTTTTCAGTGGAGGGTGGACTAAGCCGAAAAGTCCAACAGCGCCAACGACCCCACCCTTCCCCGTAGCAGAAGACCCTGGATCCAAACTCTGATAATTCGGGAAAGATGTTAGACTGATCCTGTCGACCTCGTCTTCGTACACTGGTGTGCTCCGCACATGCGCCGAATCAACACCATCGACCAAGTTGACGTTATTTGAGACTACATTCTTTACTGTTGTGTTCGCCTGAATTTTGAAAGCATTTCCTCCGTCGGCTGATGAACATCTGGCTGTGTCCTGAAAACAAGCTTCATCGGATGAACTGCTCCGAGGGTTCTCAGCCCCACTTATGTTGGAAATAGTCAAATTTGAAATTTCGCTTGCCTCGAGACTGGAAATTGTAATGTCTCCAATGTTATTTATTATTTGTAGCAACGAGTTTTCTGGTATCATGTCCAAGAGGTTATCACATTCTACTAGCAGCGCCTGGGAAGAAATCTCCTTCCCTTCATTGACCATCTTGTCGGCACAGTAAAATATGAAACTTGCTGGGAGATCCTCGCTAACACTGAGCACAGCTTTAATAACAGATTTGTATGAAGAGAACAAGCTTTCCATTTTGGCCCTTTCCAGCCCAGAGATGGACTCCAGAAGTTTCTCCGTGGAGTCTCTCTGTGTCAGTGAATCAGATGACGTGGCTCCTAAAGGGTTGCGGTCGAGATTGTAAGCCATTTGTGATGGCGTAATATCTAGTTAAAGCAGAGGCGAGTTGGAAATTTTAAAACGATTTATCCCCTTAGATGTGGAACGTCCTGTCTCTGCTTGGGAGCCAAATGTTTCAAAAGCCAGGTGTGTTTTTTGACGTCGGTTGTGCGTGTAAAAAATTGAGCGTGTTTCAACAAACAGGAGATGTGTTATAACCTTGAGATGAGTCCCAGCTGTGTTGTGTTTTAGCCTCCTGAAGAAATACAATTTAAAAAATAAAAAATTAAAACTGTCAAAATTATAAGTGGCGTTTTCTTAGTTCTTTAAAAATAGCGGTACAAATGAGGGGTTGAGTTGTATTTTGGTTATCTATACAGATATTTTTTTATACAGACTAGATTAGGAATTTTACAAAATATCTTCTTTTTTTCTACCACTCATCCAATAATGTTTAGGTAATGTTGGAGGAGAGTGGGATGGGGTGGGGGAAGGGGAAGGGGAGGGGGGAGGGGTAGAAAAAACAAGGACAGATGTAATTTTATTTGAAGGGCTGAAAATGTTTGAACGTAGGACGAAGCTATCCGACAGACTGTAAATTATTTAAAGCTACTTTTCTTAAGTTCCCACTGTCCATCACACAATGTCTTCACTACTATACATGATCAATGTCGGGTTCCGTGTACATCTCACTGATTGATGTCACGCATTTATTTTTCAAAACAATGTTAAATTTGTAACAAACACAATAACATGTTTACGGAAGCTTGTGGGCCTGGAACACACAACGAGCTGGCGTCGCGGAGAATAAAATTAGGTCGAACTTAACATGGTGTCTTTTCTTTTGTTGTAGTAATAAAAGATTTTTCGGGGTTGATATCCTTAGCGACTGCGTCATGAGGGTGCAGTTCAAACGCTGTTGGCTACGGGTCAAACCATGTCAATCCTCGAAAATATTGATGGGCAATGTCATTCATTTCGTGTTTATTCATTACGTTTTTAAGGTTTAAAAAATCGTTGAAGTGTATGACTGCTTTAATTTCTGTTAAGAAGTGTCTTGTTTTTTTGGTTTTTTTTGTTGTTGTTGTTTTTTCACGACACAGGCTAGAAGGTTATTCTATCGTTTTTTGTTGTTTTTTTTTTTTGGTTGCTTTTTTAAAATCAATATTCCAAAGATTGATAAACAGAAATTTGGATAACACAATATAAACAATTTTATAAACCTAGATCTAACGTTAGAAGGTTGGAGATATAATGAGGCAAAAAATATATTTATATTACGGGAATTTCCAAGAATAAATTTTTAAAAGTATATATATTATGGATCTTTTATAATGTGAAGCGATTACAGGTAACGTAAATTTTGTAAAAGCTTACGACCATTTTCTTTTTAGAAAATACAAATTTATCTATTAATTATAATGTAAATTGTTGAAATTGTAAATCACAGCGACACTTACTTTATTGAATGATAGAGAGGATGTTTCATTAGTTTGAGACCAACTGCCTTATGAAAGTCTTAATAATATAATTTAAGGAATTCCCGTTCGCCTGCGTAGTCAGTGTCAGGAACGGGAATATTTTGAATTAATAAGTCACCTAGATCCTAGAGGCCCATAACTGAGCTTTTAGATAAGTAAATCGGTCAAATACAAGAGCTGAAATAGGTTTATTCATATTATATTATTTCAGAACTTCTAAAAACTTTCTATAACATCTATAGAATGTGCATTTATTATCTAACTATAAAATTTAGAATTAATATATATGGAAATTATATATTATATACGTATAATAAAGCCTAAGAATCGGATCCAACGGTGCAGAAATGGAATGCATAGTGTGCTACTTTCTAACTACTTTCGCGAAGTCTCAGCATTTAAACATACACATTTTATGTATTTACTGAAACACGGGTTGATCCCATGAAAATTACATACATCACAATTTTCCACGCCCTTGAGATTTTCATTTAGGAAATATTAAATCAGACATTCCTTATTCTTTTAAGAAGTATCTATGTATCCATCAATCACCAGGCAATCGCTAACATGGAATCCACAGGGAAAAAGTAAGAGAGGAAGGCCAAAGGATACACGGAGACGCCAGTTAGAGGCAGACACGCATAATATGGTATACACCTGGAAGCAACTGGAAAGGAAAGCACAAAACCGTGATGAATGGAAAATTATTGTGGACGGCAAATGAATGCCCCAAGACGAAGATCTATGTATAGATTAATACTTTAAAAAAAAAAAAAAATAAAAAACATTAGGTTTTGATAAACATTTATATTCTAAAAATATAAGTGTACCCAACCCTTTTCACGCCCCTGAAATACAAAGAAGAAATTTATTATCAAAATTGTTTTTTTTTTTTTTTTTTTTTTTAAAAAAAAAAAAAAAAAAAAAAAAGTTTAATTTAATAAAAAAAATAAAAAAAATAAAAAAATACGCATATCTAATTTTAATATCTATAACATTATCGGGATTTAATTCTCAGTATTTTTGTTGTAACAATGGGAAAAACGCGTTTGCCTTAGTTTTAAAGAGAATCTTGATATCGTTATACGAATGTAACGAATCCAACTCAGAGTTTTAACGTCCTTGAACTGTATTTCCCGACATTGATATAGCAAGTATTTATTTTTTTAAAAGAAAATCTTAAAGCCTCTTTTTTTATTTTTTTATTTTTTTTTTACGACTACAATATAACCGGCTTTTTACTAATAGTGTCATCCACTTAAACACCTACGCATTCTCCTTCCTCCACCTGAACTATATTTTCGGAATGTTAAATACATTATTTCATTAAAACTATATATACATGTATATATATACATTTATATGTATATTTGTATTTATATATATATATATATATATATATATATATATATATGTGTTTTTATTTTTTTATATATATATATATTTATATATATATATATATATATATATTTTTATATATATATATATATATATATATATATATATATATATATCTTTATATATATATATATATCTTTATATATATATATATATATTATATATAATCTATTTCCGGTGTGTAACCTAATCGGGCTTTGAAATACTCTTACACTTATGAAATGCGTCCTCCCATACAGTGGCGTATCTTGTGCTGCCAAAGTCCCCCCAATCCCGCTTTCCATCCGGCAAAATTTTTTTTTTTTTAAAATGGCATCCCTCGCCTCCCAACAAACAAATCGTTTATTATGGTATCATTAAACATTAATTGAATGCAACAAGGGACGGTAACCCCACGCCTCCGGCTCCCCTTTAGGTATGCCAACGCGCTCTTTTTTTCACAGCTCTTAGTTATATAAACATTCTTATGTCCCATCCAATTTAAAACCGAAATAAACTACATTTAACGAATATCTAAATAATATGGTCATTTTTTGTTTTCTATATTCAAGATATCGATATTGTTATGGGTTAACCCCCTCGCCCAGACTAAAATAAATAAAATACAATACATACATACATAAAATAGCTAAAAATAAATTTCTTCGCTCTTGAAATGTAAAAACATAAAATTGTCAAATACAATGGTCACAATTTTATTTTAAATGATCTATTTACCAATGTTTCCTAATGCAATTTTTTTTTGGGTTCTGAGATATTTCTATGACGGAAGCGACGTCACTCCTATACACATATTATGTTTGTTTTAAAATGTACCCCCCCCCCCCTCCCCCCTCCCCGCACCTTCCACACACACACACATTTACCCCGTGCTTCGATTGCAGAGAATGTTTGTAAAACATGGCGAACTACAAACTATTAGAAGTTGCTAAAAAAAAAAAATACATTTGCTTTCAAATTAATAATAGAAGATAGTAAAGAATGCCAACCCCCCTTTTTCACAATAACTCTTGCATTCAGACAAAGACTTTAAATAATTCGTTTATTATTACATGGAATTTATTTATAATTTTTGCATTGTTATTAAAACTTTACCAGCGCGAACTAAATTAGCGCATAACTCAACACGTTTGTGCCCCTTGGTAGCTACGGGCGAAGGGAATGAACTGGCCATGATTATGCTTATTATTAAACAGCTTGGGGCGTAGCTAAGCTTAGTGCCAATTTTGAACTCCCCTGCCACCAGAAAAAAGAAACCCTCTGCATTTGGTCGAAAACGCATCCCCTTTACGTAAATAAAAATTGACACCCCCGGGGCACCCCTTTCCACCCATCCACGCCACTGTATGCAACGCGGTTGTCTTTCGTTTTAACCTGTGCACTACAACGTCAAGACAAGTTAAGACAGCTGTCCAAGAGGCATGGCCAGACATCTACCACACAAAAAAAAAAAATAAAAAATAAATAGAAAACAAGAAAATACCGGTAAATGGAGGAAACTATTCGAAGCAGTGAGGTTAAGATTATAAGAGAGTCAACTGGTTGTTATAAAAGTAAGATAAAAGAATATAACCATCTCAAAGAATCGGTATATTATAAAAATAAAATGCGTTACAGGTTGGTTCAGACACACGCTACAGATATTGTAGGTCAAAGGTTTCTCATACCCCCCCCCCCCCCCTAATTTTTTTGCCAATTTTCCCCCTCCCTTTCTATTTTTAAAAATTTGTAATTCAATTTAATTTATTTTTAATTTAAAATGTTAAAATCAAAA
>CAXITT010000242.1:994458-1014374 GCA_964033795.1 Lymnaea stagnalis
AGGGGGGGGGGATTTTGAAACCATTCATGAATGAACATCTTTTGAAGCGTAGCCACGTAAACTATTGAAAGCAAAGGGGGGGGGGGGGGGGGTGGGGGTGATAAAAAAAACAATCCACGAGGCGTAACATACAGTCCAAGTAGTAGCGATATATATATATATATATAGGTTCTTACACACGTACATTGATTCAAATTTAAGTTGGTCGAGTCAAAGGAGAAAAAAAAATGTCGTTTTTTGTGTGTGTAAAGGTGTTTTTTTTATTACAAAAGAAATCCGGTGTCCCCACCCCCCTTTTTCTTAGCGGTGTTGTACCACCATCACCATCTTTATAGTTCGTTATATCTCATCAACTTTAATATTTGAGATTTCTTTGTAGTTTTTTTTACGGGAAAGGTTCTAAATTAAGTGAGAGCACGGCGTCTAAAGATTATAAAGTAGAAACAGCAAAAAACATTGTGGTTAAAAAAAAAAAAATAATAATAAAAGAATTTGTCACATTAATTTACATGGTTAACTTGTGAAACATTAGTGAACTTAGAACTTAGGGATAAAGTCAAGTGCTGCTGAGTGATCATCACGAAATATTGTATTAATTATATCTTCTTGAGAATGTTATTTAGATGAATCTTACAAAACGAGATCTAACTTTTTCGAATTTTTTTTTATTATTCTATTGCCCATTTAAAATAGTGAAATACACGTATTAGACGTTGCCTTGTTTTAATGCCTGATGTATGCAGCTTGCAATTGAAGCATAAATTATATATTCATAATCTTCCTCATATAATGGAGATGCGTATAAGAAAACCACAACATATGTGTCTGTGTACGCTAACGATTCTATCATCAAAGACGCATAAGGATTTCTTTATCGCTAATTAGATTATTTGTGTTCGATCGAATCGATCAAAGAGTTTATGCCCGGGTCTAGCAGCTACTATCAAGCGATACACTAACTAATTGGGATTTAAAGCGTGTGTGCCAAGAAACAGTGCATCTCCATTAGTCTTTGGAGTCTGGCTTGCGGCTGTTTTCAACGCTGTCCTTACCGACGGTCATATCACCGCTGTTATACCTATGCATTGTCGAGAGTAAAAAAAGCAAAAAAAATGTACACATTTTCAAATCACCCTTTCCAACTTCTTCCTCAAGGTATGTGGTGGGCATCAAATAGATTATCCAAGAGACCCGTGGTTATACACCTTGACATGGCGCCGTGCTTTGATTTTTTTAATTAAATAGAGTTGCGCTGTTAATCAGCCACACGCTCCAATCTTGCCTAATTTTAATCCGGTGACACGACTGTCGTCATAAATTAACTTCTTGTAAGCATGCTACAAGACAAGGGAACAGCATAAGGCTTTGTCTACGTCGTATGTGAAAATTGGACTTGGTAGAGCAAGCATGATCCAGTGGGCATAAAGGGAGGTTTAGCTAAAGGAAGGCGAAAAGTTCAAGGAGTCACCTAAGTAGCGCTGCTGGTCATCCACCGCATTCTGGCCTATTCCCAGTCGGTTGGCAAGAACAGAGTGGTCAATACCAAATGCCTTTTAAGTTAAATACGTGTTTTCCGCATTTGGTTAGAATTTTAAGACCAGGCGCTGAAAGTATTCTGACTTTGTGTTGTGGCTGTCAGTCAAACCCAAAAGGTGTACTGAACTCTTAGACAACATGGCAACAACAGAAACGGGCGAGTCACTTTAACAAACTCAAAATCTGGCGAAACGTTATATGTTTGATATTTTTATTTTATTTTAAAAAAACAAAAAAAACAACAGATATTATATTTTATTGTGTTAAATCCTAACTTACAATGGTTGCTTCAAAAATGTGATCACATAATTTGTGACGGGCATGACTATGTTACGTTCTCTTTTCAACAAGGGCTTAAAAACATTTTTTTTAAAAAGCTCCACACATTCCCTCTCGCTTTTAAAACATTCCCGGTCATCTCCCACCCCAAACAGACCTTACCCCTACTTTTCCTTGACAATAACAATAAAATAAATACTTATGGAAGTACTGCATGTGTTGTTGTTTTCCTACTTTAATTAACTTGCTGACAAAAATGTACCTTTACAAATAGTGCTCGAACAAAATTCACTACAAAATCATCTAAGGCTGCTAATGAAAATGCAATTGAACCTTAACACATTTTATGGTACAATCTCCCGCAACCGTGCTTGAGAGTCCCTGCTTTTAACCATTTGATAGAAACCCAAAATTTCCTTTTAAAAAATATATACATTGCGAAACACTGGTTTACTAAATAAAGATGTAGAAAATAGTATACTGTCAAACTTGTCAATTCGCAAAAGACAATTCATATATCTACATTTGGATTTAGTAAATTACATCACTTTAGTACTTAGTTTTCAATATGAAATCAATTTCTGGATGAGGGAAACATTCTATTTTAGAAAATGTAAATGTTGTCTTGGTTTCTTGGGTTTAGAATAGTCTCATCATATTTGTGTTTTGTTTTTTTTCTTTAGCTCTACTCATCTTGACATATGAGCATTCTGTCCCCACACAATTTTCTCTTTCGTGATATCTCACGTGTTATATTAATAAGGTGATCTGATGTATCCGTATGCTATCTGAAGCAAAGACAAACTTTGAATGTTCGTTCCAAATCAGGAAATTAACTCAAAAGTTGGTCTTTGGTGTCAAACTCATGATTGACCCGTGAGCCGTGTTGCCGACGCAAGGCGGGCAGAGCCAGGAAGCGGCTTGCGTTGAAGGAACCTCTCTCTCTCGTGCTGTCCTTAGGGATCCAGTTTACTGGACATTTTTTTTTATTTAGTCAGACCATGGTTAAACCGGAACTTCAAATAGGCTGGATTGGATAGCCGACCTTCAACTTACGCCGTGACGCGAAGTGGTAGGTTGTTCTAGACGGTTTGCTAGCCGCCGCGTCCAACACTTATGTGCGTATGGCTGACGAAACGGCTGCTAAAACATAATCAGTATGTTAACGTGAAAATGAACATGTGTCGTATTTATTTATTTCTTTTTTAAAACGTTAGCGACACACTAACTCAAATACGTGTCCACCGTGGCTAAGATGTTCTTGCGACACACAGAGCAGACGAAGATCGGCCCCGCACATTCCAGGCAAGTGATGAAGTGTCCGCAGGGGAGGAACGTTACCCCCCTTGGGTTGGTCTTACACAGAGTGCAGGTTCTTGAAATCTCCAAGAGTTCGTTTTCCCTTTCCACGGCGACTAAGTAGTCGCGGAGGCGGTCACCCGCTGTGCTTTCAGTTTCTCGTTGCATGTTTTCTTTAACCTCAACATCTGGATACGATAGTGGACGAGATGTTTGATTTGAAAATCCTCCCGCTCCAAGAATACTCGGTGGCTCTAGAGTGGATAACGACAGCTGCACATTTATGTTATCCACGTAATCATTTCCATCAGCTGGGTTTAGTCTGGATGAAGAGTTATCCAGGGAGTCAAACGGAGCGGGTGTGAAATTTGAAGGCGTTGAAAATGTTTGGTTTGACGTTTGAAAAGATCTCCTGCTACTTGGCACTAAATTTTGGGTAACTTCTCCACGACGTCCATCAGTTGCAGCAACACTGTCAAGGCTCTGACTCATAATCGAGTTCAAGCTGCTAAAACGTGAGGCTCTCCTCGTTTCAAGATCGGACACTGTAATTTCTTTTCCATCTCTTTCAACGGGTCTCAGATCGTTACGAAAATGCCCTGGGATTAATGCCACCAGACTCTCGCACTCACTATGCAGTGTCTCACCGGAGATTTTTCTTCCCTCTTTCGCCATCTTATCCACGCAAAAAAATACCAAACGCAGTGGGATAGCATCGTTTACTTGGCTCACGCTCTTGATGGATACCGAGTGTTCTTGATAATAACTCTCTATTGTCATTACGCCTAATTCGTTCATCTCCCGTATAAGGTGTTCCAGTGGGTCTGAGTGGACCGTAAGGTGTGTTAGAGACGAGTGCGCCATTTTATTTGCTTGAAATTGTATGGTGCAACTTGGTACGGCCCTACAGGGAAAAAAAATAGAAATGGAAATCTCAAACGATTATTAAATGGAAAGTTCAGTTTTTTTAAATGTATTTCTGTATATTCTAAAATTGAATTGAGTATCTATCTCGTACGTAAAACTAAAAAAAAAAAAATTAAAAAAAGAGTGTGTTTGTCTATTTAGCTTTAATGGAAAATAAAATGTATAAATGTAAATCAATAAATTTAAATGAACAAAAGTATGCTTTAAGGAGCTTTAGTCATCTTTAAATTGATTAAAAGTAAATATGATGTTTAGTTTAAACTTTTCAAGAAAATAGAACATATAAAATTAGTTGGCCTATAAATTTAAAATAACTTCATACTGAAAAAGGTAAAAATTTGTTAAAGTAAACCTACTTAATGACAGATGGACACAACTTTAGAGTCAATACATTAAATGTGAAATATAAATTAAATACGGAAATAGATCGTCTATAAAGGGACGTTAAGTATATATATATAGATATATATATCTTTTTTATTAAACAAAAGTTATAAGACTAATTCTAATAACAGCGTTTTGTTCTGAGATTTTAAGATCTTACCGGATTTACAACTCTCATCTGCTGGAATTTGTAACGGAATCCATTGATCCCGTTAACATTTAGTAACGACGCCTTAAAATACATATATCCTTCTAAACATAGACATATTCCATGACATAAGCGCTGATGCTATTTGGAACTATTTTTTATGACCCAGTTGCACTAAGTATACGATCATTATCTTATTTTTGGTCTTCAGTTACTAGAATTCCCATTTATAACTGCGGCACACTCGTGTTCTCAGCTTTGTCTCCCATCTTTACAAAGAAATCAGTCGTCCAATTTCTGTTTTCCAAGAAACGATGCCGGCATAATACGAATACTTTTTCGAAACATGTTCCATTGAAGAAATCTATTTATAGAGATGGCCATCACCACATTTTTCGTGAGAGGATCGTGAAGCTTCGTATTAAGCAAGCTCTATCAACTGACTTTAAAAAAAAAAAAAAAATATTTGCATATCAGATAAATGTAATAAGACGCGTATTTTACTTAGGTGAAAAAGAAAAAAAATGTTCTAGCAGTTTAAATGGATCGCTATGTTTTTGTGCGTTCCATTCATTACAGGGAAATTATCTGTAACGGAATTACATTCATTACAGTGAAATTATCTGTAACTCAAATTTTCCCGTTTGAACAGTAAACAATGAGAGCATGGCTCACTTTGTTTTTCTCCACGCCATGATTAATTTTGGAAAGTGAACGTATTCCTGGGTACATTCAAGACACAAACATTTACAATACATAAGTGCCGATTATCCTGGCGTCAATGTCTAAAACAAACCTTCATGCACGTAGTCACTAACAGTTGTGACCTTTTGCTCTGTTGTAATACTGCAAATTTCCGTAGAAGATTAGAAGCACATCTAAGTTTAGCGCAGACCATTTAGAGGCCTTTGCTACGTTAGTTAAAAAAAAAACACCAAAACAACAAAAACAACTTTACACGTAAAAACAACAAGACTATATTTGTTTTGTTACACCATATTTTTTTAACCTCTGCAGAAATGATTTCGTAAGTAAAAAAGATCAATAAAACAAGTTATACATTTGATTTACCGATAATTTCTGGATAGCACCCAGCTGTCCTAGAAATGTGGTCAGGAAAGATTTACCCAATCAGCTATTTATAGACGACCCAGACAGTGGCGTAGCCAGGGTTGGTGTCAACCGTTGCGGTAAACTCATGGTGTCACCCCCACCCCCTCCTCCCTGACTTCCAATGGCTTTCTTCTTATTAAAAAAAGTCCACAATATAACAATGAAAAGAGCAGAAACAAAGTAATTGAGGGCCAGGAGGTAAATGTATTTAAGAACTGTAACATGCACTTAGAGTCTCCCGACCACATCGTATATGGTATCAACGCTTCTTGTCACTTACGAAAGTTACCAAACACTTCATTCCGCGTTGAATCATGGTCAAAACGGTGTTTTTATATGACCTAGTGATAGGGTCGCCTCATTTCTGATGCATCAACCTTGAGCTTTTAATAAAGCACGCATTTGGATTGGTTACATATAAGGAAAATCTACGTTTGATTGGTTATCCTTTTATAAAATTTGGCTTTAGTCAGGGGTGTGTTCTTTGTAAATATGCACTTTGGTGTCACCCCCGAAATGGTGTACTCTGCTGCGCTCCAAAATTATCCTTTCCCGGAAAACAATTTCCAGACCACTCTCTTGTCGGATAAAAAGAAAAAGCCAAAGCATGTCCGGACTGAAAAAGAAAACAAAAAAACTTTTCCATCAAAACTTGTATTTTATATAAAAAAGTCAAATTTAAAAACAAAAACAAAAGCTGGGATTTAAATGAAGGAAAACTTAAGAAACGTTTTATTACTTGCTTGGGAACAAATTATAATATTGTAACTAAAAAAAAAACATTCAACCACTTTAAATGGGGACTATTAAATGCACGTTATTCGCATTACCAGCATGATGTCATGGCCAAAACTAGATATCAGGCCATGTCAAATATAAGTAGCTTTAAAAATGTTTAATTTTCATTAGATTACCTGTAATAATTAAAGGAGAAAACAAAATTAATTTTTTAAAAATATAAAATTTAAAATTATTTCATTTTGACATGTGTTAGTATTGCAACTGTATAATATTGGAAAAACTCCATACGTATTATAGTCTGGGCAAATCGAGGCTCCGATTAATTACGAAAGATAAAAAAAAAATTATCATAAGACTTATCCTTATCTTTGAATTACAAGCCTCTATAGTAAGTAGGGCCCTAATAAATTTTAATAAAAGAGACGAAGTCATACAGGTCTTAGTGACAAATTAAAATTATTTTGTTTGAAAGATGGCCGAACATCCAAGGCTTACAACGTCTCATGACGACCTGGGGAAGTTATGCCGCAGCTGAAACCCGAAAATCCGGACAACGCTTAAATGGATGTTTGGTTATCTTTAAAAAAAACTCGCATTTTGTGACCCATTCTTGTAAAGTGCATTTCATGAAGAGATCAAAACATCGTGGGGGTGGTTCAAGTTAAAAATACGGATAATCGAGTTATAAATTCGGATACTTAAATTCCAAATCTAGCAAAACAAGTTAAAAATCTGAAAAATCAATTTAAAAATCTAGCAAATCTGATTTAATATCTGGAAAATCAAGTTTCAAATATGAAAAATCAATTAAAAGTCCGTTAGAAATCACATTACAAATCTAGAAAATGTGCTTTAAAATCAGGAAAATTAAGTAAAAATCTGGAAAGTAGAGTTTCAAATTTGAAATAATCAACTTACAAATCTGGAAAACCAAGCTACAAATGTGAAAAAAATAAATTTACAAATCTGGAAAATGAATTTAGAAATCTGGAAAAAAATCAAGTTACAAATATGAAAAATAAATTTACAAATCTTTAAAAAATCATCAGGTTACAAATCTGGAAAATCAGGTAACAAATCTGAAAATTGGAGTAACAAATCTAGAAAATCAATTTACAACTCTAGAAAATCTGGTTTAAAATCTGGAAAATTAAATTACTAATCTGGAAAATCCAGTTACAAATCTGGAAAGTCCAGGTTCAAATTTGAAAAATCAAGTTACAAATCTTTTTTTTTTTTTTAATCTCGTTACAAATCTGGAAAATCAAGTTCCAACAATTTAAGGGCACGTTTCTCTTTTGGAATAAATCTATAATTCTGAAATCAAGACAACCATAGCTTTCAGATTCCTTTTTTTTTTTTTTCATCAGCATTTTTAAAAATAGGCCTATGTGTTCATTTTTTTTTTTTCCCATTTACTTTTTAAAAAAATTTGGAATAAATCTATAATTCTGAAATCAAGACAACCATAGCTTTCAGATTCCTTTTTTTTTTTTTTCATCAGCATTTTTAAAAATAGGCCTATGTGTTCATTTTTTTTTTTTACCATGTACGTTTTAAAAAAAATATATTTTGTATTCGGAAACAATAGTAACGAGTAGCAAGTTTTCAAAATTTAATCTATTCAAATCTTAAACTGAGACGCTGATGATCTTGTTGCCATAATAACATACTGATCAATGAGTTCCAGCCTATTAACTGGGGAGCCATTAGTTTATAGTCCTTCCTTGATCTGTTATTATACTAACCTGGCTGCTTTTTTTGCGCTGGAGAATTACTTAACATTCTTGGGTGTAAATTGTTCTAGTTTAAAAAAAAATTACCTTAATCAGGATACTTTTTTTCCCATATGCCTAAAATGAATATTTACAAAATCAACACCACATATCCCTTTATTAGGATCAAATAAAAATAAAAAGATCCTATCTTATCATTACTAATGTTAACAGTATTAGGAAAAAATTTGAGATCAGTGTTTGTACTGACGTATTATGACCTAATTGATGTTTGTCGCTCCTTGTAACACATACTTGCAGAGATTATCCATTACTCTAAATCCAGTAGTTCTTAACCTGGGTTCGATTGAACCCCAGGTGTTGGGTGAGTCAGTCTCAGCGGTTCGGCTGAGGTCCCAAAAAAATCAGGGAAAAAAAAAAGCATATTTTATTATTCCTATTAAGAAGGGTTCGGTGAATGCGCATATGAAACTGGTGGGGTTCGGTACCTCCAAAAAGGTTAAGAACCACTGCTCTAATCAAAGAAAATTGTTTAAAAATCTTTCTATCTGAATCTTTTCATCAAACAAAACAACTCTTACATACATTTTTTTTCCTGACCCTCAATTAATTTGTTTCTGTTCTTGTTATTGTTATAACGTGGACTTATTTTTATTAGAAGAAATCCATCGTGGATAAGAAAGGAAAATAACATGTTACAAAATAAAATAACAACTTAAGTTTTGTTTATTTATTTTTTTTAATTCTTCATTGTTTTAAGAAAGTGTCTCATCTATGTCAATTTATTTCATAAAAAGTAAAATTAATTTGTTTATAATAATAAAATAATAATATATTTTTACATTTTATTTGTTTCAATTTTATTTGATTTTTGTTTATTGCATTTCTTAACTTTAAAAAAAAAATGTTTTTCTGAAACATAAAATACTCTTCCGGATTTTGTTGTTCTCATTAATGAATTTTATTGTTCTCATTAATGAATTTTATTGTTCTCATTTTATGAAGGATTTAAAATTTACTAAAGGACAAATGGACTTTGCTAAGCGACAGCAAAACACTTGTCAAACTCTTGATTTCTATACTTCTAGGGCTTAACCGGGGACACTTTTTGTAACACCGGGTCGGGGTACTTTGAGGAAAAGGCCTACAGACATTCCTACACACTACTACGTGTCAGGGTTTAAACAATAGACCTACAGACAGTCGTAAATCCTACCTCTCGGCCTTAAAACAACAGACCTACGGACAGTCGTAAATCCTACCTCTCGGCCTTAAAACAATAGACCTACAGACAGACATACAGACAGTCTTAACCAACACCCGTGGCCCTTAATTGATTAACATTATGGTCACCTCCACGCATGACGGCTCTTTTATGTAAAATATGTGAAGGTGGGGAGGGGCGGGTTTCAAAGTGGAAGCAGGACATACCAGAAGCAAAAAAATATATGTAACAGATTGTTTGTTTGTCTCCCTTGGAACGTACATACATAGGTAAGTTGTGTAAGCAACATTTCCACGCTTCAAATCACTATGCTGCCTACTGTTGCGTTCGTCTCGGTTGATACGACATTGGATTTTTGATAACGCATAATTCTGTAAATCAAGACGACATTTTATTTTTAGACTTCATAATTAAATAGTTTTTTTTTAAAATAAATTTTGGGTCCTTAGTGGAAAGAATCGACTCTGTGCTTTGACTCTCTATGATTCGAGAGACAGTGTCTTCTTCTTCTTAATGATTTTAGCTTTCTTTTTCTTTTCCTGAGCAAGTCTCACGAAGCATCGTACCTGACACAGTACAATGTGAAAAGGGGGGGGGGGCACCCACCTCAGGCGATCTCAACGTAGAAAGATCGTAGCAGGAGGTGACTATTATTCGGTGTTGTTATTGTTCATGTTCCTCTGTCCCCCCAGCGAGCTTCGTGCGTAACGTCTCAACTCCGGTGAACAGGTTGCTACTTTCCTTATACAGCGTCTGTTGTTTCCTAAGTCTGTGTTATAAAAGGAACGACGGTAAATCTTCTCTGTCGACGGGTTTTTTTTTTTTTTTCATCTTCATCGCTATTTCGGGATCCGGCAACTGCCTGTTCCTATCAGTGTGTTATTTCTTGACACAAATAGTTGACGAATGCAATGCAATCTCTCTCTACGACACATGGCAATATATTTCATTGCATATTATAAACAATGAGAGGATACCACTTTTTTTTTTTTTTACACTCGGACCAGCCGGTTATTTTCTATAAAAATTTTTTTTTTTTTTTTCTTCATCGCTATTTCGGGATCCGGCAACTGCCTGTTCCTATCAGTGTGTTATTTCTTGACACAAATAGTTTACGATTGCAATGCAATCTCTCTCTACGCCACATGGCAATATATTTCATTGCATATTATAAACAATGAGAGGATACCACTTTTTTTTTTTTTTACACTCGGACCAGCCGGTTATTTTCTATAAAATACCCGGACCCGGTTTAAAAAAGTGCACCCGGTTAAGAATTAGCACAAATATTTGTATGGATATATACTTTTTTGTTAAGAGGTCGCCTGAATGTTGGCTTTGCTCTGAGTGCTACTTTTGTTTGAAGCTGAAATGACGTAAAACAAAATTATGAAGCCAACTCTTTTGATAGTCACAAAAAAAAATTATTTATTCAAACAAAAAACAAAACATTTAAAAACTTTTTTGTAAATTAAATAGATTTCTTTTGTACATTTGATCTTAATTTTTAAAAAAATAATTATTTCACAAATGTATTAAAGACATCAATCATTAATCGTGCATAAAAGAATTGAATTCGATAAACAATGTATACAGCATTCATGAACAATTCCGAAAAATGATAATACAATTCAAAATAATAATCAAGTTTCCAATTTATCAAGCTAATTATAAGAGTGTTGCACTGCGTTGAATTTATTTACATAAATTGCTTGTCTCTTATTTATTAGGGATTTTTAAATTTAAAAAAAACATTGTTGGTAACAAGAGGTTACTTGTGATTTTTTAAAATTTTATTTAAAGCGAAAATCTTTGGATAATGGAATGAAAAGGAAAAAATAGAAAATGAATCTCATGCGAAATCCATATTGATAAAGTTGAATACCTGTAACAGTAAAATTTAATGGGAAAAAAAAAATTTAAATTGAAGTGAAAGAAAAGTGAAAAAAGATTAATTTCGGAAAATGTAAGAAAAGTACAACTAAGAATCATAGAGTACGAAAATTAAGACTGACAGAATAGTAATAATAAACAGACATGGGGAAAAAAGGAAAGAACATTGTTTTTTTTAAAAAAAAACGTAGTTCACAACAATTAAAAAAACATGAACTTTATCAAACGTTAACGAAACGTTTAAAAAAAAAAAAACAAGTTTTAATTAAATATCTACCTTCTGGGTAGTTTTTTTTTTTTTTATAGAAAAAAAGGAGGAATCTTAGAGTGTGTCTTGTATTTTAATTTCATGTCTAAATATATATATATATATATATATATATATATATCCCCTATAACCTTTAACTGACATCTAGGCCATTTCACATAATAGAGAAATACAATCTTATTCGGTTCTGAAAACTGAACCGCTAATTTTAAATGACAAGAAGTTGATGTAAGTCGATAAAAAAAAATTGTTATTTTTTTTAAGTAGTTAAGCAAGAGATTTTGGCCATAACCTTTTACATATAAACCAGGCATAATTAACAGATACATATGTTCGTGAAAGTGAGACATTTTTTTTCTTCCATTACACAATATAGATTAACAAAGGTAGGTCTCCACTGTGGCCAAGATGTTCTTTTTACACACCGAACACACGTACACAGGTCCGGCGCATTCTCTGCACGTGAGGAAATGACCGCACGGCAGGAACGTGATCCCCCTCGGGTTGACCCTGCACATGGTGCACATCCGGGTCGTCTCCAGGAGGTTGTTTTCTTTCGTCACCGCGTGTAAACATTCCTTGACGAGCGCCGCCCGCGTTCTTTCGCCGTCCTGCCCCTCGTTCGGCCTCGCGTCGCTCTTCGGCTTCAAGGGTTCAGCGTCCGAAAAACCATAGCCGCTGGCACCGTTTTCGAACAATCGTTGGTCCAGTTTCGTGTTTACAGGACTAGGCTCCAACGTCGAAGAAAACGAGACCGCTTGTAAATTGTCGACTTGATCTTCGTAGGCCGAAAAACTTCCCAAACCTGCAAAGTCAACGACGTCAAGGTCGGCGCCGGGGCTCCGATGTGTCCGGGTGGGCCCCGGAGACGTCACGTGACTACTCGAAATTATTTCTGGCAGGCTTAAATGTTCACTGTTCGCGGAGACGTTCGCGGGACTTCTGTTGGAAGACCGATTTCGCCGTTTGGCTTTCTTCCGGTGGTTCGGGGAGTCGCTACCGCCACTTGCCGCCGGGGTTTGGGTAACCGCTGAGTGCCCACCAGCAGCGGGGTGGGACGCGACGGGTTCACTGCGTCTCGACTCCACTGCGATGAGCTCGCTGATCGTAACGTCTTCTTTCGCGTCGTCGTTTCTTTCCAAATAATTAGCGAACGTCACCTCAAGGTCCAAACACTCTCTCGTTAAGGACGCGCCGCTGATCACCTTTCCTTCTCTTTCCAGTTTGTCGACGCAGTAAAATATTTGATTGTCGGAGAAGTCGCTGACTTCGAGCGTCGACACGATGGCATTTTTGTGTTTCGAAAACAGCGCTTGTTTTTTGGTTCTGTCGAAAACTATTAAATCCTTTCCCGGTTCATTTGATGGACTCGCTTCAAAGTTCGACGCCATTTCGCAGGGGTTTGTTTGTATGTAAGAATTCCAGAGGTTGTGATGATGTCATATGTTCTATATTCCTCACTGCCTATATCAAGTGCGGTTGCGTCTTTTAAAGCATTTCCTACAGCAGGCCCCTTTTTTTGGTATAGTGCAGACTCTTAAAATTTAATCCCTGTATCCAGTGATTTCTGAAAAGAAAAAAAAATGAAATTAAGAGTTAGAAAGTTAATAATACAAACCCCGAAATAGTTCTAATTGAAATGGCAGCGTTGATGAGGATGTAAGCCAATGCTAAAACATGCGTGACAATAATTGGTGTCTGTTTTGAGCGTCTCGTCGAGTGTGTCGACGCTAGGCCTGAGGGAGGTGTAGGGATGGGGGGGGGGATTCAAACCCAGGCAATTAAAAGCTGAACAAATCAACACAAAGCTAAGCATTCCGGGAGGGGGGAAAGGGGGAGACCGGGGTCTCGTCAATCATCGGCGGGATGCCAAAAGATATTGTGTGATTATTATATTCACTGCAGTAGTGCAGGGATTACATTAACAGTTGAGTTATCGTTATCTGTGCTCATTTTGAATCAAAGTTGTCAAATTTACCCCAACCCCAGCCGAAACTTAACTGAACAAAAATAATATCCACTCAAAAAAAAAAAAAAAAAAAAAAAAAAAAAAAAAAAACCACAAAAAAAAAAAAAAAAAAAAAAAAAAAAAAAGCAATTTAAAAATTTGAAAAATATATCATTGTAATCCTGCATTCTTGAATGACATCTCTCCAAATTTCCAGGTCTGTAGCAGCTCTTTCAATGTCGGCCCAAGTCTTCTTTCCAATCACTCAAGACTCTAGTTAGGTCACTTCACAATGTGTTCTCATGTCAAAGGCTATGCTAAGACACCCTGCCCGCTTTTGCTCAGTGCAGTTCCAATTCGTGCTCTTTGAGTATTGATTAATCGCACTCCAATCCTTGTATAATTAGTTAATCTTTGAGTATGGCCGTGTTTCTTTGCTTTCTTTTGATGCCTGCGCATTCAATTTTCAATCATTTCACACATAACTATGCAAGCCATGTTCAATAATTTCACACATAATTATACAAACAATGTAAAAGTAGATACACATATAATTATACAAACAATTTAAAAATAATTTCACACACAGCTATACAAAAAATGTTCAATAATTCTACACGTTAATATACAAACAGTGTAAGAAATAGCTACACAGATAATTATACAAATATTGTAAAATTAGTAACACACATACTTATTATAAGCAAGGTAAAAATAATTTCACACATAACTGTACAAAGTTCAATAATTTCACATATAACTATACAAACAATGTAAAAATAATTACACACATAATTATACCAAAAAAAAATGTAAAAAAAATGTTACATCCATAATTATAATGCAATGAAAAAATAATTTCACACATAATTATACAAACAATGTGCAGTTATTTCACACAAAACTATACAAACAATTTAAACATAATTTTACACATAACTATACCATGTAAAAATAATTTCACACATAATTATACACGCAATGTAAAAACAATTTCACACATAACTTAACTACAAACTACAACGCTAATTGTATAGATAGTACACGTTAAAAAAGTTCGTAAAACATTGACATGATGAAAATAAATCTAGTTTGATACCAGGGCTTCCCAACTTGGTGTGCTAGTCTCCTCAGGCGGCGTCGGGTGGCATTTTAAGGGATGTAACGAGAGGTGGTTTATAGGAGCAAAGGAACCATTGACTTTTTTTTTTGCTTATAATCTTAATGTTTATATTTTGTTCTTCTTAATAAACATTTAATGTAATATAGTAAATACATACGAATTTTATTTTCTAAGTGTCACCGTTAATGTAATTTTTTTTTTTTTAAATATATAAATCCACTTTTTAAATGTTAAAATTCATTGTTACTTTGTGGAATGTGTAAGATACAGTGAAACATCTCGTAGGGGTGCAGAATATAGAATAATTTGGGAGACCCTGGTTAAAAAAAGGTAAATGAAACGACTCAAGTAAAACAGCACATCAAGACAGAGAATTTTCAAACTTAAACTAGAGCAAAAATTTAGAGGAGAAGGTATCACTGCCTATAAGAACTGTATCATCCTCATCTGTGGCGGTACAGCCCTCACGTACCTGCACCACCACATCCTTCCATTCGGATCAATCCATGGCTTTTCTCTTCCATGCGTGGACCGCCAGCTGGTGACGACCTCAATGAATGTATGAGCTTATAAATCAAGTAACCTGATGTTGCAATGGTATTTTTAATTTTGACAGTCTATTTATTGTCATTGTCATGACCTCCCCTTTCGTGTGTCTCAAACATGTGTAGTTCTCCGCCATTCCTATTTTACATTCACAAATTCTTCCCGAAGACATTTTGGGGAAAAACCTCAAGTGCCTGTGATATAATGCAGTGGGTGCAGTCTCTCCCCTTATTGCCTGTGATATATTTTAAGCTTTAGGCTGGAGCTTCTTAAGCAGAGGTGCCTCTTTCCTAGGGTTGCGTGAGGCAGAGCCAATGAGTTCGGGGAGACCCAGGAAATCAGGTTCCACGATTATTTTCAGTATTATTAGCATCTTTTCATTGTTTTGTTGTTTAATCGAGTCAGAGTTAATTCAAGTCAATAGTGGGTGCAGGATATGTCTTGAAATCATAAGTGGGTGTGGGAAATGTCTTGAAATCATAAATGGGTGTGGGAAATGTCCATAAATCACAAGTGGGTGTGGGAAATGTCCCTAAATCACAAGTGGGTGTGGGAAATGTCCCTAAATCACAAGTGGGTGTGGGAAATATCTTGAAATCATAAGTGGGTGTGGGAAATGTCCCTAAATCACAAGTGGGTGTGGGAAATATCTTGAAATCATAAGTGGGTGTGGGAAATGTCCCTAAATCACAAGTGGGTGTGGGAAATGTCTTGAAATCATAAGTGGGTGTGGGGAATGTCCCTTAATCACAAGTGGGTGTTGGAAATGTCCCTAAATCACAAGTGGGTGTGGGGAATGTCCCTAAATCACAAGTGGGTGCGGCGCTGCCATAAAAGGTCATGAACTCCTATCTAAGCATTACAAATAACCTCCTCTAGCTTTTATTAGCTTCAATTTTAAAAAAAAACGTTTTTATAATTAAAAAAAAACTTCTAAAACAGATGGTAATGTAAAGGGACCATTTTTTAAAAAATGAAATAAATAATTGAAAACTGGTATCTCGGTGGATCGAATGCATTCCTTGTCGATAGTTAATGTGTTTCTCTTGACAAACTAAGTGGTAAAGGTAAAGAAATGACGTTCACAATAAATAAACCTAATAACTTATTGTAGCTAGTTTAAACATCCTAAATTAATTCTTTGCCTTTAAAAAAAAAAATAATTCATGAATTAAAGGGCATTCTTGTAAATATAATGGTAATGAAAAGGTAACACGCATCATGGTATAAAATATCGGTCAGTTCTCGCAGTCGATTTCAATTGAGCCGTTTGACAGGGTCAATAACCTGAAATAAGATGGGAAGGGATTTTTTTAATTTTTTTTGGGGTGGGGGAGGGGGGAGGGGGGGTGTCAAACATCAAAAAACCTGCATGAATGTATACTAACAAAACAAAATATTACATTTGAAACCCAAAATGTCCGGTTCTTTAATCTCTCTCTCTCTCTCCCTCTCTCTCTATCTCTCTCTCTCTCTCTCTATCTCTCTCTCTCTCTATATATATATATATATATAAAATAATAATTTATTAAATGGCCTATACCTCAAATAATTGGGAAAAAAATTAATTCAGCGATGGACAAAATACAAGTTGTAAAAAAAAAAACGTCAAAACAACAATTCAAAATGAGAGACTTTATTGTATACAATATTTTTAAAAAACATAATATATTTGCAGTGACGTCATTTTGGGTAGGGCTGTTTAGGGCATTTGAGCCTCCGCCCCACGAGTTTGCAGGTTTTATTTAAATTGCTATTTACTGTGGCGCCTCCAGTAATCAACAACTTAACAAGCCGACCAAGTTTTGGTTTTTGCCCCCGCCCCCATAGAAAAACCACACTGAAATGACGCCCCTGTATAATTCTCTTAAAATGAAAGCCCCATAGAATTATAGTTTATTATAATTCATTCGACAATATCTAGCCTTCGTTCTAAATGAAATGAATAAAGTTTTTGAAATGTAAAAAAAAAAAAATTAATTAGTTGATTTATAACCCGAAAATAAAGCTTATAGGAAGTAATGAATTAAAATTAATTTAATTTTCAAGTCATGATTTTGGACATTTCGGTTTTATGACATGGTGTTAGTTTAAAAAATTATTACAATAAATTGGATTAACAACAACAAATAATAATTAAAAATAATAATAAAAATGTAAAAAATTTTCATTTTATAAATCTTTTTAATATTTTATAATATTTATAATAATTTTTTTAATATTATCTCTATTGCCTAAATGGATAGTGAAAATTTATAACGGATGAATGACAATAATAAATAATCCGCAATTTTTACAGTTACCTGCTGTTTACTATTCTGAAGTGGTTTCCATTGCTTTCAGGTGAACATCAGCTGTTTGTGTCCTAAGTCTTCCTTAGTGATAAAAAAAAAATGAGACGAAATGTAATGAAATGACATTCATATAACTTAGGATTTATAAAATATGAGTAATATATAGGTGAAACACGCACTCAGTATATTTTTAAAAGATGAAATTTCCGATTTGTTTTACATAAGCCTATTGACGACAGCGATAAGATCGTAGAACCAAAACCTTGCTGGATGACCATGCAGTTCTAAGGATGTATTGTTTAATTTTATATATAACATAAGAGGGAAATATATTTATACTTCTTTAAACTGCAATTTCGTATTAGATCAATTTATTTCTTCCACCACAAGGATGTGATGAGCGTGACCTGTATTTTAGATTTTTAGGTTACGCCTAAATTTAGAAGTGAAACGGCTGAAACGGCATTATTTCGAATTTCTTTACAGTTTAGCTGTTAAAGAATTGTGTGAAAAATCAACTTTGCTATAGTTTACCTTATATTATAAAATAATTCTCATTAGAGACGTTTTAATTTCATAAAATGTATACTGTATTACCTGAAATTAGTTAAGTTTGGCTGTGGTATTGCACCACACCGGCCACCAGCACCAAACAACAGAACGTAATCGTGGGATTTCCCGATTCATTTTCAACCGTTCCTATATTTTATTGTATATCAGAGCTCAGGGTACTTCCAATCACACCAATGAGAAGCGACAGCTCAACAGCTTTGGAGTAGAACAGCGTAATAGCCTTGGGGACAATTGTTATTTTCCTCAATGTCAATGAATCATTCGATAAATCGAACACAATAACACACAGTTTACAACAAACGAAATAAGAGAGACGATTCAGATTAGTTTAATATCAAATACGCTGTTGCTTGTCTGTTGCAGTGCAATATGTACTTGAAGCCAGTGGCGCTATATAAACCTAAGTAAGTTAGGAAATTAGCTTATTAGCTTATCGTGTCTCGAAACTGGAAAGGGTAAACCAGGGGCGGATATAACAGCATGGTAGGCCGAATGCATGAACTCCCCTAATCGTCTTTACATTTCTAATTTAATCATGTTATTTCGGATAAATAAAAACGGTACACTTATTGTATTATATTTTTAAAGTAGGAAAAACTATTAATTTTGTAAAAATACAAATGGCAATTTTTATCATTTGCGCAACGCATGAAGGGAATGGTGGTGCTTGGGGAACGGTTCGCCCCAGGCGGAACATATTTTTCTTTACATTAAGGCCAACTGCATCGTTTTTTTGGTGTTTTTTTTTTGGTTTTTTTGTAGAAAGGGGGCTGCAACCTGGCTACGCCACTGCTCTTGTTGTTAGTGAACGATGTGGTTTTGAAGCTGCTCAAGTTTTATTGGAATTGTCCTTGTTTTGGAAGATAATTTTTTTTTTATTACCTTTATTTCCACGTACTTTTTCAGAAGCTATGGCCACCATGTGTTAAGGCGAGGCGCGTTATGTCGAGGTTCAGCAATAAGCATATTTATGTCGTTGCTTCAATTATTGTCTTTTTGACCTACTGGTCGTTTGGACTGCATATTACCGAAATTAATTTACGTTGAACTTTTTACTATCTACCGATTTTTTTTGTTCTTTGGTTTTTTTTTGTTTCTTTTGTTACCGATATTATGTTTCTTTGTGTGTCTCAATGATGCCAATGGACTGGCCGACCATGACCAGTTGGGTAGGGACAGATAAACGCGTGGGGGTAGGGGGTTCGGGGTCCGCTCTGGGAGGCAAGTATGTTAAATTAAGGGGTTATACTTGGAGTTGGGGCAGGTCTAAATTTGGGGTTTCTGCTGGGAGATGGGGGACCAGGGTGTTATACTTGGAGTTGGGGCAGGTTTAAACTTGGGCTTTCTACTTGGAGGTGGGGGCCAGATAGACCAGGGGGCTATATTTGGAGTTGGGGCAGGTCTAAATTCGGGGTTTCTGCTGGGAGATGGGGGCCAGACAGACTAATGGGGTTATACTTAGAGTTGGGGCAGGTCTAAATTCGGGTTTTCTGCTGGGAGATTTGGGGGGGGGGGAGGGGGGCAGATAGACCAGGGTGTTATACTTGGAGTTGGGGCAGATCTAAACTCGGGATTTCTATTGGGAGGTGGGGGCCAGACAGACAAGGGTGTTATACTTGAAGTTGGGGCGGGTCTAAACTCGGGGTTTGTACGAGCAGGTAGAATTTGGGGTATGATGGATTTTTGGGTGGGAGGGGGTTGATTCAAATGTAAATTTTACTGAAAGGTTGGTGGTTTTGTGAGGGGGGGGAGGTAGATTAACTTGGGGTTTGCATTGTTATTTAAAAAGCAAAATCGCCTTATCGCAACGACATTACGATTTTTATCCAGTAAATTTTTTTTTTTTGGTTGGGTTATATTTGGATTTGGGGGGGGGGGGGGGG
>CAXITT010000242.1:1022899-1066590 GCA_964033795.1 Lymnaea stagnalis
GGTGGGAAGATTTGGCTGGGAGGCACAAAAAGGCATTTTTTTGTTTCAAATATTTATTTTGAGGTGGGTCATTTTCGTGCAACCCCCAGTTAGGGTCGGCAGCAAAAAAAAAAAAAAAGCCAGCCCTTCCCCCACCCCCCGGGGGGGGGGCGGCAGTAACCCTAGCCACGCCACTGATTAGAGTGATCTACATTGAGGACAGGTGATCGAAATCTTCTTCTCGCGTCATCCAAACGTTTTAACTGACCTCATCGCATTCATGATCTATTTAGCTGCTTATAGAGTCCTACGATAAAGCAGGTCCATGGTCCGCACTGATGTGCCATTCAATATTATGTGAAGTCATACGAACTGAGTTGACATGATAAGATGATCGTGAGATAAGCTTTGGGGTCACCTTATGTCTGTCTCCCCCATCCAATCTCTCTCTCTCTCTCTCTCTCTCTCTCTCTCTCTCTCTCTTTCTCTCGAACCGCGTGGCTTTGAGAGTAATAGGCGGGAGTCTAGCGAAAATAGCACCCAAAGCGAGGCTTGACATTAAGTGGCTGTCATATCACTGGACCAGAAAGTGTGGGATTGGGGTAGGGCAGTGGTCGGCAAACTCATAGTCAAAAGAGCCCAAAATCAGCAGCATGATGATTAGCATTATTTGGGGATCGAATTTCTGTTCAAGAACCGGCTTGTGGTCGGCTGGCCGAGCCGCACTAAGGTCGCTAAAGAGCCGCATGCCCCGATTTTCCAAGCCTTTGGGTAGGGGAAGGGCTTGAGATTTGTATGGCCTTCTAAATAAGTGTTTCCCAAAGTGTGGTTTGCCTACCCCTCGGAGTATGGGAAGAGTTTAGTGGGGGTACGCGATACAGAGGAAACAAAATAATTTTAATTTTATTGTTATTAAAGTATTTTAAATTTTTAATTTACGAGGGGTACTCAGTGTTACTAAAATTATAGACATAGATAGACACACATATGTCGAAAGTTTGGGAAACACTGCGCTATGCCAATGCTAGGAGAAGTGACAAACATGAAGTTGTGCTATTCATGAGGGGCATTTCGTCTGCGCTTTATGCATAGGTCGATATAATACATTTAAAGCACACACTTTAATTATGATTAAATTAGCTGATAGTTCTGTTGTACCAAGCGCAGTGGTTTGTGTTGGTAGCACCTGGCGTGGTCATCGACTTTTCCCGATCCAACTCATAAAAAACACAAAATACAAAGTCATCTCTTATATATATATATATATATATATATATATATATATATATATATATATATATATATTTCGCTTATGTTTTGTCTTCTCTCTGTTCCCCACCACCCTTTATTTCCCGATCCAACTCATAAAAAACACAAAATACAAAGTCATCTCTTATATATATATATATATATATATATATATATATATATATATATATATAAATACATTTCGCTTATGGGTTGACTGCTACCTGTTCCCAACCAGCCTTTTGCCTACTTAACATGTTTTAAATTAATAGTACTGAGTGAAAGAAAGCTGTCAGCAGCGAACGTCATGCGTGACGAATGAACTCAGGTAAAAAAGGTTTACTTTTTTCGGAGGCGACTATTACGTTAATCAATAAAGAGCCACGGGTATGGTGTGGGACTGTCTGTAGGCCTATTTTTAAAGGTTGGCAGGTAGGGTTTAGGACTGTCTGTAGGCCTATTGTTAAACGCCGGCAGGTAGGGTTTAGGACTGTCTGTAGTCTGTAGGCCTATTGTTAAATTGGATGGGCCCGTAAGTCTGTATTGTTAAAGGCCAGCATAGATTTTAGAAAATGAGACATTAACTTTTTTTTAATTGTAACACTTGGACCCACCGGGTATTTTCTCAAAAATAGCCATACTCTGTGCAAAAAAGTGGCCCCAGGTAAGCCCCAGTATCTAATTGTTAAGTGGACAGAAAATACCGCCCCCTCCCCGGAAAAAAAAATTGTTTTTAAAATATGGCGCTAGTTGAGCCCTCCTCATCCTTACGACCGTGTCTCTGTACTCTGTACACACTACGAGGTTATGGAAAAGGGAGAAAGTGTGTGTGGGGGGAGGGGTTGGGGGGGCCGTCTTCACTAGAACTTTGATCCCGATAAAAATCCCTTCGTCACGAGAGGCTTAGATAGTTTGTCATCGATACTTGTGTTTATCTATTGAATCAATTCCTAATTTTTCCCTTTTTTAAGTTCAATGCACGGATTCAGTGGTCGCCAATCCTGATCTCTCCCCCCCCCACCCCCTTCCCCTTTAAACGTCGCAATGAGAATTCGGGGGGCTTTCGAGAAAGGGGGTGGACAAAAGTCGTGTCCTCACTCACCATTTGAGAATTTGTATAAATAGATAGATAAATATACATAAACCAGATTGACATAAAAAAATAAACGGCTTACTGTACAGTAGACGCTTTAGTGTTGGAGAAACTTCTGGTGCCGGACGCATTCACTGATGAGATGTCCTTGAACGTGTCGGCTACTGTACAGTAGGCGTTTTACTGTTGGAGTAACTTCTGGTGCCAGTTGCATTCACTGATAAGTTGTCCTTCAACGTGTCGGCTTAATCCTTAAATCTCACTGGCGTTTAAAGTTCTGGTATGCACTGCTGTTCAAAAGGTAATCCAAATGGTTTCCAGAATTTCAGAGCTGTTTACTGGTTGTCACAGCTGTTTATGGGTTTTCACCGCTTTGTATAGGGTGTTACAGATGTTTATTGGTTGTCACAGATGTTTATAATTTGGAACATCTGTTTATTGGTTGTCACATGCAGCTGTGTATAGGTTGTTAGAGATGTTTATTGGTTAACTCAGATGTTTATTGGTTGTCACAGCGCTTTATAGTTTTCCAACATCTGTTCATTGGTTGTCACAGCTGTATACAGGTTGTCACAGCTGTTTTCAGTTCATCGCAGCTGTTTGTGGCTGCCACTTCAGTTCCATACGCTGTCATGAAACTGTTTCGAGCAGTTTGTCAAGGGTGCGTGCAGAAAATAACAGCTGTGTCACTGCACTTCAGCTATAGCAGGCTGTACCTTCCGTTTGACTGAAGACAAAAAAAACAGCTACTAATATTTAGTGAAAGCTGTTTTAAAAAGGTGACACGCAGGATGCTGAAGGCTGACACATAACCGGTTCAAGGGTACCGGTATCTCCTTACGTTTGCTAATGTCACGCCACAAAAGAGCAGTTATTCTTTACGCATAACATTTTAAAATATTTAAACTTATATAATACCTAGCATGAAGATGATTTAGTCACACGCACACACACACACTCTTGACTACTCATTTCCACCTAAACTCAGTTAGTCATCCAGGCTCTTTTTGGATTCAGCTGTCCTGATTATATCATTTGGCGTGTAGAACTTTTCATATTACTTCTCATGTATTTATAGACCACAGCACACTTGAGAAAAAGGGGAGGGGGTGTATATTCTCATGTCTTAGTATGAATGTACCGGTATTGGAAGTGAACGCCCTTGCACCAGTGACTACAGTGCATACTACTTACGTCACTAATAGTTTAGTGATCGCTGGACAAACTTCACTCCAGGGGATCGCCGTACCGCGGCCCTACGCTTCAGATAACCGAGAGAAGAGATCGGCCCGCGAAGCCTTTTGGGGCGGCCACCCGTGCTCTACGTAATGTTTAGAACATATGTGCCCATACCACCAGCTGAGAGCCCTTGACTATGAGTTTATTTCCCATGCCCATGCTATTTATAAATCGCCTGTGATAAATAAAAATGTATAATGTTTATTTTAACACCATTTTTTTTTATATAAATGAAAAGATCAGATGAAATTACAAATTTAACATTTTAAAATGTAACACTGTAATAGTAAACTGAATGTACGTGATTGAAAAATATACGCTTAATTCCAGTTAGTCTTCTTTTATTATTACACTGTATTATTTATTGTCATTGTTTGTTTCTGATCTTGAACCTGGTTCACACCACTGCGTTGAGCTGCTTCTAAGCCAAGGTTTGCATGACATGTACCACTTCAAGCTGTCGATGGTTTCACTCATAGAGTCCATTGTCAAGATTGGTCCAGGCACGTGCTGTGAACTGTGGGTGAAGAAAGACGAGCCACCTGCTCATTCATCTTAAACTTATCACCGACCACGACTACTTTTTCTCGTGGTCCACCCTGAATATATATATATATATATATTTACAAAAGGCTCCATATTGACTTGCTCATTGAAATGTGCAGTGCTAATTTTGCCAAAAAATGTGACTGTAGTTATATGATTATACATGTTTATTTTTCTGTAACTTTAAGTTTTATTCTTCTCCAATTGAAAGGAGTTTCTAAAGTAGGAAGTGTTCGCTTGCTAGACAAACTATCTGTAACGTATCTGTACACCCACGAAACGCTTTATACACAATTTAGTTTCTACAAGCTTTCACTAAATAATCTACACATCTTTAAAAGTTCAACTCACCCATACATGCTCTACACACCTCTAAAAGTTTTACGACCCCAAAAGTTCAACCCACCCGTAAATGTTCTAAAAACAGGTAAATGCTCTACACCCCTCTAAATAATCTACACATCTTTAAAAGTTGAACACCCCATAATGGTCTACACATCACAAAATGTTCTTAGGCACATATAACTGCTCTAAAAAAAAAACTTCTAAAAAGTTCAGCGCATCACTAAATGTGCTACACATCACTAAATGTGCTACACATCACTAAATGTGCTACACATCACTAAATGTGCTACACATCACTAAATGTGCTACACATCACTAAATGTGTTACACATCACTAAATGTGCTACACATCACTAAATGTGCTACACATCCCTAAATGTGCTACACATCACTAAATGTGCTACACATCACTAAATGTGATACACATCACTAAATGTGCTACACATCACTAAATGTGATACACATCACTAAATGTGCTACACATCACTAAATGTGCTACACATCACTAAATGTGCTACACATCACTAAATGTGCTACACATCACTAAATGTGCTACACACAACTTCCTACACATCCCTAAACGTTGGACACACCCTTCAGTTTTCGAGACATCTACAAGAGCTCTACCGCATCTACGGCATGCCATACACGAATCAAGAAGGAAAAAGTCAATGTAAAACAAAATAAACTATTTTTTTTTAATTGTCATCGTAATTGTAATCCCTCTGTTTCACACACAGAAGAAAACCATTAAACTCGAACAACAGAAAGAATGGATCCATTCAGGAATAAATACAGGCTAGCATCTCGTCTTCTCATACTTGACTACACAAATTTGCCGATCATCCTTAAGTCACGGGTTCCCAACCCCCCAACTGAGACCCCGAGTTGTCTTATTTATACCGTAGGGTCTCTGTCTGATTCTAAAAAAAAAAAAGTGTCATTTAAAACTTAAAAAAAAAAAAAAAAGTTTCTCATTCATTCCATGTCTTCAATTTCATTGATTACTTTTCAAGGTTCCCAACCCCCCAACTGAGACCCCGAGTTGTCTTATTTATACCGTAGGGTCTTTGGCTGATTCTAAAAAAAAAAAAGTGTCATTTAAAACTTAAAAAAAAAAAAAAAGTTTCTCATTCATTCCATGTCTTCAATTTCATTGATTACTTTTCAAATACTCCCGATTGAATCCCATAATGGAACTGAGGCTTGATGTTTTTCTTTTCTTCAAGGCTTTCTCATTTGAAGATAAAAGCAAGAAACAAAAGTAAGTGTTGGGGGAAAACACAATGTTACCGTTAACCACTTGTTAACGAGATACAATTTCAGCCATAGCATAAATCACGGTATAAAATGAGTTCAAACTAAGGTGAATTATAAAAAAAAAAAAAAAAAAAATAAAAATTAATTTGTTGGTGTTTTTTCTTTGGCCTTATTAAATTTTTTTTTTTTTTTTTTTTAAAATGGGGCCACAAGTCACTTTGGTGCGAGGAATGGGGCACAACTCAGTAAAGGTCGGGAACACCGTGTCTAAGACGTGGAGCAGTATACCCGTAACATAGGAACAATAATATTCAATGCAATATAAATAACATCATTTGATGCCCAGCTCACATTATAGTAACATTTAGAGTTTCTTATCGACGGTTACCGTACACTGCTGCTTCCAGAATAATATGGAAATAGAAACGAATCACTAATGCCTTTAGCACAGTGTCGACTCTAGGTATTATCCAATTACTACATCCTTGGCCCATTAAAAGGAGGCGGATCACATAGTTGGGCTTTTCCATGATAGGTTTAGCCCCTGTATTTATTCATTACAAGATAAAGTCCTTACACAGAGGTTGATGAATCCATTACAGAGAAGCGGGCTCTACCGCTAGCGAAATGTGGATCTGTCCACTACCTACAAAGAAGTGGATCTATTCATTACAAACAAGTGGATATGTCCATTACGGGGAAGTGAATCGGTCCGTTTCAAGAGAAGTGGATTAATCTAGTACAGAGGAGTGGGTTAGTCAAATGAAGAGCAGTAGATTAGTGCAGCGGTTCTTAACCTGTGGGTCACGACCCCTTTTCGGGTCGAGCGACCCTCTCCCAGGGGTCGCCTTAGACCAGCGGAAACACATATACTTTACAGTTATAAGGTGTCAACCAAAATAATTTTGTGGTTTGGGGGGGGGGGGGCCACCATGGAAACACATATACTTTACAGTTATAAGGTGGCAACCAAAATAATTTTGTGGTTTGGGGGGGGGGGGGTCACCATAACATGAGGAACTTATTATAGGGTCGCGGCATTAGGAAGGTTGAGAACCACTGGATTAGTGGTACAGAGAAATGGACCAGTCTATAACAGAGAAGTGGACTAGTCCAGCATCGAGAAGATAATAAATCTATTACAGAGATGAGGATTAGTTTATTAAAAGGAAGTGTACTATACATATATATTAATTTATCTTAAAAATAGTCCATTACAGGGATTTGACCTATGCTATTACATTATTCTTCTATTATAGTTGTCATTATTACATAGCTTTTTTTCTAAACGTAGCCAGCTTTTTTTTCATTCACACGTCAGCTTTTTTTTTCATTCACACGTCAGCTTTTTTTTTTTTCCCCACACGTCAAAACGTCCTCATCTAACTAAGGAAGGTATCCACTGTAGCCAACACGTTCTTACTGCACAACCCACACACGTATATCGGCCCTGCGCATTCTCGGCAGGTGGTGAAGTGGCCGCACGGTAAGAACGTGATGTTCCGCGGACTCTTCCTGCAGACGGTGCACAGCCGGTAGCTCTCCAGGATCTTGTTTTCCCCGGTCACGGCGTACAGACATTCCCTGATGTGCTCGGTTTTCTTCCTCTCGTCCTGGAGCTCCTCGCTCTCCCTGGGTTTCGCCATCGAAGAGTCCCTGACGAATGTGCCCGTGTTATAAGTCACATCGGCACCAGTTTTGGGTGGTTGTGGCCTGCTCGTTGTGAATCCACGTTTCGGTGCTGCGTTATCCACCTCGTCCTCATAGAGGACCGCCCCATCCACCGCATCCACTCCACACCCGGAGCTCAGTGACGAATTCTCCCGCTGTGGGTTGTTTCTCTTCACCCTGTCTGTTGGACTTGGGGTGCCTTTAACAGCGGTGGCACCGCCGGCAGCGCAATCTGCGGTCACGAGGCTGCTGGCCCCCTCACGAATTCTGTTGCTTTCTGTGAGAATGTACTGGGGACTGTTCAAAGGCTGTGTCACACTATTCCGTTGGTTTTGTCCTGGCGTTGCTGTGGCCGCACTCTCGCCTGTTGCTGAACCAGGCGTAGCGATATCAGCTACCGGTAAACGACTGGCGCTCCTGAAAGACGTGGCGGAGCTATTCACCTGCGGGGCAGGGGTCTTCCTTTCCGTGAGGTCGGAAAAAGTTTTCGAGAAGGTCTGGGCGTTAAGTTTTTTCATGAAGCTGTCCGTGAAGAGTGCCGCGCGGCGCTCCACCTCTGCGTACAGGTTGGCTGACGTCACCGATTTCCCGTCGCGCTCCAGCTGACCGGCGACGTACAGAACAAACCGTTCATGGTAGCCGTCCTCCATTTGGAGAACTGCAACCAATGCCAGACGATGACGCTGCATGAGGCTCCAGAGGGACTCGCCATCCTGTGAGATTATGGTCTGGAGGAGGCTCTCTTCCTCCGGTGACAGCTGGCTCTCCGATCGGCGTCGTATCCTCGAGGCCATGCTGTTATGACAAGATGGCGGCGAGTGCTGGTTTTTATTTTTTTTAAACCTCTAATATATAAGCTGCTTGAGAGTTTCTTCCACTTAACTTACTTCCACTTTTCAAGAGATGATCCTGTAAAAAAAAAATACATTCTTAGAATTTAAAAATGCATCATAATTAAAAAACAAAAAACAAAAAAAAACCAACTATTTCAATAAGTAATTGAGATAAAATGTCAATTGGACAGTTAACAGTGTTATTGATATTTTAGACTCAAACGGAGCCCAAAGCAGATAAAACCATTGTTATGTAGGACGTGTTTACGTCACACTTTCTCCGTGCCGTGAACTCTGTTTGACCCCAAGTTCAACTGCGTTCGGATTGGGCGTGGCCTATTTTCTTTGAACTTGACCTTGTGTACTTCCCTTACCGACTAAAAATAAGTAATATGTTCTAATAGAATATTTGGGAAAGTTCGCGAGTGGACAAGAAAAGTAGAAAATGTCTAAGTTGTTTCTGGAAAGCGTCTTACGATGCATATATTTAAGGGGTTCAGAGAACATTGAGGGACGCAGATTCAGATAGATATTTTGTTCACTTCACGAGACAAGTACATTATTCTGTGTGTACTCATATATGTTTATTCGCATTCATCACTGTACCTTATTTTTGGCACATTTGTACTAACTGTGTACCGGTACAAGACTTCTCATACCCTGTAAGTTGATGTTTGTAATTATATTTCTTTTGTTTTGTAATTATATCAATACTAAAATAAATCTCATTAATTGTAATTAGTACCGTTTTGAGTGGCGTATTTTTGCAATTGTATTTCTCTATGGTATCGTCCTTTGATAGGCACTGTTTTGAACGAGCCAATAACTTAAACTAAGATAATAATTTCTCTTTATAGAAGGCAGTGCGTAACACCATGCATGCATTTAATACAAATGTTATGCAGTCATAACATATTAACACCTTAATTAAGCTCTTGCTATTAACAATACACATCGCCGCTGGTCTGAATGTAGGGCCATGTTTCATGTTTGCTTCTCCCACTTCCAAGTAACGGAGCCCCTGCCGATGTTGAACTAAATCGGTGAGCGGACACTTCAAGACACTTCGGGAAACGAGTTTGGAAGAGATACTCTAGCATGATTTAGTTGCGTTTAGCAGAAAAGTGGCTTCAACGTTAGTTGCCCCTTGATGCACAGAGAAAGCTGTGCGGCTGAAATCCTCGGGACCAAACCAAAAGTGGTGCCATTGCCAAAGATGGTGCTATTCCCATGTTCAGCCAGGATGATGCTCATGCACAATAATTTGAAAGAATAAGACAAATGCTCATCGAAAATTTGAAGAAACGTCACAAAAAGTGGATGCATTCACATATTACATGTATTAAATAACAACCACAGAGCAATTACAAAACACGTTTTATTTTTAAAAAAAATCGTGCTCTATCCTTCTGTATGCGGTTCATTTATTTCCACACGTACACGTCCATCACTTGACCAGTCTTTCGTGACCACCAGTACCTAAAGTACATCTACGTCAGCACAGTCAGCATAGCCGCCATTTTGATCGCCTTGCTTTCCTTAACCGTCGGCAAAACTTACGCACCGATTCCCAGGGTCAGGGTCACGCGATCCAATGTTCGCCACATTTCTTTTTCAATGCACAATATAGTAAAACAAAATAATGCGTTCAGAACGAAATGTGACCAAAATGTGGGTGTCGTGTGGAAAAAAAGAAACCCGCCTTGCGGTAGCGGACTGATGAGCTTAACAAAATAGCTACATCTCATTTCAGTCAACACTTGACGTAAGTCAGCGCCGGAATGGTGCATGTTGTTCGCAGGGAAATACATGAATTTGTCCCTTAGATACTCTTGCACAATTTGCAGTTGAAAATATTGGCCCTAATTCGATTTTGTGTGTGTGTGTTTTTTTTTTAATTTTTTTTTTTTATTGTTTGTTAAAAAATAGATCCGTGCATTTTCTAGGAACATCGCTCAATCAACGTTCGCTATTCACAGGATACACTGTAAATAAATTGTGTTTCTTTTAGTAAGTATCAGGTTACACCATTCGCTGGGCATTGATGTAGTTTTTGATTAGTTTAGTTTCCCTCAATATCAGGCTGCACAAGAAACCTTTACTGTCGAAACTGTGAAAAGGTATCACTAACTACAACGAGAAGTGCTACTGCTAGTGTTACCTGTCATAGCCGCATCAACGTTCTTGGTGATTTTATGGTGGCCAACGGCATCGAAGAAAACCAACTGATCTTGGTATTTTTTGCATTTGTGTGTTGGTCAGGCAGCAGAGATTTGGTCCAACATAACAATTTGAGCAACAAGCAGAGAGTTGGTCCTACAGGACAACGTGAGCAACGAAGCATAGACTTGTTCCTACAGGACAACATGAGCAACACAGCATAGACTTGTTCCTACAGGACAATATGAGCAATAAAGTATAGACTTGGGCCTACAGGAAAATATTAGCAACACAGCATAGAGTTGATCCTACAGGACAATATGAGCAATAAAGCAGAGACGTGGGCCTACAGGACAATATGAGCAACACAGCAGAGAAGTTGAGCAAGATTTAAATAAAGTCACATTGGCAAATGCATGCAGAACAAAACACCATTAGAAGTGCTGGAGAAGTGCTCACGATTAAGGTGGTGCAGTCAATGCACCTCGGAAGCCACCAAGTTATTGTGACACACACCCGAGTCCGAACACAATTTGCTTGAGATTACAAGTTCTCTACTGTTCCCTTTACACCAGCGTTCTCAACTTGTGGGTCGCGACCCAAAGTCGAATGACCCTTTCCCAGGGGTCGCCGAAGACCATCGGAAAACAAGTATACTTTGCAGAGTAGCGACGACAATAATTTTGTGGTTGGGGGTCGCCACAACATGAGGAAATGTATTAAAGGGTCGCAGCACTAGAAAGGTTGAGAGCCACTGCTTTACACGGTGATATACCGAAGCAGGCTAAGTTAATCTAACACAACAGGTCAGGTTAATCTACCATAACAGGTTAAGGTATTACGTTTATTTGCCATAGCAGATTAGATTAGCTGAATCCACCAGAGCATGTTAAGTTAATCTAACAAAGCAAGTTAAGTTATTAAGTTAATATAAGATAAAAGGTTAAGTTATTAAGTTAATTTGCCAAGCAGGTTAATTTACTCTACCACAGCAGGTTAAGTTAATCTAACAATGCAAGTTGAGTTATTAAGTTAATCCAACAACAGCAGGTTAGGTAAAATCTACCACAGCAGGTTATATTAATACGGGGAAAACCCGTACCTATTATTTTAAAAACCCAACAACAACAGATGGGGCACCAGCGATGCTAAAGATGGAATCGGGCTTTCAGACAAACATTAACAGCCGCCCAGGCCCAGGCACGATACATTACCGGCATCACAGCTTTCCAAACTTGAAACTGGGCATGCGGGTGATATGTGTTTTAGACATATTTTTTTTTTTAATCATCAGATGAATGAGAGACAAAAAATGCGTGAGGGTTAAACAATACAACCCTCTCGTCAGCACTGTCTTCGCTGGCGAACCGCTGGGTATATTTACACAATCGTAAGAGATATGGACACGTGCATTGTTTTCGTTTATGCTTACGTTAACTAGAATATGCAAGCATTTTGTCTTGAATTAAAGAGCAGAAATTTCTTATATTATATGGATTCACAGGTTTTCTGTTATGGTTTTTGCTACACGGACGCATACTGCAGCTGACACTCCTACAGACTGCAGCTGACACACCTACACACTGCATCTGACACACCGTACACGCCTACACACTGCAGCTGACGCACCTGTAGATGACACACCTAAAGACTGTAGATGACACACCTAAAGACTGCAGCTGACACACCTACAGAGTGGTACACAATGGGCCCATCTGATTAAGTAAACATAACTTCCTCGAGCCATGCTGCTCCATCAAAGTTCTCATGTTTTTTAACATACGGGTGCGTTCAATATTTTATTGACCTGTTTGAATATGTATTAAATTTATTTTAATTTTAATGTTTGAAAATCTCTGACTTTTGCCACAGATGATTGTGTCAAACTAGCAAACCCAGGCAATATATGTAGAGAATTTTGTGTTTAAAAATAAAAATCAAATTTTGTGATTTTCCAAGACTTAAAACCAAAATTGGAAGATTATTTAGAGTTAGGGGCAATTTTATAATTGTATTCAACATTTTATTTTGCGGCTATGTAAACTTGTGAATTTGATTAATACTGAAATCAGCATAACTAATATTTTGATTATTTTGATTTTCATGGAAATTCTAAGATGCTGTTAACATTCTTCATGGCCTAGGACAGTGGTCCTCAAACTTAATGACGGGCAGCATTTTCGTCTTCCCCCACCTTCATTTTTATTAAAATGTAATAGGCATACTATAATTTGCCTAAACATAAATATTACACAAATTGCACTGTACAGAGTATTTAAAAAATATATTTATTTATTTAGGCATTTTTATATAGCGCTTACCTTAAAGCTCTAAGCGCTTTACAATTATTTAAAACATGTGAACTAAGTAAAATAAAAATGAAAAACCAGAGACACTAGGATAGTAACTACTATACTATACATACAATTAAAATATCACCCCTTACCCTCGACCCCCCCTTTTGGATAGAGCTGCAATATATTTTAAAAAACAACAACTATATAGCTTTTTATTTCATCAATAGTAAGCATTTATTCAATTGTGTAATTACTATGAGCATTTAAGTTTACATCAGTTTTAAGTATTCCTTCTCTTGAGTAAATTTTTATAGTAGTTAAGATTACATCAGTTTTAAGCATTCATTCTCTTGTGTAAATTTTTATAGCACTTAAGATTACATCGGTTGTAACCATTCATTTTATTTATTTACTTAGGCATTTTTTTATAGCGCTTACCTTACAGCTCTAAGCGCTTTACAATTATTATTGTGTACATTTTTATAGCACTTAAGATTACATCACTTGTAACCATTCATTCACTTGTGTAATTATTTATAGCACTTAAGACTACATCAGTTGTAATCATTCTTTCAAATGGGCTACATGTATTATGTCTACTCCTAAATTACTTAAGTCAATCATTTTATTGCCCTACATAATTCAAACAATGAGTTGTGTATTTGGTTTAAAAAAAAACAAAAAAAAAACAGAATGATAATGTAGGCCTATAAATTTTTGTGTATGTGTATTTAATGGTTATTCGTGTAAGAACTGTTAGAAAAGTTAGTGTAAATTTAAGAAGACAACATGAATGATGAGTATTGCCATTGCAATGGAAATAATGTGATATTCTCACTCAGGTTTTGAAGGGTGAAATAATTTAATGTACTCACTTGTTATTTTATATTTTTTGATTGTCAGATCCTGTCCAATTCCATGGAATGTACAATACTTCTGAAGTTTTTTAAAATACTGACATTCATTTTCTTTGCCTTGTTTTCACTATTTCCATGCCTAGAGATAGATGAAGTTATTGAGATAAAGATTATAGGTGAAAACATCAAGATGACACAGCAGCATTGAACATCAATATGACAAAGCAGAACTAGACATCAAAATGAAATAGCAGCACTCAACATCAAGATGACATTGTAGCATTATGCACTTAAACAGCCAAATCATTGACTTAAATTGAGAAAATGATGCCGTTTTTCACATTTCAATGTGAAGAATAAATAAGCATGTTTTAATGCTTAAATCATTTTACAAATTTTTATTTTAAATAAAACTGAGAGAGATGTCAGCATTTAGCATACAATATTATTACATATTTTAAATTGGCAATCTGTATTTGTTAGTAAATAATTTCTATCATCAATAAATCAGTACTGTCAGGGTGTTGGATTAAGTTATACAATTTAAAAAAAACAAAACAAAAACAAAAAACCAAACAATTTATGCCATCTTATTTTCTAAATAAGAATCCTTCTGGTTATTCCAATAGCCAGCTACATTATAGTCTTAAATGTAGTCAGTAGTGATTTAATTTTAATTTAAATGATATGTTTAGGCTACTATTTCATTTTTCATCTTTTTGACATAAAAAATGCTTGCCTTGTCACTAGGAATAGGTGTAAGAGATAATATCACATGCAATGTAGATGAGAGGCCAAACAGCATGGATGACTGAATGAGAAAGTTTATATTTATATCACGGTAAGCAGAATCTCTTAGACCAGTTGGCAATAGAAATGGAATCCCAACCTTCTCATAGTCATACTGACAGAATTCTGCATCATACTCGTACATTTACAGTGAGGGTACTTCAATTTTAATACTAATACACTACAAAAATTATCATTACTGCTATTCTATGTCTATGCAGTTATATCCCGTTTAATAAATACAACTGCTTCGTAGATACCATGAATTCTTTGACAATTTTTGCATTAGTTGTATCTTGTTTCTACAGCAACACGGTATTATAGGCCTACATGATGTCAGACGATGTGCTAACAACCACAAAGTTAACAGAATGCCAATACTCAATGCATCGAACATACATGGAAATTGGAAAAAGTGAGAAACAATGGCACACACAGACATATGCTCGATTCTTATGTGTGGTTTCATTTTGCGTTGACGTGTTAAAGCAAAT
The DNA here is from genome assembly GCA_964033795.1 of Lymnaea stagnalis. NCBI lineage: Eukaryota > Metazoa > Mollusca > Gastropoda > Lymnaeidae > Lymnaea > Lymnaea stagnalis. The sequence goes on from CAXITT010000242.1 coordinate 1,037,711, forward strand.
GGTTTGAATGTATTAAACCCCATTGACCCCATTCTAGAGGATATACTATTATACTGTTCAAATTTGGACACTACAGTAGCGGAGGACTTTAAAATATTAAAAGAAGCAAAAATGTTTTAATGCAAAAGAACATTTGTTTTATTGGAAGTGTGAAGTGTTTTAATGTAAATAATGCACAATGTGCAATAATTTTCACGTTGAATTAAACGTTTTTGTTCAAAAGAACATTTGTCAAAATGGACCCGGACACGCATCGCCGCTATTCGGCCCCAGGTCCCATTATCATTAGGCCTAGACTAAATGAACTAAATGCTATTCAATTCGGATGTTATTTGTGGTAGTTTGTTTAAATTAAACTGAAGAATTAGGTTTACAAACATACTATGATAGTATAGTATATAAGTTAAGTATAACAGTGTAGTAGAATTAGGCCTATTTTAAATTTTATATAACATTTTAATTTTTAATTAGATAAGAAAATTAAATTTAAGTTTTAAGTTAAGTAGTAAAGTAGGCCTACATTCGGATGTTAATCACTGAGAAAGTTATGTACATATTTTAAATAATTACTTTAGAAATCTTTTAAACCAACCCTGATATTACTAATAAGTTAACGTTATTTATATTTACCAACAAACTCAATCCTAGCATGTTCTTCAAGATGGCTGTGTTTCGTGATCCACAGCAGTGCGAATGATCCGTGTGGATAAAATGAATTCCCGCACTGATAATTAGGTCATTGTCGGGTTTCCCATTGTGTGAAGTCATCGGGATTTCCAAATTTCTGACATGATTCTATTTATAAAAATTCCCGGACGGATATTATGTACTACGTAACTCCATTCATGGCTACTTTCAGCACACCTCCGGTCCCCGGAGCAAGTCAAAAGTAAAAAATGCGAACAATAACATATAAAATTTTGTAAATAAAAAACTACTAAATTCTAATTTGTATAACATTTTTGAAAGTATTAGAAATGATTGTGTGCCTTTCATCGATTTGAAGCGATAGCGCCAAAATTATGGAACAGTTTGCCTCAATCTTTTAGGGCAGGGGAATTGTAAATCATAGTAAATGATAAAAAATCATTTAAGAAAAAAACTTTTTTGTTTAAATAGATTTCGGAGGTTCCGAGCGCAGTGCGCATGCTAAAATGGCATGGATACCGGCGCGATATAAATATCAAACCAATCAATCGATTACAATAAATGGAACTAATAAACTATCGCTTTGCTCGATGTATATATTGATAATCCATATTATCTTTATCAAAATTGTTCAGGTTAGGCTTACATTTACATAATTCGATGATAAATATCGTAATGTTTTGAAAATTGGCCGCTCCTGATCATAAGCCAAAATTAACTTTTTGTTGTTCAATGTATCGGTGTTATTACTTATTTATAATTTGCAGCTTCACGAGTTGAAAGACTTTAAAATAAAACCATATGAAAGTCAAAGTTAAAGGTCTACAAATTCAGTGTTTCTTTCAGGCATCTATACGGGGTTGGAGGTCACTGCGCTCATCGGAGCCAATCAAATGCCCCCGGATCCAAATGTGTGCGGTAACAGCATTAGGAAAATTTATTTTATCAAAATGAACTTCGGTAAATTGTTTTAAAAACCATTTTAGGCCTACCTGGAGCCTTTAATCGATTACTACTACTGGAATCTAGAAAATATCGCTACACTCGATGTTATTGATGATTCGTACATCTAAGGCTAATCTTGTTAGAGGCTTACAGTATTCGCTTATAAAATATCTTACTGGCCTCTCCAGATTTCTTCCTGTTGTTCGCATATATCGGTATTTTTACTAATATATTTTTTGCAACTTCACAAGTTTAAAGACTTTATTAATAATGCTATATGAAATATCTTTACATCAATTTAATGGTCTAAAATTTTGATATTAGTCCTAGCCAAGTTACAAACATGATTTTATGGTAAAAGCATGACTTTTAAATAGAGACCGACCGAAAGTGATTTTCTGATTTCGGCCGAAATCGAAAATAGGCCGAAAGTTTAAAAATGACTTTCGGCCGAAACCGAAAAAAGGCCGAAAGTTAAAAAAGACTTTCGGCTGAAACCGAAGCCGAAACCGAAAATGAAATATTTAGATATTTTGAAATTCGTTCCCGCATACATTCTGCATACATCGAAAATGATGGGGAAAGTATAAATATGTACATTCTTTTTATAAAAAATGAGATACTCGTGAATATTAATAAATCAACATCTAATGTAACATCTTGTTGTTTAAGATCGTTTAGTTTGTTCGTAAAGATCGGTTAGTTTCTTGTTAAAGATCGTTAAGTTTTTTGTTAATGATTGCTTTATTTGTTCATAAAGATCTGTTAGTTTGTTCATAAAGATCGCTTAGTTTGTTGTTAAAAATCGTTTATTTTGTTTTTTAAGATCGCTAAGTTTTTTTTTATTAAAGATCGCTTACTTTGTGTTATTAAAAGATCGTTTAGTTTGTTCATAAAGATCGCTAAGTTTGTTCCTAAAGATCATTGATTTTGTTCTTAAATATCTCTTACTTGTTCTTAAAGATCATTCAGTTTGTTCTTAACGATCATTTAGTTTGTCTGTATAGATCTTTTAGTTTGTTATTAAAAATCGTTTAGTTTGTTCTTAAAGATCGCTTATTTTGTTGTTGAAGATCGCTTAGCTTTTTCATAAAAATTTGATCGTTTAGTTTGTTCTGATAGATAATTATTTTGTTCCTTAAGATCGATTAGTTTGTTCTTAAAGATCGTTTAGTTTTTTTCCTAAAGAGCATATGGTTTTCTGTTATAGATGGCTTAGTTTATTCTTATAAATCATTTAGTTTACTATTAAAGATAATTTGTTTTGTTCTTAAAGATCATTTTGTTCGTTCTTAAAAATCGCTTAGTTTGTTGTTTAAGATGATTTAGTTCTTTTTTTATTAAAGATCGCTTAGATTGTTCTTAAAGATCGCTTAGGTTGTTTTAAAGATCGTTTAGTTTGTTCTTAAATGTCGCTTAGTTTTTTGTTAAATATCGTTTAGTTTGTTCTCAAAGATCTCTGAATTTGTTCTTAAAGATCACTTTATTTGTTGTTAAAGATCACTTTATTTGTTTTTAAAGATCGTTTAGTTTATTCTTAAAGATTGCTTAATTTGTTCTTAAAGATCGTTTAGTTTGTTCTTAAAGGTCGCTTAGTTTGTTGTTAGATATCGCTTTTGCTGAGAATTAGATGACCGAAAACCTCAGTCACTCTCGGCCGAAACCGAAAAAACCCCGAAAGTTAACTTTTCTCTTTTGGCCGAAGCCGAAATTAAGCCGAAAGTTAACTTTCAGTTTTGGCCGAAACAGAAACTTGGCCGAAAGTGATAAAATGGCAACATTCGGCACCGAATCCGAAGCCGAAGCCAAAATTCGGTTGGTCTCTACATTTAAAGTTGGAATAAGTGGTTATTATAAAATTGTATGATGGCATTGGGCTTAAAAAAAAAGTATCGTTATTAGCATACTTTTAAATGTACTCGATTCCATTTAATTATGTTTAGCTAGATAAAAGGAAAACTTGAAAAATTAATATATTTTTAAAAAAGAAGTTTACAGGTACTTACAATTAATGCACGTTTCAGTCAATCATTAACGTTTGTGTGAAAACGTTTGTGTTTTCTTTGAATGAGCTACTTTTGTAACAAAGTTCCTGAATTACAGAGTTTTAAAAAAATACTCAGCATGTGTTTATTAATTCCCAACTTCTTGTCTCTTTATAATATCAGAATAATAAACAAAGTGCTCCACCTATTCTTTTAAATGTTAAATTAATATTTTTTGGTAGATCAGAGTCGAGCAGAAAGCTATTTTAAAAAAAAGAAATTGTGAACTAGCATTTCGATTGTCACGCCATTCATTTTTTTTTTTTTTTTTAGCTCTAGTTTTTGAAAAATTGTTTATCGCCATATCGTAAAATTACAATATATTACCTGGATTTGGTAAACAAATATTTTAAAGGATATCGAAAAGGCAATTTTAATTTATTTGAAAAAAATTATTGTAATTTGAAATTACAAATAAAAATTTACATCAACTGAATATTTTGAAACTTTATTTTATTTTTATACGATTTCCCTCAGATAAAAATATAATGTGTTTTGTAAACAACTCATGTCTTCTTAACTTAATTATGCCATTCATATACTATTTATAAAATGAAAAGTTTTCGAAAAAATAATAATGTATAGACTTTCTAATAATCAGTTTTGTTTTGTTCTTTGTTCTTTTATAATCTGGTAAAACTTTGAAATATTTAGAAAAGCTAATAATTTTTTTTTTTAATTTGTGTCCAACGTGTTAAATGATGTTTGCTGTGCTTTTTGGTGATGGAAACCTTTATTTATCAATTAAGTAGATATCTCCCTTAATGATGTCAAAAATATAACCACATTACTATAATTTGGTAACAAAAATATTCGCATAACACAAGCAGAGCGTTGCACAACTTTTTGAGGTTCTGCAACTTTTCGGGTTTGACCCCCACTTTGTATTGAAAATAATAATTGAGAATATGTCCTCTTACCATCTTTAAGCCTCTAAAATATCAAAGGCCCCCTGCAGTCTTAGGGGCTTCTGGTCTTTTAAGAAGGTTCTTAGGTTAGGTGACACCTATTTTTTTTTTTAAAATAAGCATCTTCTCCATTTCTCTCCATTTAATTGAAGAATGTTGAAAAAAACTAAATTCAGAAATAGGCTAAAGTTCATACTTGTATTTTGAATTGATCAAAAAATTGCTGTGGAATGTAAATATATAATGGATGAGAAAAAGCCATGGTAAAAAGCATACCCTGAAGGGTGACACAACTGGAAGGAATATAGTTAATGTCCTGCTAATGCGGATTTAGAGACGTCTTTGATCAAATTCGTCATATTTATTGACAATGAATTATTTTTAGAAATTAGGTTATTATGTAAAGCAACTTTTATGTAATTGGAGCTAGCATATAATTTTAAAAGAATATAATATATACAATTTTTAAAATTATTAATATTCTTTGATTTGCTGGCATCCGTCCGTCACATGTAGCGATGATGTGGGTTTTGGAGGACGAAATCCACAATTCTTCAAGGATTAGCAGCTGGTTCCCAAACAGCAAATCGCCTCTCTCCACGCCTCTGGATAACCCAAAGGAACATCATTGGATGATACAGCTTATTACAGCTGGTCACGTTGGAATGTTTCATTGTATCAATGTTCTCCGCCTTTCGGGACTCCATCTCCGGGTTTAATTTCAGAGTTTCCTTCTCTTAGATGAGTTGCCATCCAAGGTTAATCCCATCCACCAAGGCACTGACTGGAATTGAACTCCAGACCACCAGCTAAACCAAAGTTGTGACCACTCGGCCACCCAGCACCTATATATATATATATATAAATATAATATATACTAGCCAATAAACCTGGCGTCCATATTGAAATACCAGTGGATTAAAAGTAACAATATCAACTCCATTCGGGGTCGATCTAGTTTTTTCGCAAAAAATTCGATCATCTAAAAGATTAACTCTCCTGTAACTCCCACCCAAATTTATTGGAAAAAAAATGTACATTTTAATTACATTATTCATCTTAATGATTGATATAGGATCCCCTATCTCAGGCATAAACAAAACGACATCTTATTGAATGGGACCCCACTGGGTCATCCTCTTTTATCGTAAGTGAAATATGGTTTAAAGTTATGAAATGTGCTTTAGATGTTTTTGAATTGGAAAACTGATCGGTAGACGAGAAATTTTACAAGTTCATTGTACGAGTTGGGGAGGGGATTGGTTGGGGGAGGGGGGGGGAGGGGGATAAATTAAATCTATAATTTTTCAGTTAATTCTATATTTTTCCACGTGATAAATATTGGGATCTAAAAGCGTAAGGAAACGTTAGTTTAGTTCTATAGATTTCTATACCGTCCTTTTGGTTTTTCTCAAGATCACTCAATTTATCACATTTAAGTTTCTTGAAATTTCTATTTCATTGTAGAAGAGTTCAACATTTTTTGGAGTTTTTTTTAAGATTAAATAATTGTCCCATGGAAACTTTAGTTTAGTTTTGTAGATTTCTATAAATTCCTGGCAATGTTCTCAATAATTGGTTAATTGTCTATTTATAAGTTTCACGAAATCTCTAGATTATTATAGAAGCTCCGTTTTATTTCCTTCTTTCCATAACCGTTTTATCAATGCCTTATTATGTATCCCTTGTTTCTATATCTTTAAATGAGTTTCAGCGAATAATATGAAATAAGATTTAAAAATATAATGGAAAGTTTCTAGAAATGTCCAAACTAAATTTCCCATTATAATGGCCTCGACCAGTGGTCAGCAAACTCATTAGTCAATAGAGGAAAAAAAAAATCATCAGCAGGACGATTAAACAATTTTTAAGAGCCAAATTTCTTTTCAAGAGCCTGTCAAGAGCCATGTTTTTCAGAGTCAAAAACGATTTGGGGCTGGTTGGCTGAGCCGCACCCAGGTCACTAAAGAGCCGCATGCGGCTCGCAAGTCACGATTTGCTAGCCCCTGGCCGAGGCTATATACATAAGTCAGGCTAAAGTCTTGGGTTGCACTGAAAACACGCTTCTAATTGTATTTATAGATATTCGCCAAAGTTAGCTCCTTATCTTAGGTGTGTGTGTGGTTAGTGTCTAACCCTTGTTACGCCGCCGTGCGAGTGACCAGAGACCTATTACGTCGCAGTGACCAGTGACCAAATCAAACAAGACTGCAGCGCGTGCTGTATGTGTGTTGGACCTGCCTGAAGAGGAGAGAACACCAATGGCAACTTAGTCCATAGACCTAAGTATTAAATAATGAATTAGACATTGCTCTATATGTGTGTGTGGGTCGTTAATTCTGTTTACAGTTAAATATTTATTTGTGGGCTGAACCACCGGTGTTGCTTAGTGTCGTGATAGTGTTAATAGAAGTGAGAGCTAGTGAGAGTGTCATTGCCTGTGTTGCTTAGTATAGTGATAGTATTAATAGAAGTGAGAGCTAGTGGGAGTGTCATTGAACGTCAGAGTGAGTGTGGAGTGAGATTAATTGAGAGTATTTAATAATCAAATATAATCCTACCCTAGACATAGCACTAGTGGCAGTGGCCGAACTAATCTAAGTAGAGGAAAGGACCTTTGGTTTTTAAAACATAAACACGAAGATTTAACAGCGTGGTATTTTTGAACAGCAGAGTTTGAATCGTGAAAGGAAGGACGGCAAAAATATTTTTTTCCGCTCATGGCAGCCTTGATAGTAGCAGTGTATCCATCGATACCGAAATCGGCGATCATTTTCATCGAGAAGTAGGGGGGGAATAGATGGCGCCGGTGAGTCTTGATCGGTGGAGGGGTTTTGGGGAGCTTGCTCCCAAGAAAAACTTTTGATTGTTTCAAAATCAAGAGTTGTATTTTGAGTATACTTGAATTCGATGTTTCTATTATACCTTTTAAACAGGGAAAAACATTTTTAAAGTTTTGTGGGAGGCATTATTTAGCTCAGTGCCATATATAAACAGAATTCACTCCGTTCGTGCCCCAAGGGTAATCATTAGGGATTAGCTTATAATCTACCTCATAGTGTACCATTGATCGGTACCATTGATGGAAGGGGTGCATATATTAAGGGTGCTAAAGACAGTCGTACAAACTCAAAATGCAGGGTTGAATTATTTTGGCACATACTTGAATTTGTAGTTTCTTTCAGACAATTTTAAGCTGGCATTTCAAACGTTCGGGTGGGAATTGGCAAAATTAGCCATAATAATGACCAAAGACATCTTAAATTTCGCACCAAAGGGACGTAAACTATATTCTCTCTAGTTATGTCACCCCTGATGGTACGATTTTGCCCTAGAGTATTCTCACCCTTTAAATCATTATAGTTCCCATAAAATTTTTGATAAATTCAAAATTCAAGAATGCAGTTTTCACATATATGAATTTAGTTTTGCAGAACATCCTAGTTTAAAAAAATGTAGGTGCCACATAACATTAGAACCATCGTGCGCGCCCAGCAACCCCTAGGACTGAAGGGTGCCTAAGGTATTTTAGGGGCTTAAAGAAGTTATGAGGATATTTTCTTAATCATCATCTTTCCATGCAGGTTTGTCAAAACGGAATTAGCATGAAATTCTTGTGTTATGAAAAACAAAATTAAAATAATTATTTAACGAAAAATAGTGATGTGGTTTTTATTTTGTATTTAAATTATTTTTAGGGATAACTACTTAATCAATAAATTAATGTTAATAAAACAACAAAAAAAAAACACATTCTATTAAAAAGAGTTCCATCACTAAAAAGCATTGCAAAAATTATTTTATATGATGAACGCGAATGGAAAAAAACAAACTTACTTATAATTATAATTCTTAGACTTAGACTATCTTGTCTAAATGTGTCCTAATTTTAACAGAGTAAAAAAAAGTAAACAAAACAGGTTTATTAGAAAGGTCTATATATTATTATGGGTTTTGAAAACTGTTCATTTTTATAAATTGCATATGGGCTGCATAACTATTTTAAGAAGACATGAGTTTTTTTACAGAAGACATTATATTTATTAATGTGTGAATTTATCTAAGGGAAATTCGTATGCAAATAAATTATGCATTTCCCAATATTCCTTAGATTGAAATTTTTATTTGAAATTTCAAACTATTATAAATTTCTCAAATTGCCTCTTCGCTACACTTAAACCAATTTTATCTAAATCCACAGAATCTATTTTAAATTGATGAATAAGGTATAAGCATTTATTTTTAAACACGTACCAAAAAACAAAAAAAAAGGAACTGGCATGATAATCGAAATGCTAGTCCCCCCCCCCTCCCCCCTCTCCCAAAAAGAAGGTCTTAGATTTCTGCTGGATTCTCATGTAACTAAAATTAATAATATAAAAAAACGATGGCAATACCAATGGATGGGGCACTTTGTTTGTTATTCTGACATTAAAAAGAGAAAAGCAGTTGGGAAGCTAATAATAATAAATATAGGCTAACGGCTAAGTTTTTAAAATAATAAAACAAATCTGTTATTCGGGAAACTTTGTAACAAAGGTAGCACATTTAAAGTTAACAAAAACACTTTTGATCTAATATTAATTAATGCAACGTGCACTGTTTCTTTGCGCCCTTTAAATTATAAGTTAGAAAAAAAACAAAAAACATAATGCCTAATTTTTTAGTCATGCTTTTACGATGAACTATAATTTGAAAAAAATAAAGATTGCACATGTTTAATACTTGACTAACTATTAATAAAATTGTAGACCTTTATAGGCATCTAAATGTATTTTAATATAGTGTCATTAAAGTCTTTAAACTTGTGGAGTTGCAAAAAATGAATAAATATAAATAGCGATAGATGAGAACAAGTGCCCATCCGGAGAGATAGCTGAAAGAAACACTGATTGCTAACAATAACCATATTTTTGAAAGCATGATGCCATCATACGATTTGTAATTAACCCCATTCCCTAGTTTAGAAGTCATGCTTTTTATTATAAAATATAATTTGAAAACATGAAAATATTGCTCACGTTTGATACTTCGTGAGAGCTCTATTAAAATTATTGACCTTAAAATTGAAACAAATGTCGCTCAATGCAGTGTTATTAAAGTCTTTAAACTTGTGAGTTTGCAAAAAAAAAAATTAAAAAAAAATAAAGATAAATGCGAACGGGAAGTAATACTTCGGCTCATAATTGGCAAATTTTCAAAACATTGCTAGATTTATAATCGAATAACGTAAGCTTCTAAGAAGATTCGCCTTAATTATACGGATCATCAAATACATCGAGCGTATCGATATTGTAATCGGTTAATGACACCAGCAAAAATTCTTTTTAAAACTTGTAAAAAAAAAAAAGACAATTTGGTATTTTTTAACTAAATATAATTTGTTTTATTGTTATACATATTTTTGCTCCGGAGGGGGGTGGGGCACTTGACTTTCCCCGGGAGTCCCCCCACCCCCACCCCCCACCCCTTTAACCCATGGCTATAGCTGAAAGAATCCTGCTTTGGGGTCTTATTCTACAAATGTGTTATAATTAATTGGAAAAATTACAAACAATTTTTTTTTTTTTGGTTCAATGAAACGTTTTTTTAAAGTACCCTAATTTAATTTTAGCTAAAAGGTGGTCGAATGTTTTTTTCCGAATCCAATCCCACGGCAACGCCGGGTAGATTTGGGTTGGTATATAATAAAGAAAATGAACTTTAATCCGCCTCCTCTCGTTTTTTTGGGGGTTTTTTTTTTGTGTTCACTGAAGTAACATTTTCAACGGTTTAGTCAACATCGCTGTTTTGGAAATCTGTTCGAAAAAAAAAATTAAATTAAATCTTGGCAAGTAGATTGGAAAACGATGGAAATAAAAAAAAAAAAAGTTTCTATAAATCATGACAAAAGCTTAACCGTCACTAGCGACGGTGTCACCCGGTGCTGTAAACTCATGTTCGTCACCTGAGTACCAAGTAGGGCCGAATCCTTAAACCAGGTCATCGCTTATGGCAGGCCTGCTCAACCCAAACAATGTAAGGTGCGCCGTAATACTTAATGAAAAACGTGTACGGGCCGAAAGATAATAGGACAGGAGCGTGGGAGGGGGTGGGGGCATTTACAATAATAATAATAATAACGATAATAAAGAATATTTCATTACTTCGCGGGCAGCATGGTATTGTTTGTAAGTTAAGTCCTAAAACGACAAGAGCATAAGGATGTCTAAAAAATTTTTTTTTATTTGAGGTAACGCAACAAAATAACAGTTTTTTTTTTTAAAAATTAAAACATTAAAAAATAAACATTTAAAACTTTCCTTCAGAGACACACACCGGTCAGTAGCTTGATCAAATTTGACAATTCTTTAATCTAATCATTTCCAATTATTGACTCTTATCGCAAGAGATATGAGAAATGGCTGCACTGACCTGTGGCAGACTGCAAATAGCTCTTGATAAGTTTCAGTATTGACAAGCTTCTCTCACATAAAGTCACAGACAAACAGATCTTGAGAATTAATTGTAGGCTCAACGCGTGGACTGTGGGTCCCATAGAGCAGATGAATTTAAATATTTCAAATATGAATGCCGACAATTTTTTGCAGCGTTATTGAAAAATTTGAGCGCCGCCCATCATTTTGTCTCGTTCATCGCTTTTGAGTTTTTAAACAATGTCAGAACTAAAGTCATCAGCTGCTTCACCCACCTCCCTCAGCTTCATTACCCCCGCCTCCACCCCCCCCCCCCCCCAAAACCTTTAAGGAGTAACAATCCTAGAAACACTTCTTTCTTCATCTTTCCCATCGTTAATTTCCCCTTATGCCATCATCTCAGACATATGGTCAGTGCGTGAAAGTTAAGGTGTGCAGTCGAACATATTTCCAAAATAACTCGCAGACTTGAGATCTATGACATGCATCTCCTTTCATATAAATTACCACGACATTTATACACCTATTCCAAAAATCAAGTAATGTTTTGATAGTGTCGTCTAGTAAGTCGTCATGAGGAAGAGATACCGTCACTAGAGGCCCTGGCAAACCTTTTCAGGTATACCTGGCCCTATAAGATGGGGACAACAGAGAAGAGATCAGTCTGTAAAAAATGAATCGTGTATCTGCAGGTGAAGGAGTTGTTTTATGACATCTGATGTCTTCGATGTTTAAATACTGTAAGACTGTTATTTTGTACAAAAAGTCAATGTTCATGAATTCTGGTGTTCTGTAAGTTAAGATAATCTAGAGAGTGATACGAATTCTCAAACACCGTAATAATATCAAGAAAAGAAAGACATATTTAGAAATACTTTTTTTTTTTTTTTGATTAGATGCATGATTATTCTAAATTAATAAGTTCTAAAATGTGGGATATGTTTAGAAATTGTACATTCTGAAACATTAAAATGTCCCCCCCCCCCTTTTTTTTTGTAGTGTAATGTCTTCAGTACATTGAAACTTTGAATCGAATGTGTTTGTGCCTATGGTAAAATTATTTCTAAAAAGTGTGTTCAAATCTTGTTATGCATAGGAGGGCAGGTGTAATTCTAGTAATTTTCCCATGAAAACAAGCTAAGTGGCCATTATAAGCGTAGGTATCCGGTAAAAACTCATCTTCCGTACACAGGAAAAATAATGATTCCTTAAGTCCAAGTGATAACGTGGCATCACTGTTATAAATGTACCTGGGTTTAAAGATGGCCAGTTTGGTATTATCCATGGGTTCATTCGTCCCCCCACAATCCTCACCAGACGACCTGCATACATTGACGTCTGTTGATTTCGTGGCATCCATAATTTCATCCATTTCTGCACAGTCTTCTCCACTTGATTTGCATTCTTTGACCAGAGCCACGGTCAGATGTGGGGAAAGCTGCGGAAGGTCCCAACCGAAGTAAAATCATCACAAAGTCGTTATATATAGAAACTATAAAATGTAACAGGCGTTGGTGTGTTTGTGGGAAGTGCATTAACAACTGTGCAATATAGTTCACAAATGTGTTCAATTAAAAAAAACAAACACCAACTCATCGTTGTTCAATCACAACTATAGCAACTCAAAGACGGAGAGAGCTTATGGCAATTATTGCTCTCAACGACAATACTTCTGTTTTTAAGTGCTCAATGGTTAGATCAGGATGATGTTGACTTGTCTGGTATGTCAGTTTCACAAGGTGAAAATGATAAATCAGCTACTATAGACTGTGCCCATCAGGGGCATCATTTCAGACTTTTTTTAAGGGAAGGGAGTTGGGGGGGGGGGGGCAAAACCAAAACTTGGTCGGCTTGTTAAGTTGTTTATTAATGGAGGCGGGACAGTACATGGCAATTAAAATAAAAACAGCAAAATCAGAGGGGGGAGGGCAAATGCCCCCTGCCCTACCCAAATGATGTCCCTGATGCCCATTATTACGATGGCTACTCCACGGGAAGATAATATCAGCTAGAAACTATACTATAATTGTCAGCTATACTGAAAATAATCATATTTATACTTCCACAAACAATGATATTTACTCTTTAACAACCTTTTAATTGATTCTGCATTATAAAATTTAAGTGTTAAAACATTTTAACTTGTTGACTAACAAGCTAAAGATGCAATAAAATGTTTTTCCTACAATATTGTGTTATAAAAAAAATACACGAGCACAAAGTCAAACGTANGGGGGGGGGGGGGGAGGTATTGAATTTTTGACAGGTGTTGACGATGGCGGAGGGAGGGGGTCAGCAATTGCGTAAAAATTGTTGACGTAATTAATGGACGACCCCCTAAACGCCTTTCAACCGCATTTTCTTAATCGGTATTTACAATAGGTACTTCATAGATTTATCATTACAGGTAATGTCTATATATATCCATAATATTATATATATATATATATATATATATACATATAAAAACATAATGATAAAATGTTAAATATTAAGACTGGTAAATTTAACCTGGTGCCACAGCGTTGGACGACCCAATCGAGCAGCGTGCAGTTAAAAGTTTGCACCTGCTAGACTTCACCTGTTTTTAGTTTTTTTTTAATTCGTTGCGATTTTCAACAAAGTCGTTGATATACATTGATTGCCTGTCACCACCACTGTTTGGCAGTATCGGGTGGGGGTATCGTGTTTTTGGACGGCCGTACTCGGTATCGCTAACTCTTCTTGTAGGCGGGGATTGGAGGGGGTAGGGGGGAGTGACGTCACAAGTAGATATGTTTATTATTTCTCTCAACAATGATTCCTCGCTGCAGTCCCCGTCAGTATGTACTCTCTTCACTTGGAGTCGAAGGTTTCTCTAAAGCCCTGTTTCTTAAACACGCTGCGAACATACTTTGGTAACCAAAGTTTCCTGAAGCAATATAGTATACATGAGAGCAGTTCACCCCGTATACTAATCAGCACACAAATGTACTGAGGACTAACGTATACATTCCATAGTACACGATTGAAGATTATATTTTTAAAGCGATTGTTAGTAGCAACAAACACACAAAGGGACAGTGTTTAAAGAAAGGGAGCTAATATTATCATGAGCATTATTTAAGGGAGGTGACATACTTAACATTAAACAATTAGGGAAATCTTAATTGGTATTACAGGGAACTTATAATAAGGGAGATAACACGAAGTGAAAGACGACTCTTCATAAATTGCAAATATAATAAAATGTTTTTTTTATTTCTTTATTTTAAAATCGTAAAACAATTGTAAGGGAAGCAACCAGAACAAATCCTAATTTCTGAAAAAAAATTAATTGTACACATTGGAATTGAATATTATTTAGTTAGTCGAGTAATCTAAATATCCAATACCTCAGGCATGAGGTGTGAATAAGGAACATTAAATTTGTTTCGAGCACCCGACAGCGGAAACTTCTTGCGTCAACAAAAGTTAGGGTGATCTCTATCGCACCTAGCGACAGCTAGCAACTAGGTCGGTGGTTCTCAACCTTTTTACAGTGTTGCAAAACCCTAATTAAATTCGCTTATTTGTGGACAACCCACAACCAGGATTATTTATAGGAATTTAATTACAGTTGCTGAGAAGTTAATTGTCATTTGACAATGTTATAATTAATGTTATAATTAATTTTCTAATTGAAAGTTGATTTTTTTTTTTTTGGTATTCCTTAAACAAATTTCCAAAGAAGGAAAAATTTCACTGTAAGAGTATATTGTACATTGAAAGAATTAAAGTTTGTATTATAAACTGTAAATGGAAGCACCTAACTTTTAGGTTTTAAAAAAACAACAACAAAAAAGAGAATAAAACAAAAATTACATAAGTTGTCGAAAACCATATTGAGAGCCACTGGTTATCTCATCTACCGTTATTTGCTTAACCGAGAAAACGGAACACCGTCACGTGACAAAAATAATATCTATGACACCCTTCCTTTTCATTGAAAAAAAAAACACACACACACAAAAAAAGATTGCTATATTTTCTAAATTTATTTTATACAGTAAAATCATCCAAGTCAAATAATCATGAACAAAATAAACATCTTCACTGTTGCTACACATCTTAAGTAATAATTAATGTTAAACGCTGTTCATAGCGTAATGAAGGTTTTTTTTTTTTTTAAATCATTTTTTACGCGATATTAAAACTATAATAATCATTTTCCTGATTATTTCAATAATGTTATATTTTTTATTTTAAAAAAGATGCACACTTGCAATATGTTTTGTGTGTCACCTGTTAAAACAGAAAAATTAAATGAAAAGGCATTGCTCATTAAACATATTACGCTTACACACAAACCATTAAGATCACATGTCATTTTGACTGCAATAATATCATTGTTATTAGAGCATTATATTTCTCAAGTGTGACAAGTAAATTTTTCAAACAAAATTGTTGGCTAATCTTGTAATTTATGACATGATGAGGTAATAAATATTGTTAAATTACAACAGTTAATTATATTATGTAAACAATCTTTTTCATCGTCTTACAAGTGTAATATGTTTTATGTAAAACAATGCGTGGAGCTATATTTTTGTGCTACTTATTTATGAGCATTTATTACTTATAAAAAGCCTCGTCAATGAGTTTTATTGTGCCATATATTTTAACTTCAATCTTGTCTGTGGCTGGCTGGCAAAAAATCTTTGCACGTTTAATTAATTGACTCATTTCCCCTCAACATATCGAGCTGAAACTAAGGACATAGACTCGTTGCCGACGACAAAGCATTCTTTCAAATTTTCTGCCTGACCCAAACCAAAGAAACAAAAAAAAAAAAAAGTTTCCCTGTTTTTCAAGGCAAAGATTGAGGAAATCCAATGACACTGATTTCATGAACTAAAATGCCGCACGCTTGCGCTAAATGAGAGACTTAAATATAAAGCTTCAAGTGCTCAGTAATATAAAAAAAGTGCACGTAATGGATTTATACGAAAAAATTTGTTTTTAGGGGTTGTTTAATATCTCTTTCTAGATACAGACACTTACAGCGGTCCGGGAAGAAAGCAAAATTTAAGTGGAACTTAAACACCCAAGGTTTATCACGATAAACAAGCGGTAGAGGCGGCACTTTTAACACATTTGATGGCGGCCTACTAGAAATTTCCCCGGGGCTCGATCCATCCCTGATCACATAAACATAATTATAAAATAGGAGTCTAGTTTCGTAACGTTCAAATGTCCTCAAAACTTTAAAATTTGATGCTTAGCTCATTTACGGTGAAATATTAGCTAATGCAGTATAGAATCAAAATCTCAAAGGCAGATAATTAATAATAGTATAAATTTCTTCATTTTTCTCCCTTTATCTCTCAGGTATTTTTTTTTTATATATCAGTGGTCTCAAACCTTTCGACTCGCTGAGCCCTTTTTAGAATCAATTTCTTTGTGGAGGCCCACTAGGCCCGCATTATGTATTATAAATTAAAATTGAAGGCGGCGTGGTGGACTGGAGTGTCTAGGTATGGTGGACTGGAGTGTCTAGGTATGGTGGACTGGAGTGTCTAGGTATGGTGGACTGGAGTGTCTATGTATGGTGGACTGGAGTGTCTATGTATGGTGGACTGGAGTGTCTATGTATGGTTGACTGGGGTGTCTAGGTATGGTGGACTGGAGTGTCTAGGTATGGTGGACTGGAGTGTCTAGGTATGGTGGACTGGAGTGTCTAGGTATGGTGGACTGGAGTGACTAGGTATGGTGGTCTGGTTTGTCTAGATATTGTGGACTGGAGTGTGTAGGTATGGTGGACTATAGTGTCTAGTTATGGTGGAATGAAGTGTCTAGTTATGGTGGACTGGAGTGTGTAGGTATGGTGGACTGGAGTGTCTAGGTATGATGGTCTGGTTTGTCTAGATATTGTGGACTGGAGTGTGTAGGTATGGTGGACTATAGTGTCTAGTTATGGTGGAATGGAGTGTCTAGTTATGGTGGACTGGAGTGTGTAGGTATGGTGGACTATAGTGTCTAGATATGGTGGAATGGAGTGTCTAGTTATGGTGGACTGGACTGTCAAGGGAAATCTTTAAGTAGAGATTAAATAACCATATTTTATTGTAATGAACAAGTTTTGACTCCGAAAAACATGGTTCTTGACATTTTCTTGAAAAAGAAATTTGGCCCTAAATTTTTTTTTATCGACCTGTTGCTGATTTTTGGCCATTTTGACCACTAGTTTAGATTAACAATGAGAACTGGAAAAGTCGTCGCAATTGATAACAATAACATTGACAATAACATTAACAATAACAATAACATTAACAAAAACATTGACCATAACATTAACAATTACATTAACAATAACATTAACAATTACATTAACAATAACATGAACAATAACATTAACAATAGCATTGACAATAACATTAACACTAACATTGACAATAACATTAACAATAACATTAACAATAACATTAACATTAGCATTGACAATAGCTTTAACAATAACATTGACAATAACAAATTCAAACTTTTAATTAACTTTTAACATTAACTATAACATTAACAACAACATTGACAATAACATTTTGAAACATCTTTAACAAACAACTTTTAAACAAATTTACATCGCTCAGCATAAACGGTATAAATATTGATGGCAAATATAAACTGATAAATCACGAAATCTGTAATGGTAATGTTGAGAACCGCTGGTCCTCACCTTTGTGAGACCCGCTGGCTCCACTCTCTCCATCGCTTCCCCACGCGTTCAGCGCTACCCCACGCGATATGACAAAATTAGGCCGGGCCTTAAAATAATAAAAGTAGACTCAAATAACAATGGAAATTAACTTATTCACTTTGGCCATGACCCAGTTTAAGCAATACACTCATTCTTGTCAAGCGTCCCAACTCTGAGTTATCACTCTGATGACCAACGCGTAACGGAATCCCAAGCCACGCTTGTGAGTCATTTAAACACGACTCTGGGATGCCACGCTTAAATGCGGGACAAGCACGCCAAACTTAGAGTATATATTGAAAGCCCAAATCATGTATCGGCCTCTCTTACTTGAATTATGTCAGAAGAGCCTGGCTGGCATAATTAGCTGATAAAGTGTGTTTATCGGATTGTGTTGGGTTAGTATTGTTCACTGTCATATTCATGTGTACTGGTATGTAGAGTCATAGATGTAATGTTATTAAGAAAATGGTAGGACGATAGTTACTATTGTTAATGTTTGAATATGATAACTATTAATAATTTATAATGTGATGTGATTTGTAATTCTTAGTTATGTCTTATGCATTGTATTTATTATTCTCATTTCTAGCCAGTAAAGTGAAGTAAATTACACCCAGTAATAGTAAAATTACCTGAAGTAAAGTGAAGTAAATTACACCCAGTAATAGTAAAAGTAAACTGAAGTAAAGTATAGTAAAGTAAAGTGAAGTAAATTACACCTAGTAAATTACATGAAATAAGTTACAGTAAGTAACATTTGGCCAGTAAAGAATATTTGACCAGAAAGTATTTGTAAAGTAAATAACATTTGGTCAGAGTTGTAATAGTTCAATAAATAATATCTGGAACTAAAGTTAGTACAGTTTAGTTAGAGGAAGTCGCAGTTATTAGCAGAAGTGAAGCCCACGGAATCAAACAAGACGGTAGCATATATTGTGTGTGTGTAACCCACAGTAAACTTCAAAATCGGCACCTACCTCCTCGCAGTGCCAGTGACCGGAGACACCTACGCAGTCAAGCCGCCCAACCCCGCAGTACATTGTGACCCGAGCAGAGGGCTGCTGTGGTGTGTGTGTGTGGGACTTACTTATTCGACCAGATCGCCATTGAGAGCCTACTATGCGGCAGTATCTTGTTATCCTGTTTATGTGTATAGTATATGTAATGTGTATGCTGATAGTCCTGTTTTTATAATTAAATATTTATTTGTGGGCTGAACCACTCTTGTGTTATTAGTATAGTTAAAGTATTACTAGACTTGCAAGTGAGAGCTAGTGAGAGTTCATTGAATGATAGAGTGAGTGTGAAGTAGGATTAGTGTAGAATACTTCATCAAGAAATTAATCGTACCCTAGACATAGCCATAATAGCAGTACTAATCTAACGTAGAGGAACGGGACCTATGTTTGTGTATACAAACATAAACAGTTCAAACCCAATAGTTTTAACAATTGGGGCAGAACATACATAATTACAAAACATCATAGTTTGTAACAGGTAATAAAACTCATCATCTGGTATAATAAATATGGACAAAATCATGCAAACAAATAAATCATTAAACTTTATAAAATATGACATCACAGCGGTAATAAATGCTTTCCTACACATTAACATATAATTTACAGGTATGAACATATATTTTGCAAAACAAAACAATTTTTTCTGGAATATAACAAGTAAAATAACAGCTAAGCACTGCAATATTTAAATAGATTATTTTGTACATACACAAATTTGAATATTTTAAACTGAAAATTGCAAGGGTTGAGTTCTTTGGCTAGATGAAGAACAAATATTGCCTGTTTAATGTAAGTTAATTGCCGCATGGGGAACAGCAGCAAAAGGGAGATATTGTTGCTGATTTCCGATGATGGTGAAGATGCACGAGGACATAGTAGTATCACTTCGATGTGAAGGAAGTGCAGGATGAGAATGCTGCAGGACGAAATCTTGTAAAGTCTAATGTGGATGCTACAGGATGGAATCTTGTAAAGTCTAATGTGGATTCTACAGGACAGAATCTTGTAAAGTCTGGAAGAAATGCTACAGATCGTTAGACTGTTGGGCCGGGTATGAATACAGAAGGAAGGCAGGTTTTCGAGTTTAGCGTCGATGCTACAGGAAGGCAGACTGCTGATTCTGGTGTCTTTGCTACATAAAGGCAGACTGCTGATTCTGGTGTGGATGCGACAAACGACACGTTGATAAGACTACCGTATGACATAATGCTAAGACTGTCAAGGATGCCACAGGTATAGTGAGTCTTGAGTGGATACTTCAGTGGAGCAGGTTGTTAGCACTGTGAGGATGCTGCAGGATGGCCAATGTTAATATCGGTGTGGGTGCCAAGGGACGGCAGAATGTTTAGTCTGCGTTGGGTACTATGCTCTGAATGACGTCGAGGCTGGAATTGGTGCCACGCTACGGGATGTTTTTAAGTCTGGTTGGGATGTTACAGGGCGGCAGAATGCTGAGTCTGCAATGGATGCTGAATGACGACAGGATAGTGAGTCTGGTAGGGATGCTACAGGACGGCAGAATGCTGAGTCTGCAATGGATGCTGAATGACGGCAGGATAGTGAGTCTGGTTTGGAAGCTTCAGGTCGGCAGAATGCTGAGTCTGCAATGGATGCTGAATGACGGCAGGATAGTGAGTCTGGTTTGGAAGCTTCAGGTCGGCAGAATGCTGAGTCTGCAATGGATGCTGAATGACGACAGGATCGTGAGTCTGGTAGGGATGCCACATTACTGGATGTTATTATTTCTGGTTTGGATGCTACAGGACGGAATGTTAAAGTTGCAAACCTGGGGTTTAAATAATTTCAAATTCGTTATTGAAATGGATGAAATGACAGGAGCATGTCGAGTCGACAAGATGGCTGATTGTAAGGAAAAGACGCTAATGGCTTTTCTTTGTTATCTCCATTTAAACATTATTTTTCAAGAGGATGTAAGCAAGGTGGACCTATTGACTCTTCCCATGTTTGAATATATGTTCATTTATTCTCTGGCCAAATTGAATCTTATCAAGATAGGGGAGATGGTAGCGCTAATTGAATTGTATCAAAATTTATAAAAGTGATGATAGCGCTAAGTGGTAATAGTTTCAAACACGTAAGATTGGGGGAACCAAACAGAAAGGATCTCAGAAATAAACTAACAGAAGGGATCTCAGAAATTATCTAACAGAAGGGATCTCAGGAATAAAGTAACAGAGAAGAGAAGCTGGAACTAATCCAATGGAGGGGATGTCAGAAAGGGATGATTATTGAGTAGTTCAAGTCAGATTAAGAAAAGATAGACGTCAGAACTGCGTGGCCATATTGTAGAAAATGTCAGAGATGTACTTTTGTATACTAGAATATGTCAGAGCTGAGCTGTCGTAAAGAAAAAAGAATTGAGAAAATCTAATAAAGAGGTGCAATAATTGAGTTTTCATTTATTAGAGAAAATCATTCAGAATATTGGCCACTTGACCGGGTTCTAGCTACACTTCCAGCCGACTGGCTTTATTGAGGCAACTCATTGCAGTAATGTGATTCTAAGTATATTATATTCCTCACCAGCCTAAGCTCTGGTCAATCAACTCCACCCACCATCATAATTAGGCCCAATTTATCACTAGCTAATCAATTACATCCACCATCACCATTTATCACCAGCTAATCATCTAAATCCACCATAACTATCAGCCCCCATGTATCACTAGCTAATCAACTCCACCCACCATCACAATCAGCACCCATTATCTCTAGCCAATCAAACAAACCCACCATCACAATCAGCACCCATTTATCTCTACCCATTCAAACAAACCCACCATCACAATCAGCACCCATTTATCTCTACCCAATTAAACAAACCCACCATCACAATCAGCACCCATTTATCTCTACCCAATCAAACAAACCCACCATCACAATCAGCACCCATTTACCTCTACCCAATCAAACAAACCCACCATCACAATCAGCACCCATTTATCTCTAGCCAATCAAACAAACCCACCATCACAATCAGCACCCATTATCTCTAGCCAATCAAACAAACCCACCATCACAATCAGCACCCATTTATCTCTACCCAATCAAACAAACCCACCATCACAATCAGCACCCATTATCTCTAGCCAATCAAAACTCCTGCATTTCTATCATATCGTTTATATTATCATTTCTATTCCGGGTACGTAGTCTTCTAAAACATGACCGCTGAAGATTTTCTATCAAACCATCTCTATCTCTATACGCGCCACGCAATCTTCTATAAATTACTATGCCGCTATATATGTGTGGATTACATAGGGAGCTTAACGGCGTGACTACTATCACAAACCAAGAATAGGTGCTCTGGCTCACTTCATAGTCAGTAACTAGCGATAAAATGCCGAAGGTGAATACGGAGCACCAGCTGAGGAGGTGTGACAGAGCGACCGCAACAAGCTGTCGTCGGACCCTGGTGTCATCCCGTCTCCTCCTTGCACTCCTGTAACCTCTGTGGCACGTGGAAAATATAAATAGGGCGAGCTGGCCCGAGATCATTAAAAGAAAAATTAAAGAATTCAAGAAAAGAAAAACCCCAATAGAGTATGCTCCCCCTGCCGGCTGGTGTCTCGTGGTGAATGGCATCGCCAAACATAAGGCGTTGGAGGAGTGCAGCTGCCACTCTTGGGACAGGTGAGGAATTAACGCTATCGCAAAACCTAAACACCAAGTTACTGCAACCGTCGCAATCAATACATTTTTTTTATAATATCGTCGTCTCAAAGGATAACGGATGGTTAAATACCTGTCCATTGTTATCAAACAGACGGTAATATTTGAAATTAAAAACGAAAATGTAGCCAGATACCCGGCAAAGGCACAGAGAGGGCTATGACGCCAGAAAACGTCATTCAAGGCGTAGATGTGTCGGTAGTGTAAGTCGACAGAAGCAATGATGAGAAGGTACAAGCCCATGAGAAGATCGGCTACGCAGAGGCTGGTCACCAGAATTCCGTAGTTTTTCAGACGATTGACAGAGTCAAAATAAATTCGATAAATTAAAACAGTAAAGTTGCTTGCAATTGAAAGCACGGCAACCAGCCACAAGAGAGACGTTTTGACAGTGTCATGTAGTAGGTCGTCACAGGAGGAGATTACGTCACGAGGGGCGCGGCACACCTTTTCGGGTATGCCTGGCCCTATAAGATTAGGACAACAAAGAAGAGGTCGGTCTGTCAAAAATGAATCGTGAATCTGCAGGTGACTGAGTTCTTTTATGGCATCTGATTCCTCGAAAGTTGTCCCTTCGATGTTTAAATATTGCAGGACTGTTATTTTTTTCAAAAAGTCAAATTTGTGAATTTTGGTTTTCTTTATGTTGATATAATTTAGAGAATGATACAACTTATCAAATAATTTTAATTCAAGAAATGAAAGACCTGTATGAGAAATATCTAAAGACACTAAATGTTTTGATGTGATGCATCCGTGATCTAATTCAGTAAGCTCTAAATTGTTGGACAAGTTTAGAAATTGTAAATTTTTAAAATTTGAAACATCTCCCGTGTCGTGTAGTCTCTTCAATTCATTAAAGCTTAGATCTAACGTGTAAGCGTCTGTCCTAAAGTTATTTCTAAAAAGTGTGTTCAAATCCTGTAAGGCACAGGAGGATGCGTGTAATTCTAGTAAGTTACCTAAAGCCAATGGTTTTACTACTGCGTTTAAATTAAGTCCCGTTAAATTTAAAAATTTAGTTAGCTTTGGAAATATGTCCAACGATTTGATCGTTGTGTTGAAATCAGATGCCATAACCCCGCCACCATGGCAGACAAATCCTGTAGGACATGTCATGTCACACCCTGTCATGTTTTTTCCACACTCCATTGGTAGACCTAAAGAACAGAACTGTTCGTCCCTCCCGTTCGAACATTCTAAGTGGCTATCACAAACGTAGGTATACGGTAAAAATTCGTCTGGGGTACACAGGAAAAATAAAGACACCTGAAGTCCCAGTGATAGAATGTCATCCCTGTTATAAATGTACTTGGATTTAACGCTAGCTAGTTTGGTATTATTCATTGGTCCATCCATCATTCCCGAACAATCCCCACCAGTCATCTTGCATCCACAAACGTCTGTAGGTTTGGAGTTATCCATCACATTGCATCCATTCACGGCACTTGATTTTCCATTATCCATAATTTCCTCTGCACCTGCGCAGTTCTCTCCAGATGACTTACATCCATTGTCCAATGCCAAGGTCGTACTATGAAAAGCTGTGGAAGATCACACAAAAAAATATTAAGAATACATACCAATAACATAACTATATGATAAGACCAAACAATAAAAAAATTGGATTTGATTGACTGTCACGAAAATTATTGTTTTATTATTGTAATAATAAATAAGATTTAAAAAATAGTTGATGTTGATACAACATCAATATATCTTGAAAGGGAGATGTTCCGAATCACTATATATGAAAGGAAGTACAGCGCAATGCTGAGTTTAGCAGCGAGGAAAAGAAAACTCACGAGAACTGCGTCAACTGCGCCCACCTTAGAAATACCGCAAGTGCGATTGACGCGTAATGTTTTCTTTCGATTCATGGAGACAGTCTCAATGTTTAAAGATGATGTTACCAATCTGCGGTGTAAAAGTGGGTGGGGCGATAGATCATAATTGCAGTGCAGGTGTCGCCAAAAAATATGGTGCGGTGCCGTACCTATGATTTCATGAAATGTGCTGGTGAAATTAGCAAAAATTATTTTCCTGTGTCGTACAAACAATAGGAGCGTCAGACAATTCTACTTTAAAAATACAAAAATGTGACCCCCCACCCCATAATTTATGAATAAATAAACAAAAACACACACATATATATATATATATATATATATAGGCCTAAACTGAATAAGCGGGTGTGGAACAACCTCAATCTAACTGATAAAACAAAAATAAGTGTCTTTCAGGCATGTGTGCTTAGTACGCTCCTATATGGTGGTGAAGTGTGGACCACATATACCAGTCAGGAGCGGAAACTCAACAGCTTCCATCAAAGATGTCTGCCTCACATTCTACGCATTCGTTGGCAGGACATTGTGCCTAACGCGGAGGTCATGGTGCCTAAAGCGGAGGTCTTGGAACGTGCACACATGTTTAGCATACTCTCCTTTCTTAGCAAGAGGTGCCTTCGCTAGTTAGGCCATGTAAGGAGAATGGAGGAAGGCCGTATCCCAAAGATGCTGCTGTATGGAGAGTTGACAGAATGGACAAGAC
Source organism: Lymnaea stagnalis (assembly GCA_964033795.1). Taxonomy (NCBI): domain Eukaryota; kingdom Metazoa; phylum Mollusca; class Gastropoda; family Lymnaeidae; genus Lymnaea; species Lymnaea stagnalis. The sequence continues at coordinate 1,062,656 of CAXITT010000242.1, forward strand.
ATATTGGACGGCCACGCCTGAGATTTATTGACGTTGGCAAAAAAAGCGTGTGGGAAGCCAATATTTAAAAAAAGTAAAGAATCGAGTTCATTCCCGAATAACGCTTCAACTGGTGAACAGCAGTGTTTGAAGGAGTAAAAAAGGCAGAAGATACTCGAAACGAGGCCCTTGAAACAAAAAAGAACAATTCGGAAATCAAGATCTTACCGGGAATCGATATTCCCCTGCGAGAGATGCGGCCGTGATTGCCATTCAAGGATTGGCCTAGTGAGCCACTCGTCAAAGTGTAGGACTATATAGCTACTTCATCGTCTCACGAAGACGGAAGGATGCCATATAAATATATTTATTAATTCAAAAAGAGACCGAAGTAAGTTAAGAGTCGATATGTTTTACCGGGGCAAGCCATCACAAAAAAAAAAGTGGAAATTAAATAAAGAAATTACTTAATTATTGATAAATCAGTAATATTTCACGTGCCGGGCCGCAGTCGGTCCATGGGTTGAGGGGTTCAAGCAACATGCATAAATAGAATTCGCAAAATACAGGTTTGAAACCTGTACATCAATGTTACTTCTGTTATAAAACCATCTGCTGAAGAAAGGAGAATTGAAAGAACCAGAATTCTGCGTGGAAACGCATTGAATGCAAGCAATGAGAAACTGGACATGAGAATAAAGATAGGCAGAGAAGGATCCAATCATAAAATATATAACACTTGTAAAACGACCCCCACCCCCACCCCCACCGTTGCCACGCATCTTATAGTGATTATCAGCGCCAGGCATTATATATAATTTAAAGAATCTTAAAATTTAGACTTGTTCTGGCTTATACAAATATGTCATTGTTAGCTAGAGTCATATTAGAACACTTTCTAGCAGTTACGTTCAGCTTTTAATAAACAAACAAATTTTACCAAAGTAAATTAATCATATAAATACTTTTATAGAATGTATATAATGAGGGTAATATAAATGAATTTTACACTGGCGTAAAATATGAATCTCTATGTAATCAATACATTTTGTCTAAAAACATATAATAAAGCGATATTTTGGGTTAACGTCTTTATTATAGAGACACTAACATACATGACGAGCACAATGCGTATCGTCTTTATTACAGAGACACTTACAGACTTGACCAACACAATGATTATCCTCCTTATTACAGAGACACTAACAGACTTGACCAAAACAATGCTTATCCTCCTTATTACAGAGACACCAACAGACATGACCAACACAATGATTATCCTCCTTATTACAGGGACACTAACAGACATGACCAACACAATGATTATCCTCCTTATTACAGAGTCACCAACAGACATGACCAAGACAATGATTATCCTCCTTATTACAGGGACACTAACAGACATGACCAACACAATGATTATCCTCCTTATTACAGAGACACTAACAGACATGACCAACACAATGATTATCCTCCTTATTACAGAGACACTAACAGACTTGACCAACACAATGATTATCCTCCTTAATACAGAGACACTAACAGACATGACCAACACAATGCTTACCCAAACAGATCAAGAGCAACCAGACCCGTGACGCCATCATTTGTTTCAAACCACCTATAACAAGTATCACAAACTTGTGCACAAATTATTTCAGCGGTCATAAATTGCGTCAAAAGTGGTCAGGCGATTTGCAGTTGAACTCCAAAAGGACGTTAGTATATTAACGCGATTTGAAAACCTTGATTAGAGATCTAGATCGGTGAAGCTATTTGTGCAGATTCTTGAAAAGTGTTGATTGGCAATGAAGATTTTTGAAATTAAATAAAAATATTTCCAAGGGCGCTCTGAGCATTTGAGACGACGGCGATGGACACGAAGTGAACAAGATTAAAACAAGAAGACTTAATATAGCGCCCAGGAATAGACTTAGCCAACTGGCCAGCATGCAATAAAAGTTTATACCCGGTAGACCTCAGGTGTCTTCCAATTTTGCTTTTAGAAAGTAGTTAACATAAATTGATTTTCTGCCACGTAGACTATTTTGGCAGTATCGAGTGCACTGTATTCGGACAGGTGTATTTGGTAATCGGCAACACTTTTTGTTGAGTCGATATTTATAATGACATGGTTTGTATATTTATCTACCTATAAAATTTCTGCTTCCAGCCCTTGACCATAATGCATTTCTTAATGCGGAGACTGAGGTACTTTTTAAATTTCAATATTATTAATATTATTATTTACAAAAAATTATTAATTATTTATTTTTTACATTGATTCTATAATTTTGTAAACATACTTTAACAATCGAAAGTGATCTATAATCGAATAAACTCACTTGCAACTGAAAAAAAATATTAAAGTACTGCATTAAAAATTGTTAATAAAATGTGTATTTAAAACGATTTTTTTTATTTTTAACGGCAAGTGATAATGGTAAAAATAAAGGGAGCTAATGCCGGTTAGCATGATTCAATCATTGTGGATAAAGATCAAATATATTTACAAAGTAATAAATGATATAACAAAGAAAGTACAATTACAAAAAGGGAGAGAACATAAAATCCTAAGTAAACTAAAGAGATATAATTAAAATAAAATGAATTGTAAAATCTTATTATTCATTTGTTGTAAGTGAGGCAATCAAATGGAATTATCTATTTTTGGTTCCCTTTGGACTTCAGTATTTCTTTATTTAGCATTTCGAATACTGCGTAAGATCGATACCTCAAGCAAGAGGTGTGAAGAGAGAAAGTCATATTTTTTCAGTGCACCTGCCAACTAAGCCTTTTGCGGCCATAACAGTAAAGTCAATCACAGCAGCTAGAGGCAGCACCTTGCGATAGGACATGGCGACCGCACTCGGGGACCGCAACCAGCGACAGCACGTGACAGCACGCAGCGATAGCACCCAGCGATAGAACCTAGCGACAGCACCCAGTGACAGCACCCAACGGCAGCAACCAGCGTCAGCACCCATTGGCAGCAACTATCGATACCTAATAAGAGGATCTAGAGACGGCACCTAGTTTACCGCAACAAATGACATCAACTATAGGGTGACATCCCTTATTGACATCACTCAGCGAGAGCACCTAGAGACAGCACCTAGCGAAAGCGCCTAGCGACAGCACCTAGAGACAGAACCCAGTAACATTACTTAGTGACAGCACCTAGTGACATCACCTAGTAACAGCACCTAGTGATAACACTTAGTGAAAGTACCTAGCCACAGCACCTATTGAAAGCACCTAGCGACATCACCTATCAAAAGCACCTAGAAACAGCACCTAGCGAAAGCGCCTAGCGACAGCACCCAGAGACAGCACACAGCGACATAACTTAATGACATCACCTAGTAATAGCACCTAGTGATAGCACTAAGTAAAAGCACCTAGCCACAGCACCTAGCCACAGCACCTAGCCACAGCACCTAGTGACAGCACATAGCGAAAGCGCCAGTGACAGCATCCAGCGAAATAACTTAGTGACAGCACCTAGTGACATAACCTAGCCACAGCACCTTTTGACAGCACCTAGTGACAGCAACTGGTGACAGCACCTAAGGACATCATCTAGCGACAGCACCTAGTGACAGCGCCTAGCGGCAGCACCTAGCGACAGCACCTGGCGACATTCCATAGAGACATCAACTTGTGACAGCAACTAGCCACAGCACCCGATGACATAACCTAGTGATATCGCCTAGAGATACTATGTGACGGCACACAACTGCACTTGGTGACATCACACGTTTACCAATGAACTCTCACAGACCAGCGCTGGGTGTCTTTCTTACGACCCCATAAAGTCATTGTCTTATTGGGAACGGATCGATAAATTCAATTATATATTTGCCATTTGTCAATTCGCAAGACAGTTTATATGTAAAGCACCCCCCCCCCCCCCCAAACCCACACTTTTTCTCTGTTTAAGGATCTTAAGTTAA
>CAXITT010000243.1:9865-29534 GCA_964033795.1 Lymnaea stagnalis
TTTTAAAATTGCTTCTTCCCCCCCCCCCCCCCAACCACCATCACCATTTCTTTCACTGCTCAGACTTTGCAATAATTTACAAGCCCCTTTGTAAAACGACCTCCATGCTATTCTCACGTGCACCTTTTGACCCACAATCCCCGTGCACCTCTTGACCCACAAATCTCCGTGCACCTTTTGACCCACAATCTCCGTGCATCTTTTGACCCACAATCTCCGTGTACCTTTTGACCCACAATCTCTGTGCACCTTTTGGCCCACAAATCTCCGTGCACATTTTGACCCACAATCACCGTGCATCTTTTGACCCACAATCTCCGTGCACCTTTTGACCCACAATCTCCGTGCACCTTTTGACCTACAAATCTCCGAATTTTCAAGAGCGCAACTCTTGACTGGGTCTGCTGGACGATTTTCATCGTGGCCATATCCTGTATCTTAACTTCGCCTTTGTTGGTATGCTTCTTGTTTTGCGGCTGAATCTCGGGGAAGGCTAATTGATCCCTTCCCGTCGTCCTATGGAGCCGGGAAACTGGGCACATAGACTCGTTGCTGATAACAAAAAATTTAAATTTCTTCGAATTTTCAGCCCCCCCCCCCCCCAAAATTCAGTTTTCTCGTTTTTTCAAGTGTGGGAGGAATGTTGATATTTTTTTTTCAGTGGGTGCGTGCTTTGGTGTGGAGATTAATTGTTTTTTACCTGCTGCTATGGGTTTTGTAGTTGTGACTTTTTTGTGGGGTATACACAACCAAAAAAAAAAAAAGTATTTTTGAATGGAATAAATTTTGAAACGTCTTTCCGCCATATGATTACCCATTTACATAACCGCGTCATAGTAAATGATAAATAACTTACATTTACATAAATTATTCAACAAAAATGTATTTAAACCCGTCATACGGATCAAATTTGTTTTAGGAGTTTGTTTTTGATCTATTCTTTATCTCGCCTAGAGTTAGTTTTTACGCACATGGCCATTAACCGTATTTTTTAAAATGTTTTATTACACTACTATAATAATGATAATAATAATAATAAAAATGAGCATAAAATGATAATTAATAATAATAATAATAATTAATAATAATAAAAATAATTTTAATGCTAATAATAATAATAATAATAATAATGATAAGCAATAATAATGATAAATAATAATAATAATAATGATAATAAAGATAACATTGACAACAATTAATTGATATCATAATAATAATAATACTAATCATAAAATAATTTGTTTATGAAAATTTCATACGCTCTCCCCACATGTTGCAATCTGAATCTTTATCATGCAGTCAGCTTGTCATTGATAAACGTTAAAATACCGACATTGCATTCTGTCATTAGATTTTTTCGTTAATATAAACTGTGTTATGCACCTGACATGTCTTTAACCCCAACACCCCCCCTCCCCCAAGTTGATGCGCTTAATTTTTTCTTCTTTTGCATTTTATAATAAGAAATATAATAGTAGATCTTTGCCCTAGCTCCTCAAGGCTGGGACATGGCTGAAAACAGTGCGGTAACCACCGTATGCTCTAAATTGTATCTCGTCTTGCATTTTATAATAAGAAATATAATAGTAGATCAGTGCCCTAGCGCCTCAATGTTGGGGGCGTGGCTGAAAACAGTGCAGTAACCGCTGAATGCTCTTAATTGTCTCGTGTCTTGCATTTTATAATAAGAAATATAATAGTAGATCAGTGGCCCCCTCTCTCCTGAATGTTGGGGGCATTGATGAAAACAGTGTGGTAACCGCTGTAGGCGGCGGGTCGGGAAAAAAACCACCACAAACCGGAAATACATTTGATAAGAAACATTTTCGTTTGAATAGTGCGTACGAAACATATATGCATTTCTGTATGAGGGTATTCCCCCAACAGCGCGCATCATATTTGAACGAACTGTTCGTTGACCGGACGAATAGAGCAATGAGGTGTGCATTCATCCGTGGAGCATTCATCCGCCGAGGCGCCACGGAGACAGCTTGGCAAAAGAACGCGCCCAAGTCTATTGATTGCCCTTGTGGGTATTTTTGCAAGGTTTAACAAAAAAATATTATTATTATTTAAAAAAAATAAAATAAATATCGTACCGTAAATTCTTCTGTATAGATCTTAGCAGGCTCTCTTTGGCTCCTCCGTGATGGCGTCACATGAAGACTTTTCCTTAAGTGTCAAGAACCTCAAAGGGATATAACCCGAAGATATAAACTGATGCATGTGTAAAACCATTGCCCTTTTTTTTTTTTTTTTTAGTTGAATTAAATTTTAAAAAAATGTTTGCTGAGAAAGGCATTTGACTTGTTATTTATAATAAATATGTCATATTAGCTTCATGCTGAATTTCGATTTCAAAAAGATAATGTTGTTTTAATATTTATTTAAAAAAAAAAAAAAAGGAAGCATATACATGAATAAAATGTGGTTCAAAAAGAACCAGTTTAACAAAAGTTTAGTAGATGTTTTATCATTTTTTCCCTCACTTTTCCTTATTTTCAGAATTATCATTGAGCCATAGACGCTTATGGCTGATAGGGAACACTTAAACAAAAAAAAAAAAGCTGGCTGACCCGTGCACGGAGTGAGTTAAAGGAAACAGAATCACGTGACCTCATCAGAAAACTCAAGTGATGACCAATTGACAAATCATGTTCGGGGTGCTTGGGAAATTTAAGCCATTGATAAGCCCACAATTAATGGTAAGATCACTCAAGAAGGAATAGTCACGCTCACCTCTCGTTGCTATGCGACCACAAGGAGACGTCCACCTGTTCATATCAGCATCGGTTTCAGGGAAATGTATCCCAGGGAGGCAAACTTGTGATATAACATAACAAAAGACTTGCATCTTACACGGTGCAGAAAGTAGTCGAACGGAACGTCGTCTCCACAACACTGTCTTGGGGTAGGGGGGTTGGTGTCATGATAGCAAAACCCACTTATGAAAAGTCAACTCCACAACACTGTCTCTGGGGTGCTTTCATATCAGCACAATGCCACGGTCTCGGGGTGTTTTGATGACAGGGCCGCTTCGTTGTCCAAGGCTGCCTTAAAAAAAAACAACAACCTAAACATTGTCTCAGGGTGTCTCGATAGCACCGCTGCACTGTCTCGGGGGTGTCATGATAACAACACCCCTACACTGTCTCAGGAGCTATTTATTGAAACACTACTACTCCGTCTCAGGGTGTACCAACCCCACTGCACTGTCTCAGGGGCGTCTTAATACCAACACCACTTTACCATCTCATTGCGTCGAACTACCCCCACGACTGTTCTGTCTCAGAGAGTTTTGGTGCCTCTCTATGGTTCAGACGAAGCGATCTACACAGTTCCAAACATATCAACTGTTACATCAATGATTCTAAAAATGCCCGGTGCCTTCATTATTTGCTGCCTACGGACCATTTAATGCTGTCACGCCGGTGGGACGATCGATTCTGTGACGAGCGTACATCTTTGTACATCCAACACTAGCACCTATATAGCAAATAGCAAAAAAAAAAAGTATCACAACTGCAACTCTATCACAGATAGAAACACACCAAGTGTGAAGTGCTGCCCTAAAAAAGTTTATTTATTTAACATTAACGTGAGGCGACAACATTTTAATTTTATTGTTTACAAAATCGTCTTCCTCATTCAGAACGTTGCTACGGTGATTGAACACCTAAAGAGAACAATTCCCACATTACATTCATTGTTTCTGGATTACCCTGCCCTCGGGGCACCCCGCTCTCGTTGCAGCACACATCTCCGCAAGACGCTTCGACCATCCGGTCACCATGTGGTCGGGCAGCGTCTTCAACCGCATCGCCGGCTTCAGCCGGAAACTTCTGGCGGGGAGAGGCAAGCTCCCGACCGTCCTGGCGTCCACGCTGCTCTTCGTCTACGCCGCCGTGTTCGTCATTCCAGTTCGCAACGTCGTCCTGTACCCGGCCATTGAGTTCGCGTGGAGGGACGTCGAGACGTCTGACCTCATTCGCATCCACTTCGGGGACGACGTCATCCCGAGCGGGCTGCACAACCGCGTTTCCTGCTCGGCGGTCGAGAAACCGAAGCTGTCGAGGGCCGACATCAACACGTCTGCCGTATTCACGTACCCGGATCTGCGGAAACCGACGGCCGTTTTTGAAGTTTTAGAGAAAGGTCACGGACGATTCTTGCCGACCCTGAACCTGAGCCAGAAGGTAGAGAATTTGTATTTATATCGAGCGGCAGCCGCGGCGCTGGACTCGGTCGGCGTGAAACATTTCCTGGTGGCCGGGACGGTTTTGGGGTTGAACAGGCACAACGGTTTCGTCCCCTGGGACGACGACATGGACTTGTCGGTCAGTCTGGACTCCTGGGATCTGGTCAAGCAGACGCTGTCTTGCATCGAGGGCTTCACCTTGAACCAGTTCCACATTCTGCACTGGAAGTTTCAGTTCAGCGGGCGGGAGTATCCGTTTCTGGATATCTTCTTCTACAGAATGGACGAGACCTACGTGTGGGCGGCAACGTCTTACACACGGAAAACCTACATTTACCCCACGGAGTTCGTCTTCCCCCTGAGCGAGTCCACTTTTGAGGGTGTGAAGGTACCGGTGCCCCGAAACAGCCTCGGGGTGGCTAGACGAATCTATGATTACGATATATGTAAGGCGTTCAGGGGACACATCGAACGGAGCATGATCCTATCCAGCGTGTATCCGAATGGATACGCTGTGTCTGAGGTTCCGTGCAAGGACTTATCATACATGTACACCATGTTCAACTTGGAAGACTCTTGATGTCAGCTGTAACGTAAAATTTTTGTTGTGCATTTAAAAAAAATAAAAATAAAGTAACTTATTATGTAAATATTTGCAAGGTATTCTGGGATGTTTTGGGCTCAACATGTAACACTATGAAATGTTTGAGAATAAGTGATTACCTGGTCGACATACATGACATTGAATGTTATTCCAGCGGTTACGTCAGTACATCGTCCTTTAGTGTGTGATAAATATCATACGTGGCGGGACGATTATGACACCATTGTTAACACCATTGAGTCCACTTTTGGGGTTATGAAATTTTATCGTATGGAGAAAAATGTTTAAAACTTTGTGTGTGTGTTTATAAGGCGCTCTACATGGGTCTCAAGACATATCAACAAGACTTAACACGCTGTGTCATTGATAAATGACGTAAAGCAATTTTTAAATTTTATTTTTTGGGGGGTTTTGGAGGGTGGGGGGGGGGGCTTATTTTGGAGTCAAATATATTTTTCATAACAAACAAAACAAAACATTTTTAAAATATTCAATCATTTTTAATTAAGAAAAAGAAAATTTAAAAATAAAAAAGAGGGCTTTTATCAAATTTATTAAGCAATATAATTCTTAACTTTTAAAAATGCTTTTGATAAGAAAATAGCGTTTAATTCAATCAGTGCAGCGAAACATCATAGACAAGATAGCACTCACAAATTCACTTGTCAGTCATCCGAATGAGAACGAACCGTATGAAGCGGCTGTTGGCTCATTTTGATATCAATATCTCAAAAACCCCCCAATTTTTTGACAGATTTGAACCTTGGTATAGATTTTAAGGCTGAAATAAATAAAGATAATATTTCAATGCACGTAGATTGTGCGTAGAACTGTTCAAAAAAAAAAAAAAAAAAAAAAAAAAAAAAAAAAAAAAAAAAAAAAAAAAGAAAAAGAAAATATAAAGTAAAGCGTGGTGAAAGAGACCAGGAACTTTAAAATTTCAATATAGTTCAGTGGCGGGCAGAAATGGTTGCACACGTATGGGGCTACCATACCGAGGATGATTACATCAATGTTGATGAAAAACTGTGACGTGAGCGGGATTCGATACTTTCATTTTGCCACAGGCAGCACAAGGTACGCCTCAGAAATGAAGGAGTGAGATCAACACATATCAGGGGGGAGGGAGTAGGGTGAGCAAATTTTTAAGTTGATCGGCAAATGTCTTTGAATCCAATGCTATTACTGTCGAGAAAAACGGGATGTAACGTTCTCTTAAAAAAAAAAATAAATGTTTATTCTACCAAAAAAGAAAATATATCTCTAGGGCATTAACAAACCCGGGGTACAATTACATAAGTTTTCCCATACCACCAAGAAGAAAAACAAAAACAAATCAAAACCCAATCATTTTAGACACGTACAATTTTATCTAAAAAATAGAGTCATTCCGCCCCCCCCCCTTTTTTTTTCAATTCACAGTTCATAGGCGTGAAAAAAATAAATTAAAAAATTTCTTTGTATATATACAGAGCCGGCGCTGGAAATTTTAAGTTGGATGAAAATAGGCAGTTGTCAACCTCTGGAATATGATATGATGGGAAGAGTTTAGAATATGATGTTAACAAATTTCAGTGGTGAGGGCGCCTTGGCGTCCGTGTGATGACCACATTGTACCCTCCTTGAGCCGGCCCCCCTATATATATATATATAAATGTATATTCCACTTGACGAAAAGTAAAGTTCTTGAAAAGTGGGTGTGAATGTTAATTAGGTTATTACTTTTTTTTTAAATAAAAAAATAAAACAACTCAAGGCTGGTACAGACGTGAAAATGGGTTTAAGAGATTTTTCTTTAGATTTATAGAATTCTGTGTTTTACGAATTGTTCGATCATGTAGCAGAGAAGCGTCTCATAATGAAACACTATGTACACACAGTGTAAACGGTGAGGATATGTACACACGGGTGTCAACCGTTAAGCATTCTCGATTAATTCACGGCAACGTTATGTTACCGTTCATGGGGTAGTGAAAATGTCATCGGCCTCCTGGCGTGAGTGCTGAGATTTCAAAATGAAATGTAAAGGGATGTAACCCGTGTAAAAAATGTGTGACGCATGGGTAACTAGCCTTGATTTCCATCCTTTAATTACAAAAAAAAAAAATAATAAATTAACAGGTAATTTTACAACAAATGTTTATTATTTTTTAAAAAAAATGGTCACGCCATTTATTGTTAAACCTATAACCGTTCAACTTTTAAATTTGACAGAGGCGTGTGTTATTCCTGACAGTGTGCCACTTTTATTTCTGTGTAGCTCTAATAGAATCACTTGAAAGATGTAGAAGCGGGGTTTAATCACAATTTTTGTGTGTGTGTGTTGGATTTAACAGGAAATAAGAACATGCTTTAAACGATTGAGAGCTAAAATATACACTCAACATTTGGATTAAGAAAACAAAAACAACAGCAAATTAACACACAACAAAGAGAATTCTCCTCTTGCTTGATGCCTTGATGTATAATTATAGCTTGATGCTTGAGATATACCGGTAGTTATATATTGATGCCTGTTATATAATGATAAATTGATGCTTGATATATAGTTATATTTTGATGCTTGATATATGGTTATATGTTGATGCTTGACATATCGTTACTTATTGATGCTTGATAAATATTTTTTTATTGATAAATAGTTATATATTGAATTATAGTTATATATGGATGAGGTATAGAGTTAGATATCGATGCTTGATATATAGTTACATTTTTGTGCTTAATATATAGTTATATATTGAAATTTAGTTCTTTATTGATGATGTTTTATATGTAGTTATATATTTATGCTTGATAAATAGTTATATATGGATGAGGTATATAGTTATATATTGATGCTTGAAATAGTAATATTTTGATGCTTGATATATAGTTATATCCTTAGGCTCCTGGTCACATGTTTGGTATATATTTTAAATAATTTATTTCGTTCAAACTTTTAAGTTTAATCCCATCTATATCATTTGATAATTATCACTCAAGATATTATTACACTTCACGTATGTGCCTCATTAAAAAAAATGTTTGGAGAGTTTTAAAAAAAACGACAAAATGTAATTTTTTTGGAGAGTTTTCAAAAAAAAAAAAAAAAAAAAAATTAAAAAATTATTTAGGAAGTTTAAAAAAAAAAAAAAAAAAAAAAAAAAAAATTATTAGAAAAAGTTAAAAAAAAAAAAAAAAAAAAACATAAAAAAATTAATTAAAAAATTAAAAAAAAAAAAAAAAAAATAACAAAAAAATTTTTTAGAAAAATAAAAAAAAAAAAAAAAACCGAAAAAATAAAAAACAAAAACAGAAAAGCAACACTTTTTTTTTTCTTCAATAAAATGAAAATTTTTGTTTTTTTTGTTAATATTTATTCAGCTTAATGTTAAGAAGGTAATAAGATACATTATTGCTTCAAATGATTTCATAAATAACACTGAATAGAAACGTTTATTTTTGTTACTGTTTTTGTAGGTACCGGTGAAAGTGAATACTTTCATTTGGTGATTTTTATTTTTTTAATGGGAGATTTTTGACGCACAAACTTGATTTGCTTATTTTGTTTAAACATTATTAAAATTTTTTATTCTAATGAATTGCAATACAATATATTTCGTAAAACGTAATGTGATTATAAATTATTTTTTTAAAAATTGTTGTTGCTTTACTGTTCTTTGAATTTTATTTTCGTAATAAAATTTTTCGTTGAGAAATTTGTTTTGCATTTATCTATTTTTTTAAAGCATGAAAAAAAGAAGAAAATTGATTGGTTTGGGTAGTGGTCAGAATGATTACAAATAAACGTGTATTACTACAAGCTTCTATAGCAGGGGTATAAGGGAACCTAAGGCTCGCGAGCCAGATGTGGCTCTATTGATGGCTGCATCTGGCTCGCTGACAAATGTTCGATTATAAAAAAATGGTAAGAAATACTCATTATTGATTAGCAACAGCATAACAATGTTATGAAAAAGAATTCAGAGACCTAATTATTGCATATTTAGTGTTGAAATTACACAAAATGCACACGTTTACTTGAATTTTTAGTTTTAAATATAATGTAAGGCTCTCACAGATTTTTTTTCAAAATATGGTCCATGGTTCTCTCATACAAAAAGGTTCCCGACCCCTGTTCTACAGCATGGACCTCGGGTTCAAGGCTCTCTCTCACTCTCTCTCTCAGATGTCTCTCTTCTCTCTCTCTCAGGTGTCTTTCTCTCTCTCTCTCTCTATCTCTCAGATCTCTCTCTCTCTCTCTCTCTCTCAGATGTCTCTCTCTCTCTCAGATCTCTCTCTCTCTCAGATGTCTCTCTCTCAGATGTCTCTCTCTGTCAGATGTCTCTCTCTGTCAGATGTCTCTCTCCCTGTCTGTCTCTCTCTCTCTCAGATGTCTCTCTCCCTGTCTGTCTGTCTCTCTCTCTCTCTCTCTCTCTCTCAGATGTCTCTCTCTCTCTCTCATGTCTCTTTCTCTCTCTTACCTTGAGGCTGAGCTACCAAATGTACCTATACACGACGCCTCCCGGGTACCGGTAGATATGAGAGGACGATACAGGAGACACAAAAAACAAACAAACCCCCCCCCCCCAAAAAAAAACAAAAATTACCTTGAGGCTGAGCTACCAAATGTACCTATACACGACGCCTCCCGGGTACCGGTAGATATGAGAGGACGATACAGGAGAAACAAAAAACAAACAAACCCCCCCCCCCCAAAAAAAAACAAAACAAAAACAAACAAACACAACAAGCACACAAAAAACTTCAGTTTAAACTTCACAAAGAGGCTTGGAACTCAAACTTGTGTCGACATGGCCCGATGCACACCTGCAACGCTTCTGGCAATCACAGCAACCCTTCTACTAACAGACCGACACCAATAGCGGCGCACCCGAACTAAGTGTGGGCCGGGCCAACTCTCAAAAGAATATCACACCTGCACAAATAAGACACACACAAACACACAGATATCTTTTATAACATGTTACATTTATACTCTTATAAGTGCCGCCCGGGGCCGTCAACCCCTTAGCGTCCACCCACCAGGTACGCCCGTGCCAACGATTCTACCCATACACCGACTTCCCTACACTACTTAATGACATAAACAAATTATTTCGTTAAAAGAAAGATCAGATTAATTTTTTAAAAATTTTTCTTTTACACATTTATCCCTCCAAGAAAACAATCAATGATTGTTCACGTCTCAAAGCCACAAATGGTCTCCTTGTGTTATTAAAGGTGATGAAATGCCTGAGAAGGCACGCAGTCACAAGTAATGCAGGTCACCGATGCTTTGTTGGGTAAAACAATCGATTGTCTTAGAAACACCCGAAGGAGTATTAATTATTCGCCTGAATCCGGAAAGGTCAAAATTCGATACAGCCGAATGCGAAATATTTCAGTTTCAATGTCACTACAGATAAATCCATCCATCCCATGTAGGGCTCTGGCCTGCCCTCACCTCTTCCCTCCACTCATACTGTAGGGAACCTTGACCGTCTCTGGTCTCTATGACTACTTTATGTGGATGGTTAAACCTCGTTCTCTCTTGACTCTCGTGCTGCAAAAAAAAAAAAAAAAAAAAAAAAAAAAATCATGTTATAACACGTTAATAGCTAAACTTCACTTTAATGATCTGCTCTACTGTTCCCATTCAAGACGTTGGCTCTGCTCTGACTGCCGTGTTTGTCTCTCTATCTCGTTACCGTCTTCTCACGTCTGTCCTCGACTCCACTTCTGTCCGGCTTCGCTCTCGACCGTTCTCCCTCAAACGCAACATCTCAACTGGACTCTGCCCTCCTAAACTCTCTAGTGTCCCCCAAACCACTAGCTTATATCCAGTCCTCGCGATACACGAAACTACCCGCCATGAAAATCCCACGGTTATTGAGATTAATACGTTAATAGAGATTACGTTCTCCCAAACCAGATCCATAACCTCCGGACGCCTATTCAATGTCTCTACCCACTAATTAACACGGATCAAGTCTGTCTGTCCCTATCATGGCACGGACATTCCTCAATTGAAAACAGACTACAAAAAGTCATTTCTCTGATTAGTGATATCGATACTCTCCCTTAGTGTACGTTCGACTTGGTTCCCAGGCCCCTGTCCTAGCATAAACCATCTGTAAATGCCAAAGTCCACCCCGGTGGTCTGCATGGACATTCATCAATGGACAACCGACAACAAAAAGTCATTACTCTGTACTCTTATTCATGATACCCATACTTTCCCTTAGCGATGTACCCTTTGTCGGCTTGGTTGCCCATCTATAATTGCCAAAGTCGACCCTTGCCTCTCTATTGTCACGTTTACCTGCACCCAGACTAAACTCTCTACAATACCTAATTAACGTTTTTTTTTTCTTTTCCATGCTTGGATTCCCAGCTGATGTAGCTCTTTACCCACATCATCCATCCATTCATCTAAGCCTAGGTTTGCCCTTGAGCCATTTTCCTCTGGGGTTTTGGTGATGTACCCTCTTTCCTCCTCTGTCACTTAACATTCTTTTAAAGTGTCCCGCCCAGCGTAGCCTACCCTTTTTTTATATTTCTGCTACTGGTGTGTGAACCTGATATAGACTGTACAGTTCCTGGTTGGTTCGTATTCTCCCATCCATATTTATCCTTTGTGGGTCTATATACTTTCGTTAGAACTTTTTATTTTCCCATGAGTTTAATAGGTTTTCTGCCGTTTTTGACAGGACCCAAGTTTCACTCGCGTATTTCACAACTACAAATACATGGATTATTTATAAAATTGGAAATATACAGGACGCTTAACCGAGTTTTATATCCGATTTATCGACGATTGTACCTGCAATGACCACAATGATGAGGGGTGAACTCGAACTTTTCATAAATCTAGCGGCATTTTCCACCCTTCCTTTAAATTTACATCACTGGTATATGAGAGTTCCGCAAAAATCTTGGTTATAACTGTAAATTTACAAGCAGATGTTTTATACAGCTCTGCCTGTCACAAAGCTACTGACAGCCAGATTTTTTTTATCCACCTCTGCCTATTAAAAAACTTACTGACAGCCAGATATTTTATCTACCTCTGCCTGCCACAAGCCTACTGACAGCCATATTTTTTATCCACCTCCGCCTGTCACAAGCCTACTCACATCCAGTTGTTTTAACCACCTGTGCCTGTCACAAACCTACTGACAGCCAGATGGTTTAACCAAACTTGACATGACGTATCGTCCTCACAATCTCGATGCTAAACATATTTTCCCAGAAAAAAAATGATATCATTCTAGCTGACCCAGAGGCATACAACATTTTACCATTACCAGTTCTTGCAGTACTTAGAAGCGATAGGAATTCGAGCGATCTTCTCCACCTCAGAGTCAACCCCTCCAATTTTGTAACTAACGAAACAAACACATGAAGTCGTAATTGTAGCCACCGTAACACCGACCCTTACACTTACACTATTCAGAACAAGCAAATTGACTTCACTAATGGTTCTTTTTCCTATAAAAAGATGGGTTCTTCTGTATCAGCCGTAATATTGTGTACACAATAGTATGTAAACGATGCCGAAAATGCTACGTTGGTGAGACGCGGCAACGGCTGGCTGATAGGTTCAGTGAGCATCTACGTAAAATTGCTTAGTAGCAAACAATGTTCCGTCTCTTCTCACTTCAAAAGAAGTGGTCATTATGGCTCGACACATGATACACACCTATGGGACCCCGACACCACACAGGTCTAGATATTTTCCCTTTCACTGGGTGACACTTAATCTCTGTCATCGCCCCTTAACACCTTATGATTAATTACCGCGAAGTTAATTTTATTTCTACCCCATGACCTTAATACTTGCTATAGTTGTGATTTTGTGGAACCATCTGAAGTTAAATTTTCTGCGCACAAAACTAATCATTAAGGATTAAAGTCTTGACTGAATCTTTCTTTCCTGACCACCGTGTTTCTGAACCACACAAAGTATGAAAATTATACCCTGATTAATCTCTCTCTCTCTATCTCTGTGTTTTTCTCTCTCTGTCTCTATATGTCTCTCTTTCCCTGTCTGTCTCCCTGTGTCTATCTCTCCTTGTCTATCTCTCACTCTTGCTCTCTCTCTTGCTATCATCTTTCTCTCTCTTCTCTCTCTCTCACCCTGTCTCTTTCCTTCACAATCTCTTTTGCCCTCACTCACTCTCTCTCTCACTCTCTCTCTCTCTGTGTAAGCCTAGACTCTTTTAAAATATCTGTAGTTAAAGCAAGAGCCAATTCGGCTCTTGTGTTCTTTCCTTAATATTCGGCTCCATACCCGACCTCCGTGCTAACCTTGCTTAGGCAGTACTCGCTGTTCAATAGCAGTCTTTGATTCCCACCTTATTTAATGATTTTATCTATTTCTAATCTTTCAAGTTTTCTGTTAATCTCATGAGCATTAATCTCATGCGTGTTAATCTCTTGCGGACATTCTTTGATTTCATGGGTCACTTCCGTAGTTTAATGCACGACTTTGTCTCTACCTTGAACTGTTTTTTGCTGTCGTAGGCTTTTTGGCCGAAACGTTACTGTTCTGTTACTGTCCTCCATCAGGTTTCCCTCTACCCTTTGTATATTTCTAATGGCTTCAACCTCAACGCACTCCTCCCCGTATTTCTCTTACAATAGTGTCACGTTCCTTAGCTCCTCCCTTTTTTGCGGCGCTGACAACACTGCTGACCCCGCCTACAAAAATCAATAACTCTCCAATGAGAGTTTCTTACTTGAGCCCCTGGCCTGGACAAACCGGTTCAACGCAGCAGTCGGTTTTGGTGAGGGGGGGGGGGTTGGAAACGGTGTTTGACTAAATAAGGACAAGAACGGTTATAAGATGTGCTTGATCTCCAAGCTTGGCATACGTCATCAGACGTGGCGTGAGGTGGTGGATGAGGTGGTGGGAGGTGTAAGACATTGGGGGGGGGGGGTTGGGGTAATAAGAGATGGGGGGGTGGGGTGTGTAAAAATTGTTTTTTAACTTAATGGCAGTTGTCATGACGTCACGATTTGTCAGATACATTTCATGAACAATTTAAAAAAAAGAAAGACCCCTGGCTATGATTCTCTCTCTCTCTCTCTCCAAGGCACACACATACACATACACACACACAGACACACACACACACAAACACAAACACACATAGAAACACACACATAGGCACCCACACACAAACACAAACACACATAGAAACACACACATAGGCACCCACACACAAACACACACACATAGAAACACACACACACAGATACACACAGACACACACACACACACACACAGAAACACACACACACAGAAACACACACACAAACACATACACACAAACACACACACAGAAACACACATACAAACATAGAAACACACACAGACACACACACAAAGACACACACATAAACACACACATAAACACACACACAGACACACACACATAGAAACACACACACACACACACGCACATGCACACACAAACAGACACAAACACACACACACAAACACACACAAACACACAAACACACAGAAACACACACACACACAAACACACACACACATAGAAACACACACACAGACACACACACGCACACGCACGCAGGCTCGCACACAAATCATGAACAGAAAAAATAAATACTCCTGCTGGATTTGCCAAGGCCAAGGCGAAGGCTCTGGTTAAAAAAATAATAGCGAAAAGAGAAAAACAAAACAAACTATCAACAACGCACAAACACACGAACAACCCAATAATCATATCAAAATGAGAATAGCGGGCTATAGCAGTGAACACAAAAATATCAACTTCACTGTCACTAATCGTAGATCCATCGTATTTTTTTTTAACACGCATGCGATGCAATCATCAGGTCGTCGTTCACTTTATGCGGCCCACGAGCATCCACTTTGCGGCCCGCCAGCAACCACTTTGCGGCCCGCCCGCCAGCAACCACTTTGCGGCCCGCCAGCAACCACTTTGCGGCCCGTCAGCAACCACTTTGCGGCCCGCCCGCCAGCAACCACTTTGCGGCCCGCCAGCACCCACTTGCCGGCCCGCCAGCAACCACTTTGCGGCCCGCCAGCAACCACTTTGCGGCCCGCCAGCAACCACTTTGCGGCCCGTCAGCAACCACTTTGCGGCCCGCCAGCAACCACTTTGCGGCCCCCGCGAAGTATCAAAATATTCTTTATTCTTATTATTTTCTTTATAGCTTTCCCCCCATATCCTATTTTTTTTCCCCCGAACAAGTCCTGACATATTTTCTTTTGGACCGCACAAGTTTTCCATATAACATCACGGCCCACCTTACATTTTGAGCTGTGCAGGCCTGATCTACACTGACAAAAGATATTAGCAAATATTTGTATATTCATTATGAAAGACATTTTTTTTTTTCGATCCTCGAACTAAGACTTGAGTAAAATAAAAACAAAATGTAAGCTGAAACTTTTGAAGGGACGACGCTTAGTAGCTTTGATACTTTTTTTTTTTTAAAATCAAGCCAGCGGTTCTTAATATTTGGTCTGCAATGACTACCATGGCGACATGGTGAAATGTAAGTCAAAATAGTAGCCCGAGAAGTGATTGTAACCGAAAAGATTTTATATTAAAAAAGCCACCAAGGTATGTAACGTAGCATCAAACAGCGTCAAATATTTCGACTGTTACTTTAATTCTTTTCAAATATCGTCAAATATTTCATCAACTCCGGCCTACTCCAATCTACTCCGGCCTACTCCAACCTACTCCGGCCTACTCCAACCTACCCCCGGCCTACTCCAACCTACCCCGGCCTACTCCAACCTACCCCCGGCCTACTCCAACCTACCCCCGGCCTACTCCGACCTACCCCCGGCCAACTCCAACCTATATATGGAAGGGTTTGGCGGAGCAGGGGTGGAACGGTGTGGCGGAGTATAGATGGAAGGACGGGGCGGAGCTGTGGTGGACGGCTTTGCGGAGCATTGATGAAACGGTGTTGCGGAGCATGGATTGAGAGGCGCGGCGGAGCAACCCGGTGCCCTACACGGGCGGAAGTGACATTGATGATGATGATGTTTATTTTGTAATGATAAAATAAGAGGAGGGACACGACACCTGCTAAGTCTTAGAACCGTTTATTTGACGTTCCTAGTCGCCCGTGCTTGTACAAACACAACACATCTCCAGTTCTAGACGTCGTTGCTGTCTGCAAGTATTCTGGAATGACGCGGGCTCCAAAGACGAAGATCGATTTCTATCAAACAAGCCCCACTTTTTTATTCTACTTTAAAAAAAAAAAATCACTGGATTCTCACTTGGAATTTTTCAAATAGTGTTGAAGGCCGAACAATTTTGTGTGTGCTGAATACTCGTTATTTCATGCGATAAACGCTGTGCCTCGCTAACTGTTTTTCAACGTAAAAGAAAAAAAGTAAGTTTTATCTTTAAAAAAAAATAAATAAATTTCCATCAAAGTTAACACTGGTGCGTTGCAAACGGCTGTCTTTGACAGTGAATGCCTTGCAATTTTTAAATCGAATAGTAACTCTCTTAATAATGAGGTTGATATAATTTGCGCTTGATAAAGACATTTAGATGGCTTGTGTTTAAAGTGTTGTTTAAAAATGTTTCCCTTTGTGCTTATAATGAATATTGAAAAGCTTTTCTTTATAAAAGAGAACCAACAAAATTTCATGGATTTTTGTTGTTGTTGTTGGCCATTTTTATTGTCATTGTTAATGTCGTTGTTTTGTTATTATCACTTTTATTATAAATATATTATTATTTATGTGAATATGATGATTATTATTTTGAACTGTTGCAAACTGTTATGCTGTAAATTTTAACTGAGCGAAATCCTTATAATAGTATGTCCTTCTACTAAAAAAAAAATTAAACAAATTAATAATAAATCATAAACATATCTCCTAATGTGACAGACTTTAACGCGACCCACAGACAGACATATTTCACTGTCGTCCGCCATTTCATTATATACAGTCAATTCTTAATAGACTGACGTTTCATTGCAGGCTGACATTTCATTGCGCCCAGCTGTTTCTTTAAAGAATGACTTTCCATTGAAGACCAACCATAGGATTGTCAAATGTAAGTGACTAAATCATTACATGACACTTTAAACATTTAATGACAATAGTTTTTCAGTCATTTATATCTTTTTTGTTTTGTTACACAGAAAAGTGTGTGTGTGTGTTGCCTCACTGGCAAGAACAGACAGAGGAAACATAATAATAAACCATCTTGGGGGCTGGATCCTATTGGCTGACCACACGACGAAAATTCACCAACAACTGAAAGCTGACCAAACGGGCGTTGCTACTTACTGACCACACGTCAAAACATCACAAACATGTCGAAGCTGACCAACCTGCCATTCGCATTTATTGTTTCCACAATTTCTCAGAAAGTTTGGCACGGAAGAGCCAAGTTCCTGACTGTGACAGTCGCCTTCGCGTTACTCGTGTACATGATAATCTTTGTCATTCCGGTACGCAACGTTGTATTTTACCCAGTGATTGAGAAGGCTTGGCGTCAGGTCAAGACCTCGGACATTTTAAAAATCCATTACGGTGAGCTCAAAATCCCGGACGGGATCTTTTCCATTGTCTCGTGTCCAGTTTTGCTGGAAACTCCTGTCAATATAAGTGACGTCAACACGTCAGCCATTTTGACTTACGATTATCTGCGAGATCCGGAAGTAGTAAGGAGAGTTTTAGAGAAAGGCCACGGACAGTTCCTGCCGGTCCTGAACCTCAGCCAGAAGATCGAGAATTTCTATTTGTACAAAGTCGCAGCTGCGGCCCTCGACTCGGTGGACGTGAGACATTTCATAGTGGCCGGGGCCTTGCTGGGCCTTAGCAGACACAGGGGTCTCATCCCTTGGGACGACGACATAGACATTGTAGTGAGCTTTGATTCGTGGGAGCTGGTCAAGCAGGCTCTGTCGTGCATCCGAGGGTTTAGGCTGTTCAAAGGAAACGCGATTCATTGGAGTTTGAAATACTTGGGCAGGGATTACCCTTTCGTGGACATCCTCTTCTACGACAAGGATGACGCTTTCGTGTGGGCGATAACGTGGTACTCCCGCGGTACAGTTTTTTATCCCACGGCCGATGTTTTCCCTTTGGTCGAGTCCACGTTTGAGGGTGTGAAGGTTCCGGTTCCTAGACACGCTATCAAAATAGCAAAACAGATTTATAATTACGATGACTGCGTCGTCTACAGGGGACACACACAGCGATTTCAGAGTTTGATAGAGACTTATCCGAAAGGCTATCTAGTGAGTGAGGTACCCTGTACAGAATTATCATACATGTATTCAATGTTTAACTTAGGCGAGTCTTAAATAAAAGAATGCGTTAGGTTTGCGTTGTATTCTGTCTCATTTAGCAATTTTTAGAACTACTTTAAAAAAAAGTATACTTACTTACCGAATATAAATTAAAGGCAAATATATTTTAGCTCATTAGCAAAAAAAAACTTGCGTGATTATCGATCAAAGTTAAAAATGAATTGTTGAATAATATTTAAGTCATTGAGGAAAAAAAAATCGAAAATGAATAGCTGTTTTGAATATTGATTGCACGAATGAATACAATCTGTTATGACATGAATAAGATGTCTCTTCATTCCGTCCCCACCTTTTGACTAGATGTTCTAAATATCAATAAGAATTCTTTTCTTAAAGTGTATTTTCAATGTACTAATTTATTCTTGAAATCATGTACAATTATCTACAGCAGCTAGTGGATTCATAACTTCTCGGTATTCGGTGCCGTGGCCGAATCCTAGTTTGTTCCCAAAGGCGTTCATTGTTTAAAATGACGCCCAACGACACGAACATCAATTGAACAGCACCAAGCACAAAATGTTTAGTATAAATCAATCATATGCGGTTTAAAAATCTATTTTTTTATTGTGTATTATATTCTAATGTCCCACCCGCTATTTCACCGCTTGTTTATTTCACTAATTAGTTCAGGAAAAAAAAAGAATAAAATATTGCGCACCAAACGCACGTGCGATATTTTTTGTTTTGTTTAGGTATCTCATTTAGCGCAGCTATCGGGAATGTTATTTTGTGAAATTATTTTGATCATATTTCGTTCATCTTTCCCCTTGAAAAACAGGAGAAACGGATCTTTTTGATTGTTTGGTGGCGAGGCTGAAAAAATTGATAGGACGCGTCGTCATCGGCATCGAGTCTTTGTGCCCAATTTCAGCTCGATAGATTGACGGGAAATGGGTCAGTTAGCCGTCTGAAGACTTTTGAACTATTCACACAAAAGCGAGGTTACTCTAAAGGATTGAATTCTATATTTAAATACAAACAAACAGCACAATTTTCCGATAACAAGAAAGTTGGGGAAACTGTCTCAAGCAATAACTTACACTCTCTTAGACCACCATTTAGTGGTGTCGAGAAAACAGATAGTGTTGAGTTAGTGACTGGATGGCATCAGAAACCCCTAGATTCCGCGTCCTGTATCATTGAATTAAAAATGTGGACATTTTAAAAAAAAAATGATTTTTAAAAAGCCTTTTGCGGCAAGAATTTGTGTAAATCTACGCCCCCCCCCCCCCTAGGGCACTCCGATCTACTGTTTGATAAAAAAAATTAGACTATAGTATTATATAAGAATTTGTGGTAAAGTAATAGAAATCCAGTTGATAGGACTATCATGACCTTGCAGATTTGGGGTGGGAGGGGTGCACTGGACTGTAGGGTGAGTGGGGGGGGGGAGGAAGCAATTTCCAACCTTAGTTAAAGGAGGAATAAATACACCCCAACCGGGATTTTAATTCCCTTTAATAACTTATAAATAGGGTAAACGGAAAAAAAATGCTTATCAAAAAAAAAAAAAAAAAAAAATCATTGCT
>CAXITT010000243.1:39201-62144 GCA_964033795.1 Lymnaea stagnalis
CCCCCCCCCCCTCCCCCTACCATAATTTGGGGCACCACCGCTCTAAATATTGGGTCAGGTCAACTTTTAAGTACACGATAAATAATGCTTGTACTAACTGTCGTTACGCTTCTACTGTTTGAAAAGGGTCTTCATGGCGACCTTTAAAAGTGTGGCCTGGCCTTGTGGCAGACGCCCGTCGTGCTTAGCCACGCATGCCGTTCTTGCCTTTACCTGCAAGGTTATTTTTGGGCTTCCTAAAAAGGGCCCGAATTTGATTAAAAGCCATGCTTGAACTAGTTCAAATATAGTGACAGGAGAAAAAGAAACGAGGGTAGATGCCATTGTCAGTACCCAAGCTCTGTGAAGGGCGATCACTCCAAGTGTAGCCTCCGATATGTGACCTGACAGTGTATTCAGATGTCAGAAATTAAGGCTACACATGATCGTAGACACTGGTTTTATTTCTATCCGAACCAAAGCAATAAGAGACAATCAAATTTCCGCTATAGAAAAGGAATAATAATAATTAACTTTAAAGATAATAGTCAACAAAATAGCAAAACAATTAACAAATACTGTCATAACATGACAAAATACGCACACATATTACAATCAAAATGACAGTTGGACCACGCTGAATGAATGTTTTCGCTTTCTGTAGGACCAGGCTGATCGAAGGACTTTAGTGTCTGAAGGACCAGGATGAACAGATGACTTGATTCTCTGTAGGACCAGGCTGTATGGAGAATGTGTCTGTAGGACCACGCTGATTGGAGGACTTTGCCGTCTGTATAGGCTGAATAGATGATTTGATTGTCTGTAGGACCAGTCTGTATGGAGAATGTGTCTGTAGGACCAGGCTGTATCGAGAACGTGTCTGTAGGACCTAGGTGATTGATTGACGGCTGTCTGTAGGACAAGGTTAAATAGGTGACTTGGCTGTCAGTAGGACAAGGCTGTATAGCTGACTTGACTGTCTTTAGAACAAAGCGCTATGTTATTGATTCACAAGGCTTGCATTCCATTTCGTTGGACATGGATGAAGTCATAGGTAGTGAAAGAACCAAACTATTCAGCGGATTAAAATGCAGGCTCGGAAAAAGAATACAAAATCAAGACTCAGTATTTAAATATTTAATTTTTGCCGTTCAACAATTGTTTTGAAGCACACAACTATTTGAGCTATTTGTTGGCATGAAAATTAAAAGGATGCATTTTGAAAAAAAACTTAACAAAATTCAGTTGATGTTAATAAAACTTGTACATGTATGATAAGTCTTTGCATGGCACCCTCGTTATAGAGTATCCAGGAGGATAGCCATCGTTTGTGCTTGTTTTACCTTTCATGTGTCCTTGATGGACAAAACAAATATCGTATTCATAAATTCTTCTTGCTATACTCAGACTGTCGTGGGGAACTGGAAACTTCATGCCCTCGAAAATGGACTCGCCCAAAGGGAAAACGAATCTCGTCGGGTAGATGTAAGTTCTCCGCGTGTAAGATGTAGCGGCCCACACGTAGGATTCGTCCATTCTGCAGAAAAAGATGTCCACGAACGGGTAGTAGCGCCCGTTGTAGTGGAGCTTCCAATGTCCAGGGTGAAGTTTGTTTAACGCGAACCCTTCAATACAAGACAGAGCCTTCTTGACCAGTCGCCAGGCGTCCAGACTGACCGATATGTCGAGGTCGTCGTCCCAAGGGACAATACCACCGTGTCGATTCAAGCCCAACAAGGAACCCGCCACCAAGAAATACTTCACGCCAACAGAGTCTAGGGCTGCCGATAAAACTTTAAATAAATATAAAATCTCAAGTTTCTGGGTTTGGTTCAAAACGGGCAAGAACCGTCCTTGGCCTTTCTCCAGAGCCACGTTTTTCACTTCCGGCGTTCGCAAGTGATCGTAAATCACCGTGGTCGACGGCAGGATATCGTTTTTGTTGACTCGTGGTTTGTCAGAAACCGAACAGGATACATTTGATAACACCCCCTCGGGAAATATCTCTTCGCCATAATGTATCCTGATCAGGTCAGTGGTCTCGACTTCAAGCCATGCGTAGTCAACGGCGGAACGGAGGATGACATTGCGTACAGGAAGAACGAATAGTGTAATGTACACCAAAGTCAAAGAGGTGAGCATCATGGCTACAATCTTGTATTTTCCACTCCACATTCTCGGAAACATTGTGCGCATTGCATTGGTTGAGAAGTTGGCCATCTTGTAAATTGGTGTCTTTGAGGTCAACGAAATGATTCCCAGCGTTATGTCCCCTTAAGCTGTGCAGACAAATCCACCCCCTTGCTGTGGTCTGTTAAATCGCCTCGTATTGAAATATTAAGCTCCGTTTTCCCAAAAGTTTTGGGATTAAAATAGACATTAAATATTTAAATAATTTATTGCTATTTTTTTGAAAATTTATAATCAATTCATAATGAATATGGATGAGGATATGTGTGGATGGAGGATACAAACCAATCAGGAATTGTACAGTCTATATCAGGATCCCCCGCTAGAAGCAGAAATAAAAAATGGGCAGGCTGGGCTGGGCTGGACACTTAAAAAGAATGACAAATGGGTAAAGAGGATACATATCACAGAGGACAAGTGCTCAAAGGCAGACCTAGGCTTAGATGGATGAATGATGTTGAAAAATATCTACAAAAGCTGGGAATCAAAGCACGGAAAAAAACAAAAACATTAGTTAGGTCTGAGTGGAAGTAAGTAGTGAGCAGGCCATAGCCCTAAATGTACTGTAGCGCCACAGGGATGGATGGATGGTCTGAGTGGAACGAACTAGTGAGGCACTCCAAAGCCCCACATGGACTGAAGCGCCACAGGGATCGATGGATAGATGGTCTGAGTGGAAGGAACTAGTGAGGCAGGCCAAAGCCCCACATGGACTGAAGCGCCACAGGGATGGATGGATAGATGGTCAGAGTGGAAGGAACTAGTGAGGCAGGCCAAAGCCCCACATGGGCTGAAGCGCCACAGGGATGGATGGATAGATGGTCTAAGTGGAAGGAACTAGTGAGGCAGGCCAAAACCCCACATGGACTGAAGCGCCACAGGGATGGATGGATAGATGGTCAGAGTGGAAGGAACTAGTGAGGCAGGCCAAAGCCCTACATGGACTTAAAGCGCCACAGGGATGGATGGAATGTTGGATGGAATTTTGAGAACTTAAAAACACAAACCTTTAGATTATTTTAGTTTTACACTGGCAATTTTTGGGCATCGTTATTTAAAAAAAGAATGAAATAATGGATGTTGTTTAACAATGAGTATTGTTTTCATTGGACTCTCTGTTCTAGATTGAGCATTATATCGCAATGATTGTTGTATTTCATTGGTTATTTTATTATATTGCCCGTTGTATTAATAGTATCATTCATACATCGCAAAAATCTAAGTTTTTTTTTTTTTTTTTTTTTTTTAAATTTCTCTAAATTTTTTATTTTTGGACCTCAATAGATTTCATTATTTTATTTTAAAATAATGTTGATTTTTAAGATAAAATGTAGACTATTTCATATTGAAACTAAAAAAAAAAAACTTGACAAAACTACATAAAAACCAACTAATGTAAGTTACCTTGTTATTTCAAAAGCTGGCACATAATTTTTAAATTTTTTTTTTTTTACTGTAAACGAACTACACTATTTACCAATAATTTCTCTATTAAAAAAAACAACAACACCAATTTCAATTCATAAATAAATTAAAAATATCTTTATCACATACACATATATGGAGATCTTAAAAAAACAACAACAACAACAACATGTTTCCTGGTTGAAAGAGAAACACAAATCTATCCGTGAATAACACACATTTTAGAGAAGAGTGTAACAAGCTGGCAGCTAGTTGCCATACATGTAGTCGATTGTTCAGATTGCTACACGTGTTGAACATTTCAGACCGTGGTTATAACTTCCTTGAAGTTGTCTCCTCAATAACCTTTGAAACATTTCAAAATATATATATATATACATATAGATATATATTTTAACGCGTAACGAGGTCACGTGTCAGCAAACCCGCATTGCACGATGATGTCAGGTCACTGGCAGGCTAAAGACCTTGCAACACGCTAGAAATCACCACGTACTTGCACCATATCGAAAATTAATTAACTATGTTACGCTGTACTTCACCAAGTTTTTGTACAGTAAACCCCACCAAGCACCCGTACTCTAGGGAAATTTAAGAGTTCATTTTTGTACGCTACACCTGAGCAGGTTTGTGTACTGGAAACCATGCCAAGTGTTCGCATCCTAGGGAACGTTTTATTTATTTTCTACGCTTTACTTGGACCAAATTTGTGTACTGTTGTAGACCACGCCAAGTATTTGAAAAAACGCAAAGCAATTAGAACTTTAAATAAGATACTATAATGGACGTGTACTCGACAGGTAGGCCGGTTCCAGCACACACACAAAAAAAATAAAATAAAAAACCTGTATTTATTGGAATCTTCCACGAATCTTCTGACCTTGCAGCGCCCTTCATATCAAGCGCAAATAACGGTGAAAGCTGTCCCTGTTAATGGACGGAAGATCTCATCGTCGGGCCACCGTGCCTGCCGAACACGGTTGACATCTGGTTGTGCAAGAATAACTTGCCTCTGTGGCAGCGGTTCTCAACCTGTGAGTAGCAACCCCTTTGTTTTTTTTGGGGGGGGGTTGGGGGTGGGGGGTCCGAACGACCCTTACACAGGGGTCGCCTAAGATCATTGGAAAACATATATTTTATGAAGTAGCAACGAAAATAACTTGATGGTTTCGGAGAGGGGGGGGGATCAAAAAACAATAATAGGAAATGTATTAAAGGGTCGCAGCATTATGATGGTTGAGAACCACTGCTTTAGCGTGCCACTGAACTGAGTCTAGGGTTGCTGCCTAAATAGATTTTCAGAATTTAATATCACCTTTTATGATCTATGGGGTAACATACTACTACATAGGATGCTCTACGCTTCTTAATAAATCATTTCCCCGAGATATTAATTATTTAAAATAAAAAAAAACTAAATAAAAAAAAACTTATCTATTTATATAACTGTTGATTTGGTATTAAAATTTTTATTGTTAAAATTAATTTTATTTTTTTTGGGGGGGGGGGGTTGGGTGGAGGGTGGGGGGGGGGGGGTGGGGGTGGGGGAGATCAATTAAAAAGATATAATTGGAAACAAATTTATTTAAATGGGTGTATTGGAGAGCGGAGTAGTGGTGATTGGTGTAGTGGTGGTGGGTGAAGGAAGTTTGGCTGTTTTGGAGGAGGGTGCAGTGAAGATGGGTGCCATGGAGGGGAGGTGTGTGCAGCGAAGGTAGGTGCAGTAAAGACTGATGTAGAGGTGAATGTAGTAAAATGGGTGTAGTAGAGCTGGGAGCAGTGGAGCGATGTGTAGTGTTGATGGATGAGGAAAAAATTGGGTGTAGTGGAAAATTGACGACGATGAGGTTACTTTTCTCGATGCCATTCATTTTGAATGATTTGCAGTTCGAGTCGCTGTCAAATAATCAAGGGACACAGATTTATTACTGGGAATGATCTTTTCTTCAAATAAACAATAATTTGAGGAAATAAAACTGTTTATTACCTGTGTGTATTTTAACTTTTGCCGTCACGCATACCACAGTGGCGTAGGAAAGTGGATGTTGGGGGGGAGGTGGAGTGCAGTCCGTAACGGGCTGTATCATTTTGTCCCCCTTGATATGGTGGGGGCGAAATGCAGAGTTTTTCTTCTCGTGGAAAGGGCATTTGCAAAAAAATCACGACCTGTCACCGTTCTGCGCCTACCACTGCTACAACACTGCTACGCAACTGCTACGCAACTGCTACGCCACTGACCCTGTCGACAGGCTTCCACAAATGTAACAAGTGTAGGTCATTGATTCAGTTAAGATCACAACGGTGACTGTCATTAACAATGTCACTCAAGTTGAACGGGGACATTGCGTGACATAGACACACTGTTGTTCACTTACAAGGAGTCGTCCTGTCTTCATTCAAGCATATCGACGTTCGTGGCGTCAAATTATGTAACGGAGGGGAGAAAAAAAACCTGACATTACAGAGGAGATATGAAAGGTCAAGAACTAGTAACAAACATGCCATATATATATTAATACATATGAGAGGAAGTATAATTTTTATAAATATAAATTTGTGGCTTTGTAGACCTTATTTTTCGGAGTATCGTTATGTGCACGCGTGCTTTAGGAAATTTGTGTAATACTAATATTCATGTTTGAACTCTCGAAATAAATAGCAAAAGCAATGTCTAAGGCGCAGGGGAAAGTGGGTTGGCTTTCATCTCTAAAGTGAGGAAAAGGGGGGGGGGTAGTAGACGCCCCTGATAAAAAGTGTGAACATTTTTTCCACACCTTCGTAACGTCTAAATTCGTTCCTAAACGCATTTTATGTCATATGATGTCATTTTATGTCATTTTATGTCAGTTCGGCTTTCTGCCTCCAGAATGTATCTGAACGTCTCTATGACGTAGAGCTGTAGCTAGCCGGGGTCGGCGTGAGACGTCTCTGAAGCTATCATACTATTCTCATTAAAATTTGGATGAAATCGCGTGTCACACATTCTTGTTCACTCAAATACAATTTTTGTGGAAACGGTTGAGATTTTTTTTTTATGTGTGTGGGTTTGCTGTAGGTCAAGGTCGTTTCTTCCAGTTTCTTCAACAGTGCCCTCAGCCCGTCTCAAAAATGTTATGAAAACCAATTGGCCATGTCGGATTTCAATTTAAAAAATAATAATTCCGGTTTAATCTATGCAAAGATCTTTGAAATTCTCGTTTAAAAAATAAATGAACACATTTAAAAACAAATCTAGAATATTGAACGTCTTTTAAAATTTTTAATTGAATACTAATATGTAATAATTTTTAAAATGATCTATTTTTAAAACATTTAAAACAAGCAATAAACAATTTAAAATTAACATATAAGGATATTAGAAATAATAAACAAGTGGTAAAAGGGACAGATGCAAAAAATACAAAAAAAAAACACAAAAAAAACCACCCAATAAATGCTGCTTCAGCATAATAAATAATGTCAGAACCACTGGTGGCATTCAGCTGCAGATTGAGAAAATTTTTAGGCTTTTTAATATTGTGACATAGGAAGTGCATACATCTTTAGAATACGAATTTGTATATATATATATATACATAACGAAAAAAGCCTGAACAAAATATTTTTTTAACGTACATATAAATAATACCATTATTGTCTAAAGTGTTTCAGTTTCATAGACTCTAAGAATGATACATCACAAAGTTCAATCTCAATACAATCGCTGTCAAACCTGTTACGCACTGACTTGTATGGGGAGAAATTAATCTCCTATTTTAATTTTAATTGGCTCGTTGTAAGCAGTGCCTAACAAAGGACGACACCATAGAGTCAACAATATTAAAGATACGACCCAAAACAGTTTCTAGTTACAATTAATAAGATTTAATAAGTATTAATGTAATTACAAAAGAAAAGAAATATCATTACAAATCTTCAACTTACAGTATGGTAGATCTTGTACCGGTACACAGTTAACACAGTTAGAATAATGTGTCAATGAATAATGATGAAATGCGAAATAAACACATATGAGTATGAGAACACAAATATAAAAAGAATAATACACGTCTCGTAAAGTTAATAATTTCTATCTGAATCTCCGTCCTTTCCGAGCCTGTCAATCGACGCGTAAGCCCTGCCTTCGAGAAGCTACATAGCATTTCTAGAACAATCACAATCATTCTACAAAATACTATTTGGAACAGATTAATTATTTTTAGTGGCTGTCGGCATCAACACGACAGATCAAAAGACTAAGCCACACCCATCTGTGAACACAGCGTCTCATGCGGGTTCAATCAGAGTGCATGCACGAGAAAAATTATATAAACAAGCTCTATATAACAATATAAAGTGCGTTACTTGCATGCATGTTTTATCAAATTTTCAGCCCCACCCCCATTGCTGGATATTAAATTTTATAAAGTAAGGGTGTTTAATTAAATCAAAAATTTGTTGATTTATTTGGAATAAACGTCTACAACCATTATAGAAGAAGTCATAGAAGGTAAAGAAACATCATCATTGAAGAATGACAATGTTATAAATATAATTGTAAATATTACAACTACAGAAGAAAATGAAGAATTCAAAATGCCTATGTTAGAATTAGACAAGAAAGAAATGATAGAGAATATTATAAACTTATCCAAGGATATACCTAAAGAAATCAGACTCAATCTAAAATTTATATAATTATACTATATTACAAAAATACAGTTGAACTATTACAAATACACCAGGCAACACAGAAGTAATAACACATGAAATTAGAGTAACATGATATTACATTTAAGATCAAGCCATATCAGATACCTTATCACTACAGAAATGCTGTAGAGTTGTCATTGTAAAGAAGAAAAATGAAAAAATTAGACTGTGTTGTGATTACATAAAATTAAACCAAGTTACTTTGATGTACAGAGAACCTTTGCCTAATACAGAGGATCGATCTTATCAATAAATAGCAAGGAACAATATATTTACACATGTAGACTTAAAAAGAGGTTACCGGTATTGGCAAATCAAAATAGAAGAGGAAGCTAAACACTTCACAGCATTTGTAACACACAATGGTTTTTATGAGTGGAAATGTTATGCCATTTGGGCTAGTAAACAGTACTGCTACATTTGTAAAAATGATGAACAGGATCTTAAACAAGATACCAAATATTAGACACTATGTTGATGTCATATGTGCGTTCATTAAAGACTGGACAACACATCTAACAACCTTAGAAGAATTTTTTTTCATTATTAAAAGATCACTATATCACCTGACAAATTAAATATTGGACTAAAAAGATTTGATTTTTTAGGTTATATCATAGGAAATAATCAAATTAAATCTACTGAAGAAAATATTGAATTTGGCAATACCAGTGAACAAGAAACAAGTTAGAGCATTGATAGGACTGTGCAATTTCTACAGACAGTTCATACAAAATTTTGCCCAGATTTTACATCCTCTAGTTAAATTGACAAGAGAGGATCAAAATAATAAAGTAGAATGGAATCAAGAATGTGATGCAGCTTTACAACACATAAAATTACAATTTTAATCAGATCCAATCTTAAAGCCAATTACATATGAAAAACCATTAATTGTAGCAACAGATGCTTCAAGAGAAGGCATAAGAGCTATGCAATCATACTATAATATTAATAAAATTGTTTTATACATTAGCAGAAAATTGACAGATGCTGAAAAGAAATATGCCATTATAGAATTAGAATGCTTAGCAATAGTGTGGGCTATAATTCAACTACAACATTCACATTACCGGTATTGGTAGAATATAAGCCACGACTAAATTGCAACAAAAACAAAGTCAATAATGCTGGGTTACTCAATTTGCTTTAATTTTGCAAGATTATAAATTAGAGTTTAAGTCAATCAAGGGAGTGAATAACCACTTGCCAGACATTTTATCCAGAATGATTGATAACAAATAGTTCAAATTATATCTAGACAGTACACATTATTTTAAAATAAAAATATTACACTGCAAAAATAACAAAGGATTTTTTATGGACACAATGTCGACAATGGAGATTGAACAATTTGTGTACAATTGTAATTTACAAGTTTAGCAACAATTTTGTTTGCAAGTACAATTTTGGTATTTAATTATATGACATAATGATGTTTTGAGATGGAAATGAGATATGTTTATAATAGTTTTTATTGACATATAACATTTTTCTTAAATAGAGTGTACGTATTTTAACTTAACACTTAATGGATGGTCATTATGATGAAATTCATTACCTATGAATGGTGATGTAATATATTTTATAAAATTCTTGCGATATCAATTTAAGACGTTTAATTTGTTATGTTGATAATTATTTGACTTGGATGTTACTATATGTAAATAATTATAAAATTTGTTAAAAAAAATTTTCCTACTATTTTTTTAAATGAAGAGGGAGGGTGTCACAGATATGAATATATGGGAAATAAGTAATATGGGAGTTATTAATTATGTAATATACAGAGTATATAACACGCACTATAAATCTTCATTTAAGCTAAACGTTTTCTGTTCAATCCATCTTCCTACACAAACTTCGTGAATTCAACCGTTATATTATTCAAGTTAAAGCTCTAGTTTGTCGCCGTGTTAGTTGTCTAGTTTTATCTAAGTCCCAATACTCTGTATATTACATAAGTAATAAATTATCTCCCATATATTTATATCTGTGACAACAGTATTTTATTTTTAAAAAACTTTTAATAATGAAATAATTTTATTATTTATTAACATGCCAAATTTCAACAAATTTTAATAATAATCCTAATTTAGGATGCATTTTGGCTGATTTGCATCAATGGAATGTCTACTCATTTCAGTATGTAAAAGTTCCTACACACTCGATGTGATGTGAACTTATTATTCAAACCTTAATAAATGGCCAAAAATCTATTATACTTGCATTTTCCCTACTCATTGTTCTTATAAAATATTTATTTAGAAAAATTGTTTCAACATTAAAATTATGACGGGGGCAATTAACTCATTACTATCATTTGGCCTATGTTTTCTAGTCCTTCATATAGTGGCAGTATTTTATTTCAGTTGACGTTATGCAATTTCAAATATTGTACTTGCTTACTATAGGGTTGGTCATTGATTCAAGTGCCGTTCTGGAAAAAGCAATCACTTCATTATCATTCATTGTTTAAAATAAGTTAACTTGATACTTATCTGAACTTCTAATAGGAAAATACAACCGCCCATATGAATAGCATAGTAAAACATGATCCATCCTCACTCTATTATTAGTTTGAAAATATAATATGTAGCACTTGTTAAGCTTTTACTGTAAAACATTAATATCTCCCAATAAATCGATAATGCCCTGGCCACCATGTCAAACAAACAAATAGAGTTCTTATATGCAAATAAAAGTGACAGTTAAACTATTTTTATTAATGAAATATTTTAAAATGTATGCCACACTCTTCTTTTTAAGCAAGAAGGATCATTGTGTGCCCAGCACTGCCTCAATGCTTTATTACAAAATCAGTACTTCAGTGCAGTTGATTTGGCACAAATCGGCCAGAGATTGGATGAAAGAGAAAGAGACAGGATGGCAGAAGGTGGCATAGGAACTAATGAATATCAAAGATTTATCGAGGTGAGCTTACTTTTCATAACTTATTAGTTTTTGCCATACATTTTTTGCACTGAAAATATTAATTGTATTTAGGTAATTACTTTTTGCCATACATTTTTTGCACTGAAAATATTAATTGTATTTAGGTAGTTGTAGTTATATTTTTAAAATGTATACTTTATATATTTTAAAGTAGATACTGATCTTCCATTGATCGCCTCCTTAGGTGGCGAATAGCGGAAAGCCCACTGGTGGGTACTGGGTAAATAAAATACCTTACCTGAAAATTAAGGCAGCTACCTAGATAGCTGTAAGGGGAAGCCCCCCAGACAGTTGTGCGCAGGGCTAACAACCTGGCAATGTAATTAAAAAAAAAAAACGTTACAAAAGCCAAACAAAAAAATTAAATCCGGACTGATTCTAATGAAAATCAACCTATGCCTGGATATAGACATGATTTTGGAATGCGACTTGGAAGGTACTAAGCCTGTTTAGAGCAGGAGCTTTAGCCAACCTTGTAAATCAACTGGTTAAATATAAAATATCATCCATTGCTGCATTGCAAGAAATTTGATGGAAAAATTCAGACATCCTCAAAACAAAAGACTACACTATATTTTATAGAGGCAACAACACTAACACACTTTTGCTGTTTGAACAGGATTTGCTGTGAAGAAAGAAGTTTCTGTGCATTCATAGGTTTTAAACCAGAGAATGCAAGTTTGTTCTCTTTGCATGTGAGGAAAAATGTTTAATATAACATTTATAAATCTTTATGCTCCACCGAAGATGCAGAAGGTCAGATAAAAGAATCCTTTTATGAGCCTTTATTAAATTAGAAGACATGGGTCTACAAGCAGGGCTGAAACTTACCAACCAAAAGACAAAATACAAGGCTATGGTAAGAGAAGAGCAGACGGATAAAACCATTAAAATTATAAAACACACTTTTGAAAAAGTAAATCAATTCAAATACCTAGGATCTTTATTAACTAATATCCTATTTAAGACCTGTGTTTAAAAGAAGAAAATTTTTTTTTTATTTGTTAAGTATAGTTCACCATATAGGGTTAAATGAAAGAAATAATTACTAACAGAAATAAAAGAAAGAAAATCGGCCAGAAACGGGGCAGACTTCAGTTGTCAGAAAATGCTCAAAAGGAAAAACATTACATGAGAAACAAAGAAAACTGTTCATAAAACTGTAATAAGGCCAGCTGTAACATCTAAGTGAAACTTGGACTCTATTAAAAACGGCAGCAAATCAATTAACACCTAAGAAAGAAAAGTTCTCTGGAAAATATATGGACCAACAAAGGATGAATATGGATAGAGAATACAAACTCGGCAGGACACTTAGAAAGTAAGCCAAATGGCAGAGGAGTGAAGAAGGTAAATCACCAAAACCCCAGAGGAAAACGGCTCAAAGGCAGACCTAGACTTAGATGGATGGATGATGAAAAACGGGGTAGGCTACACTCGGCAGGACACTTAGAAAGTAAGCCAAATGGCAGAGGAGTGAAGAGGGTACATCACCTAAACCCCAGAGGAAAACGGTTCAAAGGCAGACCTAGGCTTAGATGGATGGATGATGTGGAAAAAGATCTACAGCAGCTGGGAACCCAAGCATGGAAAAAGAAAAGCATCAGTTCGGTCTGAGTGGAAGGAAGTGATGAGGCAGGCCAAAGACCCACATTTGCCACAGGGATTTACTGTCATTGCACTGACATAGCAGGAAAACTATGATGAAAACAGTTTGTCAGACAAAATTCTAAAGTAAATCCTTGTCTTGACAGCCTCTTACTATAGTGTGGTCAGTGCTGTACTATAGTGTGGTCAGTGCTGTTCTATAGTGTGGTCAGTGCTGTACTATAGTTGCGTCAGTGCTGTACTATTGTGTGGTCAGTGCTGTACTATAGTGTGGTCAGTGCTGTACTATAGTGTTGTCAGTGCTGTACTGTAGTGTGGTCAGTGCTGTACTATAGTGTGGTCAGTGCTGCTTAGTAATATATAAATACACTCTAGACAGCATCTGGTTGTACAGAAATAACATCTGGTGGCACAAACAGTTCTTGGTCTGACATATTTTATAATTAAAACCATTCTAATCTTCATACAATTATGGTCTGTCCCAGACTGAGAGAATATTCACTTCGTATTCATTTCATACATTTGCAGGAACCATCAAGTAATTATGATGACAGTGGATTTTTTTCTGTACAAGTTATAACAGAAGCTCTTTCTGTGTGGGGATTAGATATAGTTCTATTCAACAGTCAGGATCCTGTGGCTGTACAGGCCAGGGAAGATCCAACGTAAGTTATTGTTAGATTCTTTTCATTAGAGAATTTTATAATTACATCTTTCAGTCAAAATTATTATAGATTTAAACTGAAGTTTTCTCATCATTTTATTGTAATATTAATTAAAATTTTCATGAATGCAATTCTTTTTTTTCTTTTTCTTAAGGATTTCCCTCCCATTGTTTCCTTTTCTTGTAATCCTACAGGCAAATGTCAGCCCCCCAATGTTTTCTTCTAATCCTACAGGCAAATGTCAGCCCCCCAATGTTTTCTTCTAATCCTACAGGCAAATGTCAGCCCCCCATTGTTTTCTTCTAATCCTACAGTCAATTGTCAGCCCGCCATTGTTTTCTTCTATTTTCTTGTAATCCTACAGGCAAATGTTAGCCCCCCAATGTTTTCTTCTAATCCTACAGGCAAATGTCAGCCCCCCAATGTTTTCTTCTAATCCTACAGGCAAATGTCAGCCCCCCATTGTTTTCTTCTAATCCTACAGGCAAATGTCAGCCCCCCATTGTTTTCTTCTAATCCTACAGGCAAATGTCAGCATTTATTTGTAATTACCTCCAGCATTGGTTCTGTGTACGTAAACTAGGACGGCAGTGGTTTAATTTAAACAGTTTGCTTTCTGGTCCGGAGTTGATATCTGACACATATTTGTCATTATTTCTTACACAGCTGCAACAGGAAGGTAAGTCCATTGTTTGTTTTAAGTTTTTATAATCATTTGCTGGAAGAAAATTGAGGTCATTGGATCTGCTTTAATTTTAAAAATGAAAAATGATTTTGAACCATTATGTTGTATGGTTACGGTTTGTTTTCCAAGATGATATTAAAATAATGAACTACAGTATTTACTATTGGATAATTTGCACCCTTATTTTGGTCTTGTCAAGTGGGTATCACAGAAATGATTCCTATAACAACTTGAAAACTGAAAAGCAATTGTCATTAACTTCATGATTATTAATCACATAAAGAGAGGATTCTCCGACATTTAGTATAAGTGACAACTACACACTGAATAACTGTAAGCCAAATTGTAATTGATTGTAATGGTGTGGTATTTACTAAACAATTATTGGGCTGCTCTGTTTAGACCAGGGGTGACCAACCTTGTGGCTCATGGCCCAAGATGGCTATGAATGCGGCCCAACAACACAAACATGAACTTACACATTTTATGAGATTGTGACTAGAATGCCATTACTAATAATACAAACTAAATTATGATAAAACGACTTTCTTGGCCATTTTGAAAACATCTGGTATAGCTACTGATGTGCCCCGCTTGTCGCTGCATAATACGGACACAATAAAATGAATGCGCAAAAGCTTTAATGATGGATAACATCATACAGATTGTCATCAAGGCTGAAGATTACATGTTATAAGGTTAAGATTAGGTAAAATGTTAACAAGATTTGCGAAATGAAATCAAGTCACTTATGGAATCAAATATGTGCCATAACTTGACAATGGAAACTGGCTAACATATCTGGCACTTTTAGCAGACTTGACAGCTCCTTAAAATGCATGAAAAATGCATCTTCAAGGTAAAAACCACCCGGTCAGTAAAATGTTTGAAATTATAACGGAGTTTGAAATAAAACTGAATTTATGGCCATATCAAATAAAACAAAAAATTTTATGCATTTTGATCCTTTGGCTAAACACGATTCTGTGAACAGTGAAAACTATGCAGCCTTGCAGTTTGATTTGATGCAGAGATTTCCAGAAAAAACTTCAATCTTTTGGTATATTTGTAACTCCTTTGTCAGGTGACATAATCATATTACCTGCCAATTTTCAAATCGAATGCATAGAGCTACACTCTGACATGCATAGAGCTACAAGCTGACATGCGCTCTGATAGTGATATTCAACTTTTAAAAAAAATTTGATCATATCTCTTTATTGGACTTTTGCTATTTTGACAGTGACTGTAATGGCCATGAT
Organism: Lymnaea stagnalis; assembly: GCA_964033795.1. NCBI lineage: Eukaryota > Metazoa > Mollusca > Gastropoda > Lymnaeidae > Lymnaea > Lymnaea stagnalis. The sequence goes on from CAXITT010000243.1 coordinate 54,663, forward strand.
CTGTAATTAAAATTATTTATTTTCAGGGTATTGCATATTTATAGTGGTGGGTAACCTTCCTGAGTGCGAAGCTGACCAACTGTTGAGACTAATGCCAGCTGTTCAGACAGTCAAACCTCGCCTGGTCAATGAGAAGGACGCCGATATTGACGATGGGGCTGAAGTTGATGAAGATGACAAAGCATTTAAAGAAGCCTTGAGGGTTAGTAAGGAACTTCTGGATAGTGATGACACAGCCCTTCAGCGAGCGTTGCAAATGAGTATGGAAGGTAATGATTGTACCCTAACAAAAGTGCATGTTTTTAACATTCTTTTTATTACACTTGATATTAGCCTAATTTCACCAGATTCCACCAGAGAGCTGAAATTTAGTTAAAAGATAATCCTTGACTGTCAGTTAACACTCTGTAGCTGCCCCTAATTCCCAAATGCGCTTGCCAATTATGGCTGAACGGTGACATGAAATGCGGATTGTTATGTTGGACGGTCACTGGGGGCACCCAGCAACTTACATACTTCACCTAAAATTTTCTGCCGCTCCCATAGGAATGACTCTATTTTGCATTTGTGAAGAAATCTCAGTTTTTTTATTTTCTTTGGTTAAAAAGTTATGAGAGTTCAAAGTTCATCATGGCCTACTCAAATGCATCTAAAAAAATAGCGTTTTTTACAGTAAATAAATTGATTTGTTGTCATTGACAAACTTTTGCAAGATTTCCGTATCATCAATGTGAAAGTAATTTTTTAAATTTTTCTTCACAGGATACATGGAGGAATATTCTCAACTGAAACTCTCCACTCCAACTCCAACCATTTCTAATCACGGAGCTTCAACTTCAAGCTCAGATGACCAACCAGCAACCCAAGAAGAGCTAAGACGGAAGAGGATGGCTTTTCTCAACAAACAGGCCTCAAATACTGGTTTAGAATCAGAAAGTAGAGCCATCAGTGCTACAGATACAGGCCAAGCTGACCCCCACAGTGCTACAGATACAGGCCAGGCTGACTCCCACAGTGCTGCAGGAGGTCAATTATTGTCTTATCAACCTTATACTATTGTGCTTAAAATAATGTCTCACTTTCTCCTAGTCTCATAAATCAGAGACCTCAGTTTTTTTTTTATTTCTCAAATCTGTCATTAGTGTCATTTAAAAGCTCTACAAAAAATTTAAAAGTCCAAACCCCCCCCCCTCCCCAAGTGGCTGGGGGGGGGCACTACCTCAATCATTTTTAGCTAAAAGATAAGTTACATTGTGAATTTTGAAAATGTTTAAAAATATAAAGAGTAGCAATTTTACTTGTTAATACACATTTTCAGACCTTTCTGAAGAAGAACTTCTCAAGCAAGCAATAGCTATGTCCATGGAGCACAGTTGATAAAGTGACAGTAATCTCCCCTGATACAAAATCTGTGATAAACATCATAGTTGAAGCATCTTGACATTTCATTCTTGTCTTGTTGTCAGTGTGCCGTTGGTCAGGGCACATCATTGACATACAGGTAGCCTGGGCCAGATTATGTTGTCTCTCCCCACCATGCAAACATTCAACCAACAGAGAAAGTAACATCAAGCTTTGATACATAAACATTACCTGAAAATAGTTTCACAGAAATAAAACAGACGTTGACTTTTTAAAATGGTTTGAGCAGATCAGTGGTTTTTCTAATTGTAAATATAGAGGCATGTTGTTATTCTGTTTTAGTACCATGCACTTAAATGTCAGGTGAACAAAAATGTTGATCATTTTAAATGGCGATTTCTTTGTATGAATCGAAGGACTATTTCTGAAAGATGATTTGTTGATTACAATAACAGCATCAGCCGGGTTTACTTGGGCTGTTATTTGGATGCCAGAAAACAGTGAAGCGTAAAACCTTGACATTTAGAATACCGGGTACATATAGATCAGTTACTGGTACTTAATAATATTTTTTATATATTCCTTCATGGAGCATTTTGAGAACTTGTACGCAATGTAAGTTGGAGTCCTTTTACCTTTACAACCTTATGAGGTCAGAAAACCTTGAAAAGATGCCATCTTTGTTTTTTCTCGTAATTAAGGCCAAAACACGAAGTACCTATAATTTTACTATTTCAACTAAACAAAATAATTCCTAAATAAATATTGCTAAACTTGGATGTGTTCATTTCCTGCCTCTGTATTAGTAGAACATTTATACAGATCCAGATAAACTGACTTGTAGGGTGAAAATCACCATTTAATAAATAGTTTTCCTGAAACTCAAATTTTGTTACTCGTTATTTCTGGACAATGACAAAAGATTGTACTTTTCCTGTTTCAAGCCCTTTTAGCTAAGCAAAATATTTTTCCCCCCTCTCACTCCATCTTCTTTCAAACAACTGTCAATGTCTTTTTAATGCTACTGACATGCCATGAGGCCGAGACACTTTCAATAACTAATGACTTAAGACCTATTAACATTACAGTACCCAAACTTTTTGGATTACATTTAAATAAAATTTACAAATATTAATCTAATGAAATAGCAATAACAGGTTTACAAAACTTTAAAAGATTTTTCAAATATTTAATTATTTCACCAAGAATTTATGGTTTTATGTAATTAACCTATGCTTTTATTTAGTTATCAAATCAATCCATTGAAATAGATCTTTTATTTTGTATCTCTGATACTGATAAGTTTGTGGACAAAATGTATGATTTTAATTATGTATAGATTTATTTTAGACATTATTTAAATGTCATGATAATGTCTCTTTTGATAATAGTTTTATGTACAGCGTGGTGAGCCCAGCCCTAGGCTGGGGTACCGCACTATATAAGACCACTGTTTATTATTATTATAAGCAAAATAAGTCATATTCTATAGAATAATATGAGGGACTGCATTCAAGCCCTGTTAAGTAATTATTGGAATAAGGTCTATTTAGACTAGCATTGTCTTTTTCAAGCCTGAACATATCTTATTCCATATTTAATAGTTTCAACATTTCTGTTAATAAATCAGTCACTCTGCCAGCTTTTAAAGGGCATCCAAAAGAGTATCATTTTACAAACCCCCCCTTCCCTATGGCTTCTCCCTATTTGTGGGAATCCACTTCACATGATTTTTGTTCAAAACCTTAACTATTGATTCGATTTAAATACTAGCATTGTAAACTTAATTTGGTTCCATCATTTGTACACATATAATTACAGCCACCTTTGTCAGTTTTAGTAACATATATGTTGTATGGTAATATTCATATTTTAATGATGTTTTAGAATTAAAATAATGTTCAATAATTTGTAAGCACTCATGCAACTAAAGTTACAAGTCTGGAATTAATGCAAGTCATTTGTTCTAAAAATCATATTGCCAGTTTAGTTCCACTGAAATGGAAGCTCAGATCTTATAGATTAAATAACATACAAAATAGGTCCAATGCGGCTGTTGTGATACAGTATACATCTAGACAATAAGTAACTAACAAAATAGGTCCAATACGGCCATTGTAACAGCATACATCTAGATGACATACAAAATAGATCCAATACAGTTGTGATATAGAAGACATCTCGTTTGTCCGTCGAGTCATCCGGTTGGGGGAGGGTGGGTTACGGTGAGCTCGTAGGTGGCTTGCTAGTCTGATCCGTGCTCGGAATAATCTCTGGCACAGTGGACAAGGGATAGTTGCTACGGTTGGTGATCTAATATTGCTCTTTCGGGCTAGCCTGCGTGTCTCAGTTGTGTTTATCCTACCGGCTTCATGAGAGCTTCTTGACAGCTGCCCTCCACCTGGGCTGTCTGCACCCATTGAGTAGTGTTGATCCTCCACCTGGCCCTGTCCTGGGCTGTCTGCACCCATTGAGTAGGGTTGATCCTCCACCTGGCCCTGTCCTGGGCTGTCTGCACCCATTGAGTAGGGTTGATCCTCCACCTGGCCCTGTCCTGGGCTGTCTGCACCCATTGAGTAGGGTTGATCCTCCACCTGGCCCTGTCCACCTGGCCCTGTCCTGGGCTGTCTGCACCCATTGAGTATTGTTGACAGCTGTCCTCCACCTGGCCCTGTCCTGGGCTGTCTGCACCCATTGAGTAGGGTTGATGCTGGAGGCCTTTACTGCAGCTCTCAATGAGTCTTTGTAACACTCTTTTTGACCTTGTGAGCTCTTGCCTATCGTGAGTTCTCCGAAGAATATCTGTTTTGGGACCGGTGGTCAAGACAATAAGTAACTAAAAATATGTCCAATACGACCATTGTGACAGTATATATCTAGACCAGGGGGTCTCAAACTCGCAGCCTGCGGGCCCTTTGCGGCCAGCAAGACGATATTTTGCGGCCCGCTACATGACAGCAAAGTTTAACAAGTCAAAGTTCAGGGCGAATCTTGATGAGCATCTTCAAACTATACTGAGGGTTGCTTCCTCATTCAAGCCATATGTTGCTCAGCTTTGTAAGAAGAAGCGCTGCCAGGTCTCCGGCAACTAGGAATTGGAGGGAGAAAGTGAAGCCTAGTTCTTGAGAACCCTTAATGTTTTTATTTAGTTATTAATAAAGGTTGAGGAGATTGTAACAGTTGTACTTTATTGAATTTGTAATCACATTTTTTTTTACTTGATGCGGCCCAGTCTCACTCAGACTCTACCTCCTGCGGCCCCCGGATGATTTGAGTTTGAGACCCCTGATCGAGACAATCACCTTCAAAGAATAAATTTCTTCCATAAATCAATTGAATATATTTCATTACCTAATCCTAAGAACAGAAACATGCTGTGACCTGAAAGTCCAGTACATGCTGTGACCTGAAAGTCCAGTACATACTCATGAGACTTTAAAAAGTTAAATGGCTGAAAATCACTCCTTAACCAAAATAAACTCATGTAAATTTGTGACAGTGGCAATAATGGGAAAATCTTAAATGTCAAGCTGATTTACTGACCCAGGGTAGTTATCAATATCTCTTTCATCTTAAAGTTTAATATTTTAAGTATAGGTATTTAAGATTTTACTACTTTCTATTAAATTAATTGCACTATTTTGCAGCCAGTGGAAGAAATGTGGAAAGAAGGCAAAACAAAATGCTAATTTATTGTTCTCATTTAAATTAATCATGATCTCAAAATATTTTATACTAAAAGTAAATATTTTATAAGTTATTAATAATTTAAATAATTAATTATCATATAATATAACATGTTGGAAATTACATATTTTTTGGTAATAACTTTTAATAAGTATTTAGAGAAAAAAAAAACAAAATGAAAACAGTTTCATGGTTGAACATCATTTATTCTAAAGTGACTTTTCAATATTACACGGTAACAGAAAAAAGTGTTAACATATGCATAATAAAAATAAATTCAGTTACACTTATAAAAAAATTATTTATTTTAATACACTCAAAAGACCTTTTAAAATGAATTGGGAAAATTGGATAATTTACTTGCTTCCCATTTTTTATGCTTAGTATAAAGTGGATTATGATTTGGTATTAAATCCACATGCTTATATTTCAGGTTTTCAAAATGCTACAGAGATTTCATTCACAGATTAATTTTTTTTTATTTAGAGAATTCTTCCTCGTTAATTATTTAATATGTAGTGAACATTTAAACTGGAACATAAAAAAGATGGATGTATAACTATATTTAATATGTAGTTAACATTTAAATTGGACATAAAAAGATGGCTGGATAACTAGATTTAATTAATAATCTGTAATGAACATTTAAATTGAAACATAAAAAAGATGGACGTGTAACTTCCATTTTAACAGTGCGTTTTAAAGCTGTGCAGAAAATTACTATCATCATAATAAATTTTTTTTTATTTAAACAATTTCTTTAATTTTCATAATAATTGATGGACTGCATTCAAGTTGTGTAAATGAAATTTAAGAACACGGTGGTATGCAAAACTTGAATTCATAAACATGACAAAAGATTTTGATGAAGGCTCTAAGCATGAATTCAAGTTTGGCATACCTTGATCTTATAATTCTTTAATTTCCAACTTTTAGAACAAATGATACCAATAGTTATTTTCAGGTGAAAACAATTTCTAAAATTAAAATTTGTACAGCAAGCTAGCAGAGCCACTCTTCTGGTGTGTCCTGCTTTCTTTTCACAACGCGCCCTCCTCCTACTCATCATGTTTTATATTAATAGTACTGAGTGAAAAAAAAAAAAGCTATCAAGAAGCGAGCGTCATGTGTGGTATTGGTTGACATCAGGTAGAAAGGTGGGTTTTTTTTAAAGGCGACTATTATATTAATCAATAAAGAGCCATGGGTCTTGTGTAGGACTGTCCGTAAGACTATTGTGCAAATGTTGTCAGGTAGGGTGTAGGACTGTCTGTAGGCTTATTGTTTATAGAAAATGAGGTTACGTTTCAACTCTTTTTTTTTGTAACACTGGACCCACCAGGTATTTTCTAATAATACCTGGACCCGATCTAAAAAAACTGCACCCGGTTAAGCCATAGTATTTAAAATTTATTTACAATTGCACATAAGATAAGTCAATTTTTTTTTACTAAAGTTTTATTCAACTTATTTCTATTTTTTATTTTCAAAAGTGCTTCCAAGAATTTTTAGTTTAGTGCCCATTTTGACTTGTGAGTACCGTATCCACTGCTACAATTTAAAGTGTGGAGATATGTTATTATATACTAAAGCCTTCCTAGTGAATAAATATTCAGTCTTGACAAATCCACTGAAGAATCCAGCAAGCTGTATGCATTGTAAGCGTAAGAGCTTTAGATCTTCCATAAAGCTATAAAATAAAATTAAAAAAACAAAAAGTATAAAATTAAGAAACTCTTCACCATGCGTTAGTTTTTTCTAATTAATATGTTTCTGGAGTTTAAAATGTGCCCCCCCCCTCCACCAGAACAAAAGGTATTTTACCGTAATAGTTAATTTCCTTTTAAGCTTCTTTGGCTAGCATCTAGATCTATCTCTACAGGAACAGGCTTATGAAGCTATAAATATAAATAAAAAAAATAATCATTTAAAATAAAAATGACAATGTCAAAAATCCAAAGATTGTACAGTAAAAGTTTATGTTAAAACATTATTTGCCTCTGGGTGTTCCTTGCAGCAAAATAATCATTAATTAAAGCCAGTGACTTTAAAAGATTCAAATATTTTTCAGTGCAAGAAGTTTATAAGAAGTTTTTAGGTTACCGCAGCTGAGATATCAACCCATTGTAAAGCTCTATGGATAGAATCATCAGGCGTTGGCGTTTTATCAAGGTTCCAATGAGTGAATTTGTCAAATCTATGAATGGCTGCTAAGTTTCTGTCTTCATCCTCTGTGGATCTCTTGTGATGTTCTTTCACAACTAAACCTAAGCAAAGGTCATTTGAAATTAGTGACCATATTTTATATATATATATATTATATATATATATATATTTATAAATATATATATATTTATATATATATATATATCTCTATATATATATTTATATATATATATATATATATATATATATATATATATATATATATAT
>CAXITT010000243.1:71077-157469 GCA_964033795.1 Lymnaea stagnalis
CCCCCCCCCCCCCAACTTCTTATGTATGAATATGAATATACGAATTATGGGATGACAAGTATTTTGGGCTGTTTCAGATTGAGCGGCCCACGACGACTTTGTTTTGGATTCACTCCCCTTATTTTTTTATTTTTTTTGTGTTAAAAGAGTTACATTTTGGGAAATAAAATTTTATTGGTTGATTAATTGTAATTTTAAAATTTTCATTGGTTCGCTCATTATCATATTTATTTTGTTCCGCCATATTTGATATCTTAGGGGTGCCTGTAGGGTGTGGAGATTTATTCATTTTGTGGCAATATTTTCGTTGCAACCTGAAATAAAGTGTGTAAAAGTGTATTTCATGAAACTGTAAGTTGGATTTTCAATATTTCTTCAGTTTATAATTATTTAGGGCCCTTTTTTTTTGTTTTTTGTTAATTTTTATAGTATTCTTGCCAAAGTGTGAAATTCCATGTGTTTTCACTTGTGGATTTACGGCTAGTTTTTAGGGTTCAGGTTAGACTTAGGGATTGATATAGGGTTAGGCATAGGGATAGATTTAGGGTTAGGGTTAGGCATAGCGATCGATTTAGGGTTAGGCATAGGGATAGATTTAGGGTTAGGGTTAGGCATAGGGATAGATTTAGGGTTAGGCATAGGGATAGATTTAGGGTTCAGGTTAGGCATAGGGATCGATTTAAGACAATTTATTTCATATATTTTTAACGTTTTCTTCCTAATTTTAGCAAACGTGAATTATTTTATTTTTCCATGGCCGCCATCTTGGTCGCTTCGACCCGTGAACACGTAAAAGTGTGTGGGTCGAGGCAACCAAGATGGCGGCCATGGAAATAGACACGGGCCGCTCTCTCTCAACCCATTTAATACGTTTCGCCGCAGTGTGCGTCACCGCGATTTCGGCAGAGTACATTTAGCCACTCTCTGCGTCACCACTGGTTTGTTTCATTTTATTAGTATTCCAACTTTTCCATTCAACTATTTTATTATATAGCTTATCAATTTTTTATTCAGAAGAGTTCCACTTCCTTTGTGTTGAATTTCAAACCGAATAACCCACGTTTAGTGTATTTTGTGCTCGTTTTTTTCACTTAAAAATTTGTAGACAAAAAACAGCTGATTGAAATGGCTGCATCGAATAACACTGCTAGTTCTAATCGACCAGGATTTCGATCTATGACTGCCGATGAGGCAATGTTGAGACCCGCTGGTCCTCACCTTTGTGAGACCCGCTGGCTCCACTCTCTCCATCGCTTCCCCACGCGTTCATCGCTACCCCACGCGATATGACACAATTAGGCTGGGCCTTAAAATAATAAAAGTAGACTCAAATAACAATGGAAATTAACTTATTCACTTTGGCCATGACCCAGTTTAAGCAATACACTCATTCTTGTATCCCCACGCGTTCATCGCTACCCCACGCGATATGACACAATTAGGCTGGGCCTTAAAATAATAAAAGTAGACTCAAATAACAATGGAAATTAACTTATTCACTTTGGCCATGACCCAGTTTAAGCAATACACTCATTCTTGTCGAGCGTCCCAACTCTGAGTTGTCACTCTGATGACCAACGCGTAACGGAATCCCAAGCCACGCTTGTGAGTCATTTAAACACGACTCTGCAATGCCACGCTTAAATGCGGGACAAGCACGCCAAACTTAGAGTATATATTGAAAGCCCAAATCATGTATCGGCCTCTCTTACCTGAATTATGTCAGAAGAGCCTGGCTGGCATAATTAGCTGATAAAGTGTGTTTATCCGATTGTGTTGGGTTAGTATTGTTCACTGTCATATTCATGTGTACTGGTATGTAGAGTCATAGATGTAATGTTATTAAGAAAATGGTAGGACCATAGTTACTATTGTTAATGTTTGAATATGATAACTATTAATAATTTATAATGTGATGTGATTTGTAATTCTTAGCTATGTCTTATGAATTGTATTTATTATTCTCATTTCTAGCCAGTAAATTACAGTAATAGTAAACTGAAGTAAATTACAGTAATAGTAAACTGAAGTAAATTACAGTAATAGTAAACTGAAGTAAATTACAGTAATAGTAAAGTAAAGTAAATTACACCTAGTAAATTACCTGAAGCAAAGTAAAGTAAAGTAAATTATATGAAGTAAATTACATGAAGTAAATTACGTGCAGCAAGTTACAGTAAGTAACATTTGGCCAGTAAAGAATATTTGACCAGAAAGTATTTGTAAAGTAAATAACATTTGGTCAGAGGTGTAATAGTTCAATAAATAATATCTGGAACTAAAGTTAGTACAGTTCAGTAAAGGAGGCGCAGTTATTAGCATAAAGGAATCCAAAGGAATCAACAAGACGGTAGCATATACTGTGTGTGTTACCCACAGTAAAGTTCAAAGTCGGCACCTACCTCCTCGCAGTGCCAGTGACCGGAGACACTTACCGTTCAAGCCGCCCAACCCCGCAGTACATTGTGACCCGAGCAGAGGGCTGCTGTGGTGTGTGTGTGGGACTTACTTATTCGACCAGATCGCCATTGAGAGCCTACTATGCATTAATATTGGGCAGTATCTTGTTATCCTGTTTATGTGTATAGTATATGTAATGTGTATGCTGATAGTCCTGTTTTTTTTATAATTAAATATTTATTTGTGGGCTGAACCACTCTTGTGTTAGTAGTATAGTTAAAGTATTACTAGAATTGCAAGTGAGAGCTAGTGAGAGTTCATTGAATGATAGAGTGAGTGTGAAGTAGGATTAGTGTAGAATACTTCATCAGGAAATTAATCATACCCTAGACATAGCCATAATAGCAGTACTAATCTAACGTAGAGGAAAGGGACCTTTGTTTGTTTATACAAACATAAACATTTCAAACACCCATACTTTTAACAGTTGGGGCAGAACATACATAATTACAACACATCATAGTTTTGTAACAGGCAAGTAAATTGATTTGCTTAGATGATTCAAGTTCAAATGACGATAAATCTGACAACAGTGATAGTGATTACGAAAATTTATTATTTGAGGAAACTAGTGATGAGGAATATATTCCGACTACAAAGAGACAAAAAGTATCCATTGGAAAAGGAAAAAAAAAAATCAACACCAACTAGGCCTAGTTCAAGTTCTACTAATTCTGTGGCTTCAACTTCAAAGCATAATTAATCTTCATCGAAAACTAGTCAATCTACTTGTTCAAATTATTTCCCTACTGAGACAGAGTGGTCCGAAGTCCTAACAGGACAAACTGAAAACAATTTCCGATTTCATCCCCTTAGAAATCCTGGAGTTTGCCCTAAACTTCAAAACATTGTAAACCCTACACCTATTAACTTTTTCAATGAACTATTTGATGATAATGTTAAAGATTACATTGTTGAATCTATAAATGCCTATGCTAAAAAGAAAGTTCACATGAACACACCTGCACTTAGACGCTCTGTCTTTAGTCGATGGGTGGACATATCAAGGCAGGAGCTAGACAAATTTATTGCTGTTCTCATCTACATGGGGATGTATAAAAGGCCAGCTATTTCTGATTATTGGTCTATGTCTGCTGAATCCTATATTCCATGGATACACCATGTATTTAACAGACAGAGATTTCAGGACATCTATCACTCCATGCTACACTGTGGCGATGAAAAGTCCGAAGGGAAAGATAAAATTGAACCATTTATGAACATACTCTTGAATAAGTTTATAAATGCATTCTACCCTTTTCAGGAACTTAGCATAGATGAAATGGTAATAGGCTTCAAGGGCAGATGGCAATTCAAACAATATAATGCCACTAAGCCTAGCAAATATCATATCAAGACATTTGGCCTGTGTGATTCCTCAACGGGTTATGTTGTTGATATTTTGACCTATTTTGGGACCAATACCTCCTATAACCCAGAAACAGATAAAGATGGAGGACAGGCTGTGCAAGTTTTTCATACTTTACTGCAGCATGTGGGTACTGGACACAAAATTTTTGCTGACAGATATTATACGTCAAGAAAACTTGTTGACTACCTTCTTGCCAAAAACCAATACAACACAGGAACACTGAATATCAACCGCATTGGATTTCCACTAGACATAAAAACTTTATCTTTACAACAAAAAGAGATGAAGTGGTATATAAACCAAAACAAGAGCATGCTCTGTGTTGCTTTCAGGGACAAAAAGGCAAAAAAAATGTCATATTGGTGTCCACAGATGCTAGTGTACAAGTTACCGAAACAAAAAAAATGGATAAACCGGAAATGATAGACATTTATAATCACAAAATGAATGGCTGCGATAAGCTAGACCAAAAAGTAACATATTACTGTGTTTATGAGCGAAAAACATTGAAATGCTGGAAAAATATTTTTTTCTGGCTGTTAGAAATTACACAGGTGAACTCGTACATTTTGTTTTTACTCTGTCAAGCAGCAGATGCAAACAAAGTAAAAATGAGACTAAAACAGTATAAACTTATGTTGATGCGTCAGCTAACAGAGGAAGTAGCATTAAATCAAGCACCAGGAAAGGTTCCAGAGTCCGGATGCCTCAAAAAGTCTAATGATGCTCAGCACATTGTTGATTATCATGAAAGGGACCGATCATGTGCATATTGCTCAACTGCAACAAAGCGAGTACGCACACATTTCTATTGTACTGGATGTGAAGCCAAACCCCATCTCCATCCTAAAGGATGCTTCAAGGCCTTTCATTTAAAATAATAGCTTCATTTGTGTATATATTTGGTAAATATGTGAAATATGTGTAAATATTTGAGTATAACTATTTTTATTGTTGAATTTTTGAAAAAAAATTTTTAACACGTGTCTTGGGAAAGAAATTCATAACTTTACAATTTCAGGAGCTACTGCAATGAAACTTTCCAGTTGTTTTGGATGTATCATAAGACTCATTTTAAAAAAATATGAACTTGATTGGATTATTGTTACCTGATTTCTGAGCTGGTGAGTAAAGCAAAAAAAAAAAAAAATTTTAATAATTTTTTACATAAACCTGCAATAATACCCCCAAAAATTTTCTTTGGGTAATTCTTTATCACTTTTTTATACTAGAAACACATTCCTTTTTCAATTACCTACATTTGGATATGCAGCATGATATAATTTTGATAAATAACAAAACAGAGCTTTTCAGTTTAAAATCATCAGGTCAAATAGAATTTTAGTCCCAAAATTTTACTGCGTTCCCTTAAAAAAATTGTGACGCATTGAATGGGTTAAATAACCGTATTTTGCAATAAAAATTATGGTAATTTACGGGGACGACTGCCACTATGTTATTGAATTTCACTTATGTATCCCTAAATCGATCCCTATGCCTAACCTGAACCCTAAATGGATCCCTATGCCTATGCCTAACCTGAACTCTAAATCGATCCCTCAACCTAACCTAAACCCTAATTCACTGCAACTAAAATAAACACACAAAAGACGCCATGGCAGCCGTCCTCGGATGTAGCCAAAATTATGTATCTTCTATGGCGCCCACATGCAATGCTTTTTCATATTTTTCAAGTCCGCTGATGGCGCCTGGGGCAACTGCCCGAGTTGCCGGCGCCGGGAGTTTGAGCCGGCCCCGACTGCAGGCATAAAAAAAAATAATAAAATGCATGTAGTAATGATTTTATTTTTTACCGTGAGAAAATTCTTGAGATACAGTTTTAATGAAAAAACTAGATACTTTAGCTCCACCATCAAAGTCTATTTCACATGGTAAAAAATGGCATGTTTCAGTTTTTGAATTGACTAAAGATTTAATGTCCAGTAAGGTCGCCATGTTTCCCCGCGCTTACAGTTACACCGCCCACTTTTCTATTAGCATGGAAAACTTGTCTTGAAGTTTACATTTTTAACGTTCATATATTAAGTTAAAATAAAATCAAAATTTAAGAATAAATATCAATTTAATATTCGATTCCAATTATATATCAAGTCAAATTGATATTTTAGGTTGCATCTTAATTCCTAAACACTTACTAACGTTAAGTTACAAGAACTCTAATATATCACTATTACTACGATATCCGTGCTAATAAATATAGGTAATTGAAAGGTTTAAAACTTTTGTGACTACATATTATTATAATCCAAACTCCTTGAAGCTTAGCTGTTCACATTGCAATTCAAGATACCGGTATTTTTTGTATTTTTTTTTTTTTTTTGTGTGGTTTTTTAAAAATATAAATAAGTTATCGTGCTAATAATTTGAGAACTTGAATTTTGGATTTTTCTTTTAAAAATCTTTGTTTCCTTTGTTATTGTTATTGTTATTTTAAAAAAGGTTTAAAACTTTTGTGACTACATATTATTATAATCCAAACTCCTTGAAGCTTAGCTGTTCACATTGCAATTCAAGATACCGGTATTTTTTGTATTTTTTTTTTTTTTGTGTGGTTTTTTAAAAATATAAATAAGTTATCGTGCTAATAATTTGAGAACTTGAATTTTGGATTCTTCTTTTAAAAATCTTTGTGTCCTCTGTTATTGTTATTGTTATCTTAAAGTTAAAGTAATAATGGCATTAATGACATTAATGGTAATTTTAATAACTTATAACACTTTTTTTTTAAAAAGTGTATTTATTTATACTTTATTACTTTACTTAAATGAAAATGTACTCAAATAATGTTTCACTGTATTTATAGGCAGGCTAGTCTAGTACTGTAGCAGTGAAAACTGGATGGATAACTCAAACCCTCGGCCTCAACTTGGGACCTAGGCGCTGGGACAGAAACAAAAGGGGTGTTATTTGCAGATTCAGCTAGTGTTAATTATTACCTTCTGGGTCCAGTTAGTACATGAGACAGTGCTATTTCAAGATTAGCTATTTCCACTCCAGGTTTCACTGTGCCAAAAAGTACTATGAATTCCCAGGGTAGTGTGGATGGTTTTTAGTGCGTCCCGGGCGGCACCATGTCTTTCTATGCCACTGGACTCGGCCTTGCCGTTGCCCTTCACTTAGAAATTTAATGATTTAAATAGCTTTAGCCTAAATAAGGCCTACAAAAAATTTAAATATTAAAATTCAAGTCAATAAAACATAACATTAAATAATGCTAATACTATACCAGTGACCAGTGCTAGAAATATACTGATAGTGATACTGCTAGACCTATTTATGGATTAATAGTAATTTTTTAAAATTTATTAAAATTAATTCTGTGCAAAATATGAAATAAAGTTTTTATTTTCACTTTTTCAGTTGAGGCTGTGCGGTGTACCTTACGTGTACTGACAGTGAGTAGCAACCTAGCTACTTTGACCATGACCATAGATATTGAATGACAGATGAGTACTATCATAATTAATAATATGATACTACTTACTGGTAATCATATTATTAGGGTTGCACAGGTTAATTGCAAATAATTAATAAACTGAACAATCTGCCATTTAGCAGATTAATCTTGATCTGCTTTTTTGGCTGTTTGATTGACTTATGCAATATGTTAGATGTAAATCTAGATATTTTTTTAGAAAATTGTTTTTTTAAATGGCCTGATAGCACCAATTCCGGCTGGCATAGAATTTTCTGAAGGCGACATCATCAGATATTTAATGCCAGAATACAGTCCTTTGATTAAAAAATTCAATGCCGCGTTTATTTAATGTTATCAATAGTGGCTTAAAAAATTTGGGTAAATTTTAGGTCTGGCTCAATAAAGTGTTCATCTAGAAACCAAGAAGAATACCTGGTACAATATTCCCTGGTCAACTTTGGTTTGCTGAAGCTGTCCCAAATCATGGATGATACATCTCACCCACTTAATCATAGATACCTAAGATCAGTTCGATGAAAGCTTATTCTTTCTCTTAAAGTTAGGACAGAAAGATATAAAAATTATTTTGTTTCCCACTCTGTACGAATTTACCAGCATGCTCCCCCAGCGATGACCAAATCTAAATGATCACTAATTAAGTCATTATTATCACTAATGGAGTTCTTTTGTGGCTGACTTCTATGCTAGAGAAATACTTTAGATGTCTTGAGTTTATATTGTTATAATTGTAAACTGTTGTCGTGGTTAAAAACAATTATTTATTTATATGAATATTTACAATGTAGTTAAAAAAACAGTTCCATTTATTTGATCAATAAATAATTTTCTCTTATCTTAAATTAGTCTAAGTAAATATTACTGGCACAGGCCGGTCTCCCAAGCTTTGTTGGACAGGACATGTTGTGAGAATGTCAGGCAACCTCTTGCCCTAAGCCTAAATAATATTTTATGCTGAGCTGGTGCATGTTAGGTTTCCTGTGAACATAAGAAATGTTTGAAAGACAAGCTAAAAGATTCTCTGAAAGGGTTAAATATAAACCCAGACATGTGAGAAGAATAAAAAACGGATTGCTCATCATGGTGTTCATCCTTATCTATACAAAGGCTCCAAACAACATGAATTCAAAGCCACTGCAGAGTACAAATGAAAAACCAAAAATGCTGAGTTAACTCTGCTCCTGGAGATGTCCCATCCATCCCTAGCACCTACTGCACAAGAACATTTCTTGCCAGTATCAGTCTTATAGCCATCTGCCCACCCAGAGGCAGAATCATCCCCAGCACCAAAGATTAAAATGGTCTTGATCGATTTCGACTGACGAACTAACATAACATCTTACAAGTACTAGATAAGCTGCTTAATTATCGAGTTGTTTGTAGAAGTAGATAGGACATAAGTTAAATCAAATGAATAGCCCTGTATACTGTCTTAAATGACTGTTTTTATGCATTTCTTTACCAGCACAAGTAAAATGAAAAAGTATCGATTCAATGATCCAGGCTTGAAAAATCCCTTGCAGCGGATCAAACCATACATTTTCATTTTTGTTGGTTGGAACTTATTTGGATATACTCTTTGGTCATATGTTAACAGAAAAGCAGCACAAAATAATCCAGACTGGGAACAAAAAAGTAGTGGTATGTAATTATATGTTTGTCATGTGATCATTAGCAATTAGGAAACGAACCCCAATTTCAATTAGTGTTTGCAAAGTAACAGAACAAACACACTTTAATAACTGCTTTAAATATAAAGATTTTTATAGATTATCTTTAATAAATCACCATAAGAATTGAACATTTAGTCCATGTTGATAGTAGCATTTAAACCAAAAACTTTTTGACGCTTTACACTTTTTTGTAAGTTGTGTGCTTTTTAAACAATTTATTTGTCGATTTGGCTTAATTCACAAAATCTATATTTTATGTGTAAACTATGATGGCAGAGCTATTTTTTAAATAGTTTAAATCACACAAGTTGTGATTGATGAAGCCATTGATATAAACTTAATTGATACTATTGAAAAAGAACGTAGGAGAATCTTTAAATCATACTCCATAGCTAAGCACATATTTATATTTAAGACAATCATTTTATAATAAGTTATTATTATCTTCCAGCGGAAAAAATGGCAACACTGTATGGAACTACTGGTAATGTTGAAGTGCGCAAGATTTCATTGCTTGGATCAAAAGATGACAAATAAGAGACATTTTACCTGAACACTATTTTATGCAACTGTTGGCCTTCTATTGAGAAAAGGGGTTGGGGGGGGGGGGGGTTACAGGCTTAGTCGTTGTTAATACTCTACCTAGTACCTAGTAAAACAAAAGGTTATGAAAAGTTTAAGAGTGAGATAAGATCACCATAGCTATTTGTTTGCAGAACAGAATATTAATAATATCATCCAATATGTCATGGATAGAGGTAAGCTATAAAAATATGTTTAAAACATTTTGTCATGAAAGGTAGGCCAAAATTTGGGATAAAAGACCTGTTATGTACGAGAAACAATATTTAAAAATCCTGGCTCTGAGTTCAGAAAAGGTTGCCATTTGAATCAGCAAGCTATTCAATTCATGATTTATAGTATACTTATCATCAAGTTTTTCAGTGCATTTTTTGCAGAAGTGGTGCATAGCCCATTCACAAATTCTCTTCATTTGTGTCTGTTCCGAACCATTTAGCTGTTTCAACATTTTTGAGGTTTCTCTCACTCTTCCTGTTGAATCCCTTCACCTTTTTTTTTGAGAGTCTTCCTCACTTCCTATTGGAGCTTCAGAGCATTGAACTAATTAACAAGGCTCTTTTCATTATTAAACATTCAATTTTTTTTTTACAAACACAGCCCCCCCCCTCCCCCCCCCCCCCCCCCCCCCCCCCCCCCCCGTGTGGCCCTTAAAAATGTTCCACTATATCCCTTATTTATGATCTGTCTTTTAATTAGATTCGGTGAAAACATTTTCCCATAGAAATACATAATAATTCATATGCATAAACTTTCCATACTGTCTGGATTTTTAAGTTAGTTTCATGTGTACAATGGCTACTAATTGTATTATCAGGGGCCATCTGTAAATTATGTCATGCATCTAGGAGTGGAGCAGGGGGTCACAAATTTATGATGGTGCGTTATGTAAGTTTCTAAATATTGTAATAATAGGGAGGCTGGATGAAGAGGAAGGGGTGGGGTGGGGTGGGGGTTAAAAATCATCAAAAAATAGTGTGACATCGTTTATTGCTTGGCCCCTTAATGCAGTATTATACCTGATGTAAATATAAGAAAAAGATAGAGATCTATTTCCATTTAGTATTGTTTTGACATCTTATTGCTATAAATTGAAAAATAACTGTGCATTGTATTGTACTGTAATTTTATTGACTATGTATAATATAAATGGAGGTGGTGTTATTATAAAAGATGTATGAATCTGAGCATTGAAGCTGTAAAGACTTAGCTTAGTGCTGTAAAAGATGTATGAATCTGAGCATTGAAGCTGTAAAGACTTAGCTTAGTGCTGTTTTCAACTTTAAATTATTAGAGAAATATTTTTAACAATTATTTCAGGTGAAATTATGTTGTGCACTGATACTAAACTGGTTGTGCCTGAGATAGTGTAAGAAGCTACAAGATGATTTGGAAAAACAATAATTTATTTTTAGCTATTTATTAAAAATGTGTTTGTCAATAAATAATGACCATTATCTTCTTCATAATTTTGTTATATTTTGTTATGATTATGGGGTTATATTGTATGAGAAGTCTGAGAGGAGATGATTATGGGGTTATATTGTATGAGAAGTCTGAGAGGAGATGATTATGGGGTTATATTGTATGAGAAGTCTGAGAGGAGATGATTATGCGGTTATATTTTATGAAAAGTCTGAGAGGAGATGATTATGGGGTTATATTGTATGAGAAGTCTGAGAGGAGCTGATTATGGGGTTATATTGTATGAGAAGTCTGAGAGGAGATGATTATGGGGTTATATTGTATGAGAAGTCTGAGAGGAGATGATTATGCGGTTACATTTTTTAAAAAAATGTAATGCCCTAAAACAGGCCTGCACAACTCATAATGTAAGGCTTGCCAAAATACTTTATGAAAAACTTGTGCCTGTTGAAAGAAAATAGGACAAGGGGGGGGGAGAACTCTCGAGAACAGAGCGTGAGCGGGTGAAGAATACAATGCTTGCCAGGCATTGATGCACTCTCTTAACGGCTACCAGTATCGCTTCTAGTTCTGCATCGAAGCTTCTTCTTCTTCTATATATTAAGGGCCCACGATCAATTTATTGATCATTTTGGCTCCTATGCCTGGTGCTGTGAGGATATTTCAATGATTATAAGTGCTACTTTGTGAAGAAATCATGCACTGGGGGTTGGAAGGCTTGAGGTTCAGTTCTTTCCACTGGGCCCTGATGGCTCCTCGGGTGGGGCCATCTCGTCTTGGTATAGATAAGTGCACCGTAGCCACTGCGGATGTCCCTGGCATAGCATGAGCATCCGTGAAGACTTTAACCATGTTGTCTGGATAGGCATCAATCGGCTTTCAATGCTTCCTCCCTTAGTTCTATTGTGGGGGAGAATGGCTTTTGTAACCGAAGTATTTGCCAGAGCGAGACGTATCTCAGGTAGGATTAGGCTTTCGTGGGGACCCCAAGTTGGGATCACTCTCACTTTTTCCCTGGACTTGACTAAAAGAAACAATACAAATGTAAAGCATCTGTATATTCTCTTGCAACAGAGAGTTTACTAATTTCTAAGCAAACAGATATCTACAATGATCACATGTCTGCTTGATCAGATGTCTGCTATGATCACATGTCTGCTTACTGCTATAATTATAATCATATATCTGCTATAATGAGAAGTCTTCAATGATCACATGTCTGCTATGATCACATGTCTGCTCACTGCTATAATTATAATCAGATGTCTGCTATAATCAGATGTCTGCAAAGATCACATGTCTGCTACAATCAGATGTCTTCAATGATCACATGTCTGCAATGATCAAATGTCTGCTATAATTATAATCAGATGTCTGCAATGATCAGATGTCTGCTATAATCAGATATCTACAATGATCACATGTCTGTTTGATCAGATGTCTGCTATGATCACATGTCTGCTCACTGCTATAATTATAATCAGATGTCTGCTATAATTAGATGTCTGCAATGATCATACGTCTGCTATAATTATAATCAGATGTCTGCAATTATCAAATGTCTGCTATAAACAGATATCTACAATGATCACATGTCTGCTTGATCAGATGTCTGCTATGATCACATGTCTGCTTACTGCTATAATTATAATCATATATCTGCTATAATGAGAAGTCTTCAATGATCACATGTCTGCTATGATCACATGTCTGCTCACTGCTATAATTATAATCAGATGTCTGCTATAATCAGATGTCTGCTATGATCACATGTCTGCTCACTCCTATAATTATAATCAGATGTCTGCTATGATGAGATGTCTTCAATGATCACATGTCTGCTATGATCACATGTCTGCTCACTGCTATAATTATAATCAGATGTCTGCTATAATCAGATGTCTGCAATGATCACATGTCTGCTACAATCAGAATTATGCAATAATCACATGTCTGCTTGATCAGATGTCTGCTTGATCAGATGTCTGCTTGATCAGATGTCTGCTATGATCACATGTCTGCTAACTGCTATAATTATAATCAGATGTCTGCTACAATCAGATGTCTGCATTGATCACATGTCTGCTTGATCAGATGACTGCAATGATCACATGTCTACTATAATTATAATCAGATGTCTGCATTATCAGATGTCTGCTCACTGCTATAATTATAATCAGATGGCTGCTATAATCAGATGTCTGCAATGATCACATGTCTGCTTGATCAGATGTATTCAATGATCACATGTCTGCTATAATTATAATCAGATGTATGCAATTATCAGATGTATGCAATTATCACATATCTGCTTGATCATATGCCTGCTAAAATCATATATCTGCTATGATCACGTGTCTGCTATAATCAGAAGTCTGCAATGATCACATGTCTGCTTGATCAGATATGTGCAAATGCCCATTGAGAGTGGTGAGATGACATGTTTCTATGATTTTCTCCATTTAAGGGAAGGAAAAGATGATCACGTAAGGTTCGATCTTCTTAAAAATCTTGAGAGTCATTTGATGGACATGACATAATAATCTACAGAGCTGAATGGTATGAAAATGCTGCTACAATATTTATAATTCTTGAAAATGAAATATTCAGTTTCCTGATAGTGCAATTTTATCATTTGAAAGTAATAAAATGTCGGCTGTTGGTTTTTATTAAGTTTTATTCATAAGTTTGCAGACCAGGACAGGAAGGCTTCACTTCAACTGTAAAGTTAAATTTTAAAATAAATAGTAGGCCTAGTAATTTTGTTCCAGTGTTTAGAAAACGCTGTTGGCCAAAAAGTGTACTTTTCCACTCTTACTCTTATGTCCTGTGGAACTTTAAAAGTTTAATCACATTGCTCACACCCGATACATTATTATAGATCTAGATTATCTATGGTCATGAACAGGATGACTCGGTGGCAAGGGGGGCGGGGGCAATGTGGGAAATCAATGGGAGGGTGTTCACCGCATAGTGTGACAGCAACTCTGGGTGACACATCCATTTATTTGGATAGTTACCGGTACTAAACTATGGCTTAAACTTAAGAGGAAATACAAAAAAACATTTTAAAAAAAAACAAAAAAAAACCCCCAAAACTAGGGAGGTAACTGCTCTTACTTTAATCCCCGTGGAGAAAAAAGAAAAGGGGGTCGACGAATGGGGTTACGGCAACAAGACAATTTTTTTTTTTTTTTTTTTTTGAGCGATGAAAAATTAAATGGTGGCTTTAAGTTAGGGTGACCAAACGTCCCATAAAAAAAAGGATTGTCCCGTTTTTTCACGATCGTACCCGTTGTCCCGAAAAAGTCTAAGAAAAAAAAAAAGGGGGTTGACGAATGGGGTTACGGCAAAAAGACAATTTTTTTTTTTTTTTTTTTTTGAGCGATGAAAAATTAAATGGTGGCTTTAAGTTAGGGTGACCAAACGTCCCATAAAAAACAGGATTGTCCCGTTTTTTCACGATCGTACCCGTTGTCCCGAAAAAGTCTCTGGGGACGCCTAAATGTCCCGTTTCTTTTTTTAACCAAACACATTTTCTAATCACCAAAACTTCCCAATTTATAAAATAACTTCAAATTTCAAATAATATTTTGACTAGCTGTGTAGCCAGTGCCAGTAGTGATGTGGGCTCGCGTGATGGCTGCACCGTTCCCTCTCCACCACAGTGTCCTGCCATAGATCTTATATGTAAACGTATAGCGAAAGACACGATACTTGAAGCCGCAGGGGGTGGGGGGAGGATGTAACTGTGCAGAAAACAATTTTGATTCCACGACCGCTACGTGTAATGTGTTAGTCTTGTGTGTGGTCCCTGCCGGCCTGTTCGTGTCAGGTGTTTGTTTTGGGTGTTGAACTTTATTCTTTAATTTTATATTATCTTCTCATGTAAACAATAATTATACCCAAGCGTCAATTTAAGTTTATGGATGAGTGTTCCAAAGAGTGGAACTATATTAAAATGGGACGCTATGAAAGTGATGCCGTTTGCACAGTTTGCAATAATGTTTTTAATATTGGTCATGGTGGACTTTCAGACATAAAACAACACATCAAATCGGTGAAACAGGAAAAGACTGAGCGCCCCAAGTAGATTTCTAGGTTAGATTTCATAGTTAAAATTAACATATTTCAATGAAGAGTTCCCGGCCGAGGCCCCCGGACCCCTCTTTAATTGGATTTGAAGGGTATTCCCCCCTCCCCCCCCAAAAAAAAAATAACAAAACAACCGTCCTTGAACTTGAAAGCGTTCTGTTTTGGTCACCCTATCCATCCATCCACCCCTGTGGCGCATTGGCCTGCCTCACTACTTCCTTCCACTCAGACCTAACTAATGCTTTTCTTTTCCATGCTTGGATTTTCAGCTGTTGTAGATCTTTTTCCACATCATCCATCCATCTAAGCCTAGGTCTGCCTTTGAGCTTTTTTCCTCTGGGGTATTGGTGATGGACCCTACTTTAAGTGATAATTATGCACTATTATTACTAATAAATAGTAACAATCTGTGCACAAACATTGAGAAATTTGCGAATTTTATCTTTCAAAATTCTATTGCTGAATTTTCCCTTTTTTAATATTTAGAATTAGATTCGATCAAGTAAGGCTCAAAGCTGTAGGCCTTTAGTCTGCAAGACGTATCATACATATATAGATATATGATATAGACGTATAATTAAAGGAGTTTTTTGTTTGCTCCATAATGTTGACTCAAAATCTGGGGATTTAAATTAAAGGTGAGGATGGGGAGGAAGGCCACTCGCCCCTCTCCAGAATAAAATTGATAAATTCAAAATGGTGGGATTGGGGTGCACTTTTTCACTACCCTGAAAATGCATCTCACTTTCAGATTATGTATGATAAGGTTGCATAAAGCAACTATGTGGTACGATACATCATTATTGACTATCGAAAATATTTTCAATATTAAAAATATCAATATATTTTTTTTTTAAATACTGAGCTATCAAATGATTTTTTGTTTGCTTTGTTAAAAAAACAAATTTCTTTTTTTTTTTTGTGGTCCACCGTTTCGCCTGGGGGGCCCTCCATTAATTATGTCAACAATTTTTATGCAAATTTTTGAGCCCATTGTCAACAACGGTCAACTACCGTACCAAGACCCCCCCACCCCCTCCCCAGTTAATTATTTCAACAATTGTGGAGTCATTCTTATCATTGGCTAATCAACAAATGAGATTCTTAAAATTATCGCAAATGTGTTTGGTGTGTAATATTTTCTTTTGTTTTTACGGAAATAGTTGGTGAAATAATTATGCGGTGTAAAAGCGGGTAGGATATATATAGGTGAAAGGGAGGGGGGGGCACTAATTGAGATTCTTATAAATTGCGTTACTTGAATGCATGTTTTGTCAAATTTTCCGCCCCACTTCCCACTCCCAACCAATTATATTAACTTCACCTTTGTTCATATATTTCTTTCTGGCAAATTCTTCGGAAGGCTAATACTAATTGACCCACTTCCCTTCACCCATTTGAGCTGAAAGTCGCACATAGGCTCGTTGCCGATGACAAAACATCCTATGAAATTTTCAGTCCCAACCCGCAAAATCAGTTTTTCCGACTTTTCAAGGAGAAGATGAAGGAAATATGATGCAGTGATTTCTTAAGAACTGTAGCCATCGCTAATTCGCACAAACAATCATATAAAGAATTTAAACGAAAAAACGCTGTTTTTTTTAACGGCAACGGGCTGTTTAATTTCTATTTCTTTCTTTTATTTTTGCACCCCAAAAACCACCAATGACCAATGAATGAATGCCAATGCCAATGTGTCCACGCCATTGTAGTACAATTTGTATGCGGCTTCGGTTTTAGGACTTAAAAATTAGTTGGAATATTTTTTCCCCATTCCGATTTCCAGAGTTGAAGTTTAGAATTAAACATTGAAATAATTAATTTGTAAAGATATATATTTGTGTGTGTGTGTAAGTAAGCTTGATAATCAGAATCAGTTCAGTAAATCACTCTTCTTACTTTACGAAGATAAATTGCGAATTAAAAAAAAAAATAATAATAATAATGGGCGTAGCTCTTCTAGATTAAGAGATATTATTATTATGGCGCTCTCATTTAGTTTCATCGCCAAGTAGAATCCATCTGCGAATGAATAATAAAAACGAAGTCTTTGACAGTCTTGACATCAATCCCAAAATAGCTACAGCTTTGAAGAAAGGTCTGTTAAACTTCATGGGTACTAATATTAAAGAGTTTAAAGTTAAAGGAATTATGAGATTATTACATATTCATTCATGATAATTAAATATATTTTTATTAATACTGAAATAAATAATTTAGGCTAGACAGTTTTAGATTTTAGTTTAGTTAAGTTTAGGCACTATTATAAGTTATAGTAATGCCACATTAAGAAATGGCGTTAGCCAGCTGTCTAGCTAATGGTCTCTAAGCCCTCCCCAAAGCACCCCTCCCCCCCCCATGCCCGGTACCGGGCAGCGAAGCGGCACGTTGGAGATCAGATGTCTCTTTGCCAGGACAGCCCCCACCCGAGTCCGCTCGATCGGGTTCTGCTGGGGGCCACCCCAACCCAAAGACACCCGGTCGGTCCGACACTGTGTTTGCACACAGAGCACACAATCTAAGAATCTACTTTCTCAGGAGTTGGGATGGTAAATTTACATCCTAATATCTTCCCCCACCCATCCCGGGGAAGGGACCCCCTTTAAGTTTAAGAGGGTTTCTACTGTGGGTTTCCACGACGCAAATAATTTGCGAAGTAGCTGGCACGAAACGTTTTCCTTGGAGCAGCTTCTCAGGGCTGCATGGTAAGAATCATCGGCTAGAGGTTACCACCTTCGCCTCTAGCCTCATATCCATTAATGGCAACTTGTAATCATGATCCCTAACCCTGGCTCTGCTTTTACTTCCAATTGTGAATTGTCATAGCTTGCAGCCCTGTAGGCGTAGGTGCTGTTTTATTTATGGCAGGTACCGAGCACATCCCTTGTCTGCCCATGTAGGACACGCCACAGTGGTCTTGTTCCCTGGGTACCGTAACGTCAAGGGTGTCGGTGGCCAACGCCTCCTGATCGCCAAGCCACCACAGACTTGTTAGCCGGAACCCCAGGGGGGAAATTATAGTAATAATATATAGTATTAGTATATAGTAACATAGTCATAGATACATTTATAAGTATAAGCAAGGCACAGAGCTAACCTTTGTCATAGAAAGAAGTGTTTTAGTTTTGACTCAGACCATAAACTTATTTTGGAAAATGTACTTTTAAAAGTATCAGAGTCAGAATCTGATAAAAATTGTTGTTTGTACTTGTAGTTTAATTAATTTGGCTCATCGTCAGCTCAGTATGTCATAGTAGTCGTTTTGGGGAAAAATTATGTTTAAAGTTTATAAATAGGCCATTTTGCCTAAATTATGAAAATAATAATAATTCATTTAAGAGACATTTGAAGAATGTTTTCTTTAAATAGATTTTAGGGCATCACAGCGCTGTGAGCATGCTAAAATACCATGGACACAAGCGCTATAAAAGTATTCAATCATCATCATCATATACATATGCTGCTTATCTCCATACCTTAATTTTTGGGATAAAAAGTCTGAAAACTTAACCGCTACCGCTACGTCACGATCACCCACTTTCAATTACCAAGGACGTCACATTGTCTACATAACAAAGAAGCAAAGAACTTTTCTGAAATACCAAGGACGTCAAGTCGTCGTCATATTTCAATGCTATATATTTCTTAATTAGTTAATCTATAGAGAAGTTAAAAAGCAAATCCGATAGAGGATGAAAAATACCGAAAATTTTATTTTAAAAATATCTTTAAAAATTTTAATATACCGATATTTTCCGATATAAATATATATATATATACCGGGTAAATATATATATATACGGTATAGAGAGAGAGAGTTTTTTTTTTTTTTTTTTATTTTTTTTTTTATTATTAATTATTTTATTTTTTTTTTTAAAAAAAAAAAAAAAAAAGAATAAAGAAAAAAAATTTTTTTTTTTTTTTTTAATTTTTTTTATTATTATTAATTATATTATTATTATTGCTGAGTCAGCAAAAATCGATGCCCAAAACCAGTGGTAATGAAAGAGTTAACAGAAGCCAAATATACAATTTATCATTATTTAAGCTTTCAAGTTTCATTAGCTTAATCAATTCTTTGAACTTTTTCTAATAGCACTTCTAACAGATTATAGGCAAATACTCAGTCTGTCAAGCCCTGACATTGAACGACTTACTTCCCTCTCTTCTAAAGAGGTGTTAATGGTAAAAGATCTGATAGCTGAAAGATGTATATCACGCAAACCTTGCACAGGTAATTATATATTTAATTAGGCCAAATCAGGGTTTGTTTTGGAAAATTATAACAATATTAAATTTACCGCAGGTCTAAATATTAAAATTTGAAATAATTAATACTGGTACAATACAATAAACAGAATCAAAGACATCATTCAAGGGAAAGTTTATTGAACCAGTCCTCAAATTTGTGGCTCAGCAGATCCCTATTGTTATGACCATTTTTCTTAACTCATCCTGGCGGCACAACTAAATGAAAATGGGTCCTTTGGGGGTTTTGACGGATGCATCCATATGCAACTGGTCAAACCCCCCTACTTTTCTTTTCTCCCTTGTAACAAAGTCATGCATCCCCGAGATTTCTAATGATAACCTCACAGCAGCGAGATTCCATGAGCATTCATCAATAAAAAAAAAATTTGTTTGTATCTTGTTCCGTTGATTATAATTATAAAGCATGTCTCAAGTGAGTCAGATCAGAGTGATAGTATTTGTGAAATTGTAATTATGGCTCTTCAATTCCTGCAGTCCCTTATGGATGGTCATGAACAGTTATTAGATGGATGAGGGTTTTGATATTGATGAATGTAAGTGAACTGTGTTTAGAACGTAGTGATTCTGATCACAATACGGTCCTTGATGGTCCTTCTTCTATAACTAATCATACTGGCGTGGAAGGGTCCGATGCACTGTCCATCACAGAAAATATGGGCATATTTTCTGAATATGAAGGGAGTCTTCTTGATCTCCCATTGACAGCCTACCAATAGACTTTTTCAAACTCTATGTTACGGATAAATGTTTGTTTAGATGAGTTTTTCAACAACGGGCAACCAGTCTGACCATCTGACCATAGTGCTTCTGCCATAACATGGAGGCCTGTGAATGCAGATGACATCAAAAAGTACATTTATATCAATATTATGTTTAGCCTCCATCAAGTTCCAGATTGAAGACTTGACTGCTCTTCTGATAATATGTGGAAGTTCCCTGCAGTGGCAGACGTCATAAGCCGAGAAAGATATAAATTGATTCACCGCTTTTTTCATGTCAGTGACAGTTCACTGCAACCCGCAAAGGACAGCCAAAATTATAATCCCCCTGTACAAGGTGAGGCCTTTTCTTGACCATAACAGACACAACTGCTTGTTACTTTACAAACCTTAAAAACAAATGAGTGTTGATGAAGCCATGGTCGGGTTTAGGGGAAGACTTGGCTTCAAGTAGTACATGAAGGATAATCCGACTCCTTGTTGACTTGGGAGACCAGCACCAGTCTTATTCTTATTATTATTATTATTTTGTGGGAAGACCAAGCCATAAGTGGTGGGGATATCAATCGTCAATGGCTATCTGCTGATAAAGAAGGTGAACCCCCATTCGCCTCTTTATGAGTGCCACCTCCAGCTCCGTGCAAAGCTGGAGCAACTGCTGAATCTAAAAACCTATCGAGCAGGCCTTTTCTTAACAGGCCAAGTATTGCTGGCATCGCAAGACCATTCATCCCCAAGCATAGACTGTTTACAACTACAATGCTGGGCAGAAAACGTAGATGCTACCAGTGTGCCATGGGAGGCGCAAAAATGCCCAGCGGCAGGACAAAGGAGACCACCAAAAGCTTCTATTTGAACCAAGTGTATTTGCATGCTAGACAATGCCATAGCATTTACCATGACAGCCTGAAATAAACTTTAACATCCCTTAAAACTTTAAGTTGGATTAAATGTAAAAAAAAGTGTAAAAAATGCCATTTGTTACCGGTATATTTTTCTTTATTTTCTGTTGTCCTTTGGTCTAGTTGTATCAGTAATGTTATATTTTTCTGAAAGCTCATCCATTTCTGAATGCAATGTTTTTTTAAAATTGATTAATATTTAGGTACCGTACTAAAAACAATTTTATAAAATATACATATCATCATATGGTATGAACATCGCAGTAGTTTCCCTTGTCTAGGAAAATGTATTAAAAGATTTAATTGAGGGCTTAGGGTCAAGGACTTAAAGAAGTTCAGTGTGCCGAATATTACAATAGCCTTTCTTATTCTTATCATTGGCACCAATGTCTAACTTCACTACAGGGCAGCCACACTCGGTCCACACTTAAGAGCAAGAACAATGTTCAATGAACGTAGTTATAACAGTTCTTTATTTACAGGATCCTATCACTAATCACAGCAACTGGCAGTTGACAAAACATCCTCCATGTTAATCCTCACTGCACTGACACTTACATTAAGTTATATTACAAAAACTCATCTCACTGACTAATGAGGAATTGGACGATAACTCAACATACTGACTGACAAAACTGACTTCATGAACTGACCTTGCATAACCCGACCAATCACACCTCGCCTTCACAAAACCTCTCACCATCTCACAACCAACAACTTTCATACACACACAAAAATCACCCTCTCAAGTCCAGTTCATAACAGTTATAGCTCCCCAAGCCCTCAGATGTTGGTTGACAAAAGGTGAAAATGTAATAAGATGAAAAAGAATAGGAATAATAATCAATGAATTGGGCTCAAGTTCCTGCTGCAATGTGGATACATTTCTGCCAGTCAAGACTAAACATTTTTAGAAATACAGATGTGAAGTTAAAGGACTAAAAATTGAAATTAATGTTTTAATCAATGGAATTTTTACCTTTGAAAATTAAACTTTTAACACCTGGCACTGAATAGATAATATAAAAATCTTATTTCATTAATTTACTTCTAACATTTAGTGCTAGGATATAGTGTTTTTATGTTGTGTTTTATTTTCAGCGCTAGACATACTACATAACAAAGCTGAGCCATCTTTACTACATTGGAAACTCTCCACATCTTGTGAAGTAATTGACAAAACATTGGGAGGTGAAGTCCTTATTTATTTATTTTTTGCTCATAAATTCATATTATAAATTACCTCAAAATGCTAGTAGTAGTATAGTTGCAATATTTTTTAAAGTATAATTTAAGGTTAATAGCATAATCCATTGAAATGTTAGCTTTAGACTCAGTCTTAGCTAAGACAATGACAGGGCTTAACTGAAATTCTCTGAGGAGAATTGAGTAAATTTGATAGAGCTCTTTGGATACACTAACAACTACCGGTACTGCTAGTTTGTAGTTTAATGAAACAAATAAGCATGCTATGCTAAGCGCTAATTATGATAACACCAGGGGTGGGCAAACTTTTTGTGCGTAGGGGCGTAAGGCCACAATAACAAATGTGAAGCTATTGGGGGGCAACATATATATTATGTTCACTTTGGTTACAGCAACCTATCACAATAAGACATGAATTATTTATTGGTTATTAAAGAGTACAAATAACCAATTTTTGCGATTTTATTTTACTTATACACTTACATATTTTATTTTACAATGCAGACAAACTTTTACTAATTTGTTTACAAAATTTTTCAATTGTTTTTATTATAATAAAACGTTGTTATTATCTATCAATGGCTTTTATTTAGACACCAACTGATTACATTGTAACTACTATTGTTGATTTCTAATTTAAAGGACAGTTTACGAAAAAAATATGGAAAATTAGAAAGAAATTTTATTAAAAAATGTTAAAACAATCGTAACATGAAATTCTGTAAAATTCAACAAAATAGCTTAAAGACGAAGCAAAGTTTTTCTTTTTAAATGCCCTTGAGGGCTGCATAATATAAATTGTCCGGCCGCATGTGTTCAGAAGAACGCAAAGAAAGTGAGTGGAAGTACAATATAAAAAAAGACAAAGCAGCTACATAAAATTGTGGCTCTGGTTTATACCATATAGAGTCAATGTACAGTACCACATCTTTTTTTTTATTAATCTATTTTCCATATAAATTCTATCAGGTGGATTACTGGCATACAATATGGTACCAAAATAAATACAATGTATAATATTACACTATGGTTAGCACTACCGGGTATTGAAATGTTTAAAAAAGGGGGAAGAGGCTTGTTTTGTGATGTTGTGCAGGTGTTCTCTGAAATAGTCTCCAAGGTGACAACCAGTCTCCCCTGTGTATAATTTTCCACACTTTTTACAAAGGATGGTGTAAATCATGTTGCAACTTGTGCAAGTAAAAAAATCTTTGATTCTGAATATTTCCAGAGGGAATTTGATCTTGTCAACTTGTGTCAACTGTTTGTGTCTCATTAATCTACCGGTACTTAAAAGTTTTATCATAGTCCAACCTCCTTAAAATTGACTGTTTTGTAAGCTGATAAAACCGGATTTTGAGGCCCATGAAAGCTAACTAAGTTGGCAACCACTGGGGTTCATCTTTCATTATAACTTCAGAAGTAATCAGTCTGAGATACTATTTAGAGATAAAAGCACTTTTTTCCTTGGTCAAACATTTTTGTATCGGTGTTAGTTCCAAATACTGTACATAAAATGTATCATGGGCAGGAGCCACAAAATAATCGTAAGAAAAGAGAGCTTTCTTAAAAAATAAGTTAATAAAGGCTAAGTGAGATGTCAGGACATTGTAGACTTAGTTGTGTGAGTGTATTTATCATTATTTTTAAACTGGAGCATTTAGACTGCACCTTATTGATTTGACTTTGCAATTTCTTTATTCATCACTATATTTCTCTTATAGCAAATTTACAGCATAACCACTTGCTGTGAACTTATGAACTATCCATTCTTTCACTTAGGATTATTGGTCTTTAATTACTCTTAGACATCTAGCATACCAAAGTTAGATCATAGAAAGGTCTTACTGTTTTGTAGTGCCTCAAATAAATCTATGGATCCCAAGGGGTCATCAGACTTCAGGGTAAGAACACTTGTTTAAAGTTGATGCATTTAAATTAAATTAACAAACCACACAGTCCATGATTGATATTTTTCTTCCCTACCAGTTCATGCCAGGAGTAAGAGTGAATGATTCATGAAAAGACCAGGATTTTAATCTAATTTTTCAGTTTATTACCGGTACTTGTTTTTTATGAATACCGTTTGTTTTTAATTATGTTTTTTTAAACTTTCTTTTTTTAATTTAAAAGGTGGTATTATATCAGGAGTGTTAACAGAAATATCAGGAGAAAGTGCTTGTGGGAAAACACAATTTTGTCTACAGCTTTGTATCGCTGTTCAGTTAAACAAATCTAATCCTGGAGGTAAATAGATCTTTGTGAATTTTAATTACCCGGTACCATTTATTTCAATTGTTTTAAAAAAACAAATAATAAGTTCACAATTATATTTGAAATAGATGTAGTAAACAAATCATGATCTGTGCCTGTGTGTATTTTTGGAATTGTTTCAGGGGCTGTTTACATATGTACAGAAGATGTTTTTCCCAGTAAGAGATTACAACAGCTGATACAGTCTCATTCGACCAAGTCACCGGGTCACAATTTGGGAGACAAAATCTTTATAGAGCATGTGGCAGATTTTGTGAGTAGTAAATGTTCCACGTCATTTAAATTAGCTTGCAATATGGGAATAAATTAACGGTAATTAGATAAATGTGTTGCAAGTTTAAACTAAGGTTGAAAACTACTGATACAGACTGCAATTTTAACCCACAAACTGTGGTCGGACGAAAAAATCGGCCAATATTTTTGTTATGTATTGTGGTGGCCTAAAAAATCTGCCAATAAAAAACACGGTCCAATAGCAACTTCCAATCCAATATTTAACCGGAATTATAACCACTTCCTTTAGTAATAATAATTAAATAATCTTCTGGGTCAAGCTGTTTGTTAACTGAACAATAAGTACATTTTAATCAGAATTTTATATCGCTTTTTTTTTTTAAAGCTAACATGGCTGAAGCTATGGTTCGGCCTTCAGTACGAGAACCAATAGAAATATTTTTGAAAGCTTTTTAAGGGAGGATTTAAGTGATACTGATGATGATTTTCTTCGTCTAGTGAATCTAATACTAGTCTTAGTGCTACTGAAGTAGGCCTACTGATATACTTCAAGTCAGGCCTAGAGGTTGGGCAAGGACTGACTGAATTTTAGTCACAGAAGCTACAGATTATAGATCAGAACTAATAAATTTTATGTTTTAACAACCCAAATCAGTTCCTTTTTAAATGTTTACTAGTCAATACTAACTTTTTTGCTTGAGATTTTTTTATGTTGTACTTTGTTTTAGCTGTGGTCCTAATTGCTTATTTTTTTCACTAATAAATGACCTAAAATTACTAAAATTGCTTTCAGAGGCTTAATTGTAATCAAAACCTTAGCAAACTATAAATTCTTTGAAAGATAAATGATTTGGCTACCACATTTGTATTAGCATTTTAATGGAATCTATAAAAAAAATTAATGATGTTATGAAAGCAAGACATTTGTCAATTTTTTTTTTCTTGAGCACTCCAACTCCAAGGTCAAGGACACTGAACAAAATCTCTTTTACAGGTGGGCAATACAGCCAACTTTATCCCCATCCATTTACCTTTCTAAAAATATATACTTATTGGGGTCTTGTATCAATATTTCTATGTCATTTAATGCTATTTCTAAAGACACTCAAAAAGCTCTGAAAAGCTCCCACACTACAGAATGATCTATGCCACAGTTCGTGGGTTAACAGCCCAAAGATTAAATTATTTCCAGAACTCACTTTGGTGAAAGTTACAAGTTTTAGTTGTTTTCACTAACACTCAAGTGGGTAAAAATAATTTGAAATATGTTAATACATTCTTTGATAAACCTTTAGATAGAGGTTGCCAGTATATATAATAAATGTGACTTTACATAAATCTGCATTGTAGCACTTGTTAATTAATTTATATTTAGCAATATGTGCATCTTTCTTTTTGATTAAGGAAACCATGGAATTGTGTGTAAAAAAGAAATTGCCTACCTTATTGAACAGAGGATTAGTTCACCTAATAGTCATAGACTCTGTGGCAGCTTTATTTCGATGTCACTATGACTTCACACAGACATTTGAACGGGCTAAACATTTATCTCAGTTTGCTTCATTCTTGCGTTCACTTGCATACCAGCACAACATCCCCATTGTGTGCATCAATCAGGTACAGAATTAATGACAGATGAGAGAAAGGGTTGCTTTTTATCTAACAAAATGTAGGGAGCTGCAGCTTAAACTTAAATGCCATAAAAATGTAGATTTTACTGAACCCACAGTAAATTACCGAGTAAATTTCCTAAATAATTGGGCCTGGGAGTGTTTCGTATAATTTTGCTTTCAGATAACCAGAGGTTGCACTTAAGAAGTTAGTGCAAAGAAAAAATATTTTTTACCATTAAAGCTTAAAGTTGTGGTATACACATATGGTGCTTTAGTGTACAGTGTATTTTAACTATACATACTACGACCATATGATATATAAAGGGTCAGCTGATTGATGTCAAATACCAGTGAGGTGAGGACTAGAATGATTTTTTTTTCTGAGAAGATGTCTTTTCCAAAAATAGATGCTGGTTCTGTGATATATATTAATTCACTATTAAGATACTGGTAGTATAATCCCAGTCTGGTCACAGCATCAACAGTATGTACCCGGTATCTAGATTTTATAAGAATTGTGCTGCAGATGTCGGTAGATGTTTTCTGATGTTTGTATACAATTGTTCCATGCCATGCGCGTTGCGTACAATAATAATAATAATAAAATTTATTATTATTTTTAAAAGTTTGGATAACGGATACTTCGGATAATAGGCTTTCGGAAAGTTGATGCTGTACTGTATAGTTAACAAAATTGTATTAGTATTGTACTCCAAGTAAAAGGATGACAATGTTTCAAATAATTTTCTACTTTGTGTTTAAAACCTCTACTGAAAAACTTTTTGATTTATTTTTCAGGTATCAGCAAATATGAACAAAACAACAGAATTGGAAGTCATTCCAGCTCTTGGTCTAACTTGGTCCAATCAGATCACTTGTAGGGTTATGCTGTCTCGTCCTAAGCTCTCTACGGCCTCATTGGAAAATATTAATCCTCCTGAGGTCACATTTGAACCAACATATAGGAAACTAAAAGTTGTGTTTGCACCACATATACCCCAAAATGAAATAATTGTTTACATTGATCCAAATGGCATACATGGTGCACCTATTTGAAATGTATAATTTATTAGTGTTAAGAAAATTTCAATTCAATGGTAAAACTGAAATAGAATTTTGTCTAGAAAACTTTATAACAAATTAAAAACACATTGATGTTCAAATCTGAGTTAATGTCAATAGATGACATGCAGAAGATTTCATTTGTGTAAGGTTTATAAAAGTTAACCAACTTAAATTTAATCAAAGACTTTCGGATTATTATTTAGGCACTTCTCATTACCAGTACCAATATTATCCAGTTAGAATTTATAACTTATTATGTAATGTAATGCCATTGGCAACTCATTGTACAAGCTCACTCATCTGTGTTAGTTTCATTGGATATGCAATTTGCTGCAAGTCATCATTACAATGAAGGCATATATCCAAGTAATAATTTTTAAGGGTCTATTTACATGACATACATTAAAAGTGTTATAGATATATCTATTTGGGTAACCAGATTAAATAACATGAAAAATGAAAAAAAAACAGAACTATGGGTAAAAAAAAAAGTTAATGAATTATCTGTATATTATAAGAAATAATTATACAATTTTTTAAAATCACTGCATGTTGGCCATTTGGCGTAAAAAAATAATTTTATCTTCTTGATTTTAATAATCTATTGCTATTTGATTACACAGGGTCTCGTATATCTTTTTTCTGACTTCTGGCGACCCATACGAGCATTGGCTAATAATAATAGCCGGCATGGGATATCTCGTCTTAAGCCATCTAACAGGTTCCAAATGCTAGGGTGACTACGATGAAACAATAAGTTAAAGGCGTGAAAATCTTCACAACAATTTGTATTTTAGGGTGATCTCTCAGCAGCAGCCTCATAATGATTGGAAAGAGATACTGATCTTCTTGCAACTCCTTCAATGTAGGTGGAGAAGAAATATGTGAAAACTTCATTGTATTGTCATTGTGGGAATGGGAAAGCTAATCAAAGACAGTTTTTACATATGGTATTGGCACAAAGGAGAGAGAGCTTAGGTAGTGACTTCATTTTCAACTTCATGTCAATATCAAGCTTGTACATTTTCTTTAAGCCAAAACTTTCTAATTTCTAATAACAAAAAGGTGAAAGTAGCACCTTTAATTGCTGCATGTGAAAAAGCAACTGGAGTAGCAAAACATGCACAGACATACATGCATTTCAAAGTCCAGGAGTATCTTTTGGGTTGTTATATTTTGCACTGTTTTATGCAATATTGAAAATATTTTGTTGATACAATTACAATTGTATGTATCCATATTACTTTTTTTCCAAGAGAAAATAAATACATGGAGGATATGAATCGCCATGCATACAGCTGATAAAACATGCTGGCTGATTTATTAAATATTTGGTCTCCATAAATGACATCCATGTCCAGTTCTGAGAGCAGATCATCATTCCCAATGGCCATTATTCTTTCTGGATCATCGACTCCTGTATTACACAAAGTGAGGTCAGCATATTTCTCTGGGATAGGAAAGTCAGTTCTAGCTGAATTGGGTATATAACCAATTTATTTCTGATTAAAATGATTTTGCGTGAGAGAGGAGAGGTAGAAGATCTTTAGTGAATGATATACCTAGTCACTTGAGATAAATTATTTCCTTGAGTTGCTTCAACTGTCTAAATGCCTTACTTCATCCTAGCCCTAAGAGATTTGCATGGGCTTTTTAGGGTTCTATTCATGTTTTGGAACATCTCCAATGATATTTTCACCCTTTGTTCTTGAGAATGCCATGCATTTGGTGTGAAAGGGGGCTGAGTGTTACTAAGTTTGAAAGTTAACTCTTCTTCTCCAGGTTATCACTCCATATTGCCACACATTGGGTGTGAAAGTAAACTCAGCATCTTCAAGTTATCACACCATAATGCCACACATTTGGTGTGAAAGTAAACTCAGCATCTCCAGGTCATCACTCCCATTTTCCCTTTACTTGGTATATTTATTACCCTTGGTACAGTAGAACATAATTTCCTTTCTGTGTTAGGGAAAAATCCATTATTATCATACTATGATCTGAAAATCATATATCTAAAATTAAATTTGTGTAGTAATAATAATAGACTAAGTAACTGGTAGATAATTGGATAGAATGAGATAATAATAGGGTTAGGATCTGTGTAGTAATAATAGACTTAACTAACTGGTAGTGATAGATAATTGGATAGAATATGATAATAGGACTGAGATAGGAATGTAAAAGCTTGAACAGAACAAAAGAAAATGAACATATCTTGCCAGAAAAGTATTAAAGTGACAGGACTAGCCCAGGTCTAATGAAATTACCGGTATACAACGAAAATCTGCCCAAGAGGAATTTGGGTTGGCAATCAGTCAATAAACTTAGTTTCACTGATTTATTTATGTACAAAAATCTCCCACCTAAGATCTCCGTTGTTAGCCCCAAAAATTATTCTATGATGTCTTCTTCTTCTTCTATATATTAAGGGCCCACGATCAATGTATTGATAATTTTGTCTCCTATGCATGTAGAGTGGATTTGCAATGTTTCTGTGCCTAGTGTTGAGGATATTTCATTTATTGCAACTGCTACTTTGTGAGGGAATCATGCACTGGGGTTTGGAAGGCTTGAGGCAATAGACGCAAATGTGTTTGAAAATAACTTTGTCAAAGAAGCTATGTGCTCCATCACTAGATGTGAGCATCAATCAACTTTGACCTCGACTTAAGTACTTACACTCTTCCAAATTCACAGTAATTTATCTCAGCCCTATACAATACCAGGCACCCAAACATGGATTTTTGTGCTACATCCCAAATCTGTTATTCCGCCAATGTGATCACAGTTATGAGAATTAAGGTTTAATGGGGTTAATTTTCAAAATTCCAGCAAAAAAAATAGAAATGAAGGGATTTGAGGACTACTACTAAATACATCAGTCCAAATGTTATCCATCCACCCCCCCCCCCCCCCCCCCCCCCCCCCCCCCCAAATTTTATCCATCCACCCCCCCCCCCCCGCCCCACTTGATTTGTCATGGACCTTTTTTTAATTATAATTACATCATTGTTCTTTTTGTCGCTGCTCATTTTTGTGTGTTCATAATAATATATGGATTTGACTTTTTTTTGGCGTACCATACATAAATAAATGGATGGCCCTTTGCCTTTAGCTCTACATTGCCCAATTCTAGAAATCATGCACTGTATATTGTTTCTTTTTCGACTCATGATACTTTTTCCACTCATGATACCAAGTAAAATAAATCCAACTGTACATTATTATTTTTATACCATATTTCTCATACTTTTATATTTTAATTTTAAAATGAGAAGAGTGGTGAGTTTAGTTCTTTTGCTTTATGTTGCATTCCCATTCTTCTTTTTAAGAACATCTTGCCGCATTTTGACAAAGACAATGTGGTCTTCAAGAAAACTATGTAAGGAGTACTGTGATTATGAAGAAATAAACTATGTACTGTGATTATGTAGTTATAGTTCATGCTGAAATGTATAATTTCTGGATTTTTGCTTCTAAAATATCCCTTTGCCAAATTTTCAAGCTAATGGGTTACATACGATATACGTGAAATAATATAAAAGATGTGACCAAGGAAAAGGTGTTTTCATCTCTTTAAATTAAATAGTAAACATTAATTTCATTAACAACCTTTGAAAAATATATTGCATAGAGCATGAATTACCAGACAGCACAAGTTGGAAGGAGCATTGCCCAAAAAAATGACTGGTATGGGTAACAAATTTCTTTTCACTTTAATTTTATCTTTGTTGGGCTTAGTTGATTTGATACAATACAACCACTTAACCTAAAATTTAAAAAAATTAATGGTATAATTAATACAATTAATGATAATGTAATGTATTTTTAATGAGTTGCTCAAAAGTTTGAATACTATTTAAATGCTCCTATTTGCCTCTACACATCACCAAGAGAGTGATTCTACTCATCACCATGAGAGTGATTCTACTCATCACCATGAGAGTGATTCTACTCATCACCATGAGGGTGCAGTTTTAAGATTTGAAAACAAAACAGAAATTGTTTAGAAATAACACAAAGTTGTCATTAAACCTCAACCACCTCACTGACTTCTATAAAAATGGGATCCAGTTTTTTTTAAAAAAAGTTGGGAACCTGAGCTCCAGAGGAATTCAGTATACAGCTAGGACACAAAGATTTTTATAATTGATATTTTCATTAGTACATACTGTACTGTACATATTTATTAAGGAAAAAACTGCAAGCAAATCTCATTCCTGAACACCCAGGTGAATAACTATTTAGACAGTTGAAGTATAAATGATCTTAAACCAATAGTCAGGTTTGGTTAATTATAGACTCCACTATTAAACATTGTGAAGGAAGTAACACATTTATGGCTTAAAGTTAAAGCCAGAAATGCAGAATTTGGATTTTAAAATAATATGATTAATATTGAATTGTAGTCTCAAAACATCTTGCAACTAGCAAGCAGATGTTATAATCTTAAGTTAAATTCCCTTCATTTCAAAATGGATGCATACTAATGCAATTCATTAAAATACCAGCACCAGCGTAGAAACCATAAGTTTGCAGCTGAAACAAGTGTTCTTTTTTTTTTTTAGTCCATTTAAATGTTTAAAAAAAGGTTTGATAATCTACATTAACACAACTATGGTGGTGCATTAGAACATAGCCATCCAAAAAAATCTCGCTCATAAAATTTAAAATGTGAAAGCTTCATCAAACTTAAATTTTATAAACTTTAGATAAAATGAATACTCTGCACTCTTAGCTTAGTTTTAAAGCAGTCCTGCACAATAAAAAATAAAAGGTCTAATTGGAAACCGTTCTTTGTAATTTTAATGTCCCCATTAATTAATAAAGTCAGAACCAGACCTTTTACTACTGGTACATAGCAACTTTAAATAACATGTCTTTAATTTTCTAGCTGATGAATGCGATGTAGAGTAAACAGCTAGAGAGGCATATGTAAGATCTTTTACTTGTAGATGAAAACAATACACACAGAAGAGAACTTTTTTTTCATACATTTTACTGGGTTTCAATTAAGTGGACAACACTACGGGTGGCCATAATGAAAAATGACAGAACTGCCTTACTTACAAACTCTTTCATCAACATTACAGTCCAAAAAAAAACATTTTTCCTATTTTTTTTTTTTTGCACACAGCAAAAAGTATCACATAACCACAAAAGCAGACTGCCCCTTAAGCTTTAAGAAAAATCATGTATCCAATCCTATACATTTATAATATTTACACATTCACTCGATCATGTGAAACATATTTTTATTTAATTGAAGTGCATTAGGAGTGGAAAAATATGATAGATGATCCCCTGGATTGAAGATTCTACAAATATTCACAGTTATACTGGCAGATTAAACCAAGACAGTGTCTCTCTTAAGATTAAGCAGAAGAAAGCCCATTGTTGATCAACTGAGAACAAAATCTATATTTTACTTTACACAACTATTCCATCTATGATATATAGAGTGTATCAAACAGCTGAATCACAGGGGTTGCAATATTTCTATTTCTGTACACATGTTCAAATAAATGATGAAATCTTGCTACTCTGATTTCCACAAAATTTATCCCCCAAAAAACAAGCATACAACAGGAGGAAAGAGTTACCTCAGTCAAGCAGCCCAAACTCACCTCAAATATAATTTTTTTATTGTTTAAAAAATGTCACTTGAAAGCTATCATATCCTATTTAGGTTCAAATTTTTGAAGATATGAATATAATTGTAATTGATTTTCATGAATAGCTGAAAATGTGAATATACCGTAATTCCTTTTGATGAATAGCAATTGGGATTTTTAAATATTATTAATGAGCTATGGTTTGAAACTAACCTGAAAATAGCTCTTCTTACTCTTAGCAGAAATAGAAGAGGATAAAAGTGCTACAGGTTCAATTTCAGTATTCTGTATTATGCTCACACAAGTCCTCTACACTCAGATGGTAGAGATATTGACTGATTAACAACAAATGAAATTAAACTACAAAGTAACTAAAATGCAATGTTAACAAGTAAAGTCAGTACCGATACTTCTTTGGTCAAATTTAGTTATAGCATTAAATTACTTTTAACAAATTATTTTTTTATATACCTCCAAGCTAAATGGGTTTTATTGTGATTAGTATTTCTCTTTAATTCTGGCAACTTTACTAAAGAAGCAAGGTTTACAATTTTTTAATACGACAATGGAACTAATGTTTGACAGCTACGCATTAGCGAGTGATAATCATACCAGACTATTCCACCAAATTCAGTTAAATAATAAATATGACAGACAACAGTACATGCTAAATATGACAGCCTCTTAGGCTCAGACATAAAGTAGCCAAACATACCTATGTACAAGACATCTTATTTACATTGTGGAAATATTGAACTATGATAATTCTAAATGTTTGAAGTGATCCTAGCAATTTGTTGAATGACCTCTAGTAATTAACTGTACAAGAAAAGGTCACTCACTCACACAAGTGCAAATTGTACAAGACATTCAAACATTTTTTATATAAATGAACCCAGCTTGTAGTTCTTTGCCATGGAACTTCAGTGTAAATTTAAGACCATCACAATTAATGCATATAATTGCAGATAAGGGCTGTGTCAGTTTTGTACAAAAGCATTTTAATGCGTATCATTTAACAATCTGTACCAGTCTCACAGAACTTATATTGAGTGCACACAAACAAGAGAACATAAGTTTACAGGTCAACAATGGCGCTTTCATTCATTTACCAGAGTTTATTTGTTCTTTAGACCAAGTTCTCAACTTCATAGCACTTACAGACGACTCTTGCAAGTCACCACATACAGGACTCTTCAACACTAAATATAATAGCTCTATTCTCTCCAAAGGATTGCATATTCCAAATTAGTGGTCAAATTGATCCTCTGACAACTACTGAACAGGTACATATCAAGCTTTTCCGTTACAGTAAGGGAAATGGCGCACATTACGGATTTGATGTTTACAGTAGATGTTCCATTCAAGTTCGTTCTTTTATCATTTTTTAAGGTTAATTATTATAATTCATAACACAATATTCAATAAATGCCTTTACTTTAGAACCATGTCAGATATTTGAGTTAACGTACAGCTCTTGAACTATTCACCGATACATGGTTGCTGTGCATTTATTGGGCTTAGAAATAGGATTAATTTAGCAGTGAATGTTGTTCAAAGAGTAGACAAGGCAAATCAAGACAGGCGTCACCATATCACATCCATCAAAACATTTCTTATGTGTACAATGCTGGCAATAACGCATCTATTAACACTCACAGGTCGAACCAACAGAGTACAAAAAAGACAAAGATACAAACCTGACATTTAACTTCAAACATTGCAACCAATTCTAAATTTTGTTGTTTCAGAGCTGTACAATGAGAAATAATTGTCTTTCTTTGTACAAAATTTACATAGGTTCAAATGTATCAAAATACAAAATGTCAAGTAAAAAGAAAAGTGAAGGAAAAAAACAGCTCCCAAAGGTGTAGGTTTTACAATACATGAACATGTAACATTTCATTGGTTTGAACAAACCATCTCAGATTGGCTTACAACACAGTGTAAATTCAAAAATCCAAAAAAATGTGCACTAAAAGTTTAACTCTTAACAAGTCACTTCTTTAATCTAGCACAGGGGTCCTCAAACACATCTTTAATCTAGCACAAGGGTCCTAAATCTGGACTGCCATTAAAGTACCTTGTCAAAAGCTACAAATATGGAACTGAAAATGGATAATCTCATTAGCCAAAAGCAGGTCCTCACGCCCCCTTTAAATACTATTAAGTTTATGTCGGATATATTTTTTATTTAAAAACTTTACTTTTTATTATTTTTTCAATACAAATGAAATATGTGCAGTGTGCATAGAGTAAGAATTTGTTCATATTTTTTTCCAACTATAGCCCAGCCTACGACAGTGTATGAGACACACTGTTCTGGCCCATTTGTTTAAACAGTTTGAGGACCCTTGATCTAGCATGTTGGCAATCAAGCTCATGGAAAAAATGCACATTAATCACAGATGCCAAGAAAGAAGCTAGAATTTCAGAAAGGACAGACCCAATGAAAAAATATCTCATTAAAATTTGGCAGTTTTTGATCAAATATTGGTCAAAATGAATTACTCTTCATTACCCATAGACTTCACATCAATATATTATTTGTCCAAAAACACCACACAAAGATGAATTTCATTAACTATCATTTGACCACCAATATAAATTATTGCTAAACCTATATTTTTTTCATTAGTAATAAAAAAAAATCTCCTGAAGTTTTAAGTGATCTACTTTGATTTAAAATATCAACCATGTCCTGTAAAATTTATGAGAATAATCTTTATTCTGATAATATCTAATTATCAAGGCAAGATAGATACAGCATGAGTGACAGTTTCCTTAGAATATTTTGTAGTTTGTGGTGAGAAATTATAACTCCATCCAAAAACCGATAATGAATTTGACAAGTGTTTGCATATTTCTGTGGAATATTGCTCCTCTTAAGCTCTGATGCCTCGCTACAGGTCACTTTTCTTTTATCTTAAACATTTTGTTTGAATAACAACAATCCAAGAATGCTTTAAAATGTCACAGCCGTTAAATGTTCAGATGGCATACAGTTAAATTAAATGTTTGTATAATTTTTGTCCTTCCGTCAGCTTAAGTCCACCATTTTTAATTTAATGCTAAAACTGAAGTAGCCCCAACAGTAGGCACTGACTGTTTCCATCACAGGCCTCATCTCAAGCAACATCATTAAAGCCATCTAATCTAGAAAAAGAAAAGATGACAAATGTTGTAGCTTTTAAGGATGACATAAAATTCATTTGACCTGGGATCTACCAAATTCGGCCTAGTAAATATTTTTAAAATATGATGGACTAAACAGCAATCATTAATCAGTGAAAGTATTTGAAAATCATGGCAGTAGATTGGGATAACTATATTAAAAATATTGTTTAAATATGAAACCATGCCATGGATAGAAAGTGTTTTATTCATTAGAAAAACTACTGATAATATTAGCTTTTTTTTTTTTTTATTTTAGTGGACAGTCATGGACATTAAAACTGTATCAAAGATCTCTTCTTTATTTAATTTATATATTGGTATTGTGAGATTGTAATCCCACAATAGTCATTTTAACAGCAAGAAGGAAAACCATGCCATGGATAGAAAGTGTTTTATTCATTAGAAAAACTACTGATAATATTAGCTTTTTTTTTTTTTATTTTAGTGGACAGTCATGGACATTAAAACTGTATCAAAGATCTCTTCTTTATCTAATTTATATATTGGTATTG
The DNA here is from genome assembly GCA_964033795.1 of Lymnaea stagnalis. Lineage (NCBI taxonomy): Eukaryota > Metazoa > Mollusca > Gastropoda > Lymnaeidae > Lymnaea > Lymnaea stagnalis. Next base: position 107,731 of record CAXITT010000243.1, read on the forward strand.
TGAGATTGTAATCCCACAATAGTCATGTTAACAGCAAGAAGGAAACAACTGCTGTTCTATTATGAATGAATACCTCGTCAGTCCATTTAAAAAGCTAATTAATATTTATCTGTAGTGTACTTGAAAGTCTATATTTCATGTACATTTTCTCTTAGAACAATCTACTTGCACGTAGTGGCCCAAATAAAGAAGGTACAAATTTAATTCTTCAAATTGGTTCTCAAAAATTAGAAGTTAGGAAAGCAGAAGTAATTATATTGCTTTAATCCTCTTGAGGGAAATCATTTTTAGACAGTGCCAAGCAGATGCAGCCTTTTCACAAACCCTGCACTTTGCAAAAAAATGTATAAAAATAAACTAATTACAAATATAAAACTATATTCTTGTAGGGCAGGCCTGCACAACTCAAAATGTAAGGCGGGCCGTAATTCTTATGAAAATCGCATGCGGGCAAAAAAAAATAATAGGACAGGACTTGTGCGGGCCAAAAGAAAATAGGACAGGAGGGGAAAGCTATTAAAAAAAATAAGAAGAATAAAGAATATTTCGTTACTTTGCTGGCCATATGTTGTGCAGGCCTGTCGTAAGGATTGAATGAACAAATTCGATCTTTATGAATCAAACTGAAATCTCTACATTTATAGAAATGAGATATCCTGATTTGCATGATTTATAAATGCAATTTTTTATTTTACACTTAGAATGAACATGTCTTAATTCGAGAATTTAAAAAAATGTTATGATTGTTGAAGACTACATGAGACTTAACAAAAATTTTAATGAGATTTAATGGGAAAAACTGCATAAATTATTCCCCTGGGCCTGCTTATGCCTTTTGGCATATTTCAAGGTCACATATTTTTAAAGCATTTATAGGGGTCACTAGGTAAAATAAATATAACACCATAATGTCAATGGAAACCGACAATAAAATGGCAAGCTGAGCAAGAAATGTGAGAAGGAATCTGATTAGTTGGTGCAAAGACCAACCAAGCAATCTCGAAGCTCTTATTATGGGGGATAGATCGACCATTTGACTTTGGGTTGATAGATCGGCCCAGACGCCTCAAGAGGGTTAAAGCAACTCCTGATTTAAATAAACAACAACAAAAATTTAAGAAATGATGAATTAAACCTGAGTAGTCATATCTAAGGTTAACTAAAAAGTTCTATGATACAGCCCTCTTCTTCCCTACTATTCAATAAAAGAAAATTTTATAAATCTATTTGCCACAGTCATAAATAAGAGGAATTAAGAAGCTAAAAATTGTTAAAGTTTTAACTCGTTTGCTATTTTGGATGCAATGTTCTTGAATCCTATTGAAGTTCCTGATATGCGCTTGAAACGGACTCCATTGAGCGACAAACGAGGCAGTTTGCAAACTTCCATCTCCCATTGAACAAGACTGTCGGTGTTGGGATCACCATGTACACATAACAAAAGGAAGCGTTCCCTTTGTTCATAGTCACAATTATTGACATCTAGAACCTGAGAAGAAGAAGAAAGACCACTGTCAGATACACATTCAAATATAACTGTCCAAGCTATGACCTAAAAATAAAGCCGTACGGTAAGTTCCCGATACAATGTTTTCCCATATATTGAAAATGTTTTAAATCTAAATATATCCCATAAAAAATAGTTATGAAGGCGGGTTGTTGAAAAAGTCATTTCCACAAGAAGGCAAACCATCAAATTATTACAATGTTGCCAGTTATCTTAGGTAGTTTCTTCTTGTCACGATTCTTTCAACCCCTTCTTATGGGATCGTTCCCAAATTACGTCACGCTCAGGGGTGGAAGAGGTGTTGGGAATTTGTGACACTTTGTGACGGGAGGTACAAAATTTGTGACGTCACAAAAAAATTTAATCTAAAATTGTCTAATTTTGAAAAATCTTTATTCAATTAATTTTAAAAGCATTATTTTGAGGTTGAAATTAACTCAGGTATATGAGGTACCATGAAACTCGGTCGCCACAACTTCTGCACATAACGAAAACTGAAGCAAAAACTGTTGTGTCTATTTTACATTCGGCTTAGGAATGATTTCGTTGTTTTGCGTTTTACGCCATAGTTTTCTAAATACAACATTATGGGAAAATGTTAAAGAATAAAATAAATACATAGTTCAATGATGAAAATGGTATGTATGTTTTGAATTTTTTTAGGTGTGACATGACACTAGGGGAGAGGGGGGTTTGTGACAGGGTGCGTGACATAATTTGCAAACGACCCCTGTATAATTTAAGTTACAGAGGCATCAAGAGATCTATATATTTCATTTTGTTGCAATTCTTCAGAAACTTTGCAATTCTTCAAAAACTACCAAGATTCAAATTTGTTTTTTTTTATAAAATTTGTCTATTCATGTAATAAAGCATATAATAAATCTATCTTGCCTTTATTCAAAAATGAAAAAGTAAAAGCAGAGGATAAAATTATACCTTCCTGATCTCTTTCATCATATCATTAGGGTCCATAGCACTAGTGGTTTTCATGCTCCAAGTGAAACGAAGTGATCTGGGTTTAACCCCTTCGGGGTCCCGAGTTTCCCCCGACATTGACCTGCGAAAAACGTGGCTGCAAATTAGAAACAAAAACAGCTATTGGCAGTGACACCCGAACCAAGCGTGAAGCTGAAGCAGTGGACCAGTAAAAGAAATCAATCTAATAATAATGGGAACAAAAGCTATGGAAAAAAAAAAAAGATATGTTTAGGACTTTTCAAGGATCTATAAACAATATGAAAGACATGGTAGAGGACATGGGTAGTGATGAAAAACAAGACAATCTTTCTAGATCTATGTTTACAAAGCAGGATATCAAGTCTTTCTAAAAAGCATATTCATTTTTTAAAGGGACTCATGGTCTTCAACACTATTCTTTGATAAATATAACACACAAAAATAATAATGGCCATTTAAGAAAAAATAAATCTGATGCATTTGTGGCAAAACTTAAGCCTACTCTATGCTTGAGAATGTTGACTAGATGAATATGAGTTTGTGAATAGTTGGTAGATCTGAACATGAACTAAAGGCAGATCTAATAAAATATCTTTGTTTTCCTTAAGTTCCTAATACAAGAATGGGAATGATAAATCAAAATCAAATGCTTAAGTAATATGACAGTGCATAAGTCTATGTGTAAATATATAATAAAGGACAAGTTCGAATTGCAGTACCGATAATCTCTGAACAGAAACGAGAAAGCTGAAAAAGGCAAAGTCATTAGCATTATCCATCCCTCAAAATAAAGGAAAAAAGCTCAATGATATAACTTTTGAAGCTCACTGCAAAACCAATGATTGAGCCTCTCATGTAAAACAAACATATGGACACCTGAAAGTCGACTACAATTGTATAAGCAAGAGCATGTTAACAGAACTTTCTAATGATTAACACAGTGCCTAATAGTTTAAAAGGGGGTTGGGTGTATGTAAAAGCAAGCATACAATTAGTAAGGCAGCCAAAAGCAACAAATAAAAAAAAAGAGTGTCACTGCATATTTATTCAAATAAAAAGTAAAACAATATTACTGTTTAATTATGTGTATACATACTATAATAATATATTACTTATAGTGTTTAAAAACTTCATAATTTATTAACTGTGCTGAATACAAATGCAGTTAACCAAATGAGATCTAGTATTAAACATGCTGAAACACATCAACTTATAAATGTCAACTTACTTTTAATTTGAGCAAACTTAAAACATAAAAACTTTAATAAGATTTTAAAATAATTACAATGGGACAATAAAAGTTCTTTTTAAAACTTAAAGTGACATTATCCTTTTCAGATCTTTGCAAAATGCAGGGTGCAAAAGTGTATGAGATTCAGAAAAATAGATTGAAGGCAGGTTGACAGCTTCATAAATGCCAGCTTCTGAATGGGATCAGCTGATCAGTTCTTGGGAAAGATTTTAATTTGCTCAAGTACTCACGGTGACAGGGCCGAGGCCCTCCCGCTGGCATATGCATGGGGAGAGGAGCTCTGCAATCCACCATCAGGTCTGAAATTTAATAGTTGGCATTGGGGGAAAGAGAAAGACATCAAGTGAGTGGAGGTAGAGAAGCAACATTTGACAATTTCTATGTTATTTGTTATTTAACAGAATTTTAAGAACAAAACCATGCTAGTAAAAAAAATGGCTATGGATATCACCACTAAGAGGGGGCATGGAGGGACAGAAAATATATAGATTAACACAGCCCTAATTTGTAATGTGTAACTTTTATCATGCGTGTGTACAATAATTTTAATATCTCTAAAACACACAAAAGGAGCAAATAAAATGCAGTTTTAAAGATTTAAAAAAAAATGATAAGACTAAATGAGAGTAAAGCAGAGGTTCTCAACCAGGGGCCTGAGGTGCACTTCAAGGTATCAGTAAATGGTAAAAAATTACAATATTTAAACTATCATGGGTAAAAAAAAAAGTTTATAATGTAGAGACACAGCCCTGTTGGATAATAAACTTTGTAAAATGTATTTTCAGAAAATTGTTCCCCCTTCAAATTAAGAATTTTGAGAGAGGATAAGCTGTTACTCTGATGCTGATTGAATAAATGTTCCTTTTACATGTATAGTAAAGTGGAAATAGCATATCATGCAAGCATACAATATTTGCTGCTTTCTGAAATGGTAGAACTTGTTACTTTACTATTGTAATACAACATTACAAATAATTAATTATTGGAATCAAACAAATTTACTTTTCTTTTTGCCTTTGGCCCTATATAGAAACAAAAATTTGGCAACTTTTTGCTGGAATAACGCCCAAAAATATATAAATGGTATAAAATGTATGTTTTTAAGGTAACATTAAAGTGAGACTGTATATAAAAGTCATAATTTATTGACATAGAGAGGTTAAAATATTGATTCATTTATAACACAATCAAGAATAAAAGGTAACCAGCTTAATTTAGATATGAAAACAATAATATAATTTATTAATTTTGCTTGTCTTGCTTTGGGAAACGAAGTGAAATCCAACAAAATAAAATGCAGAAGAGTTGGGGGATGATGAAAATCAATAATTGCACACATTTTTTTTACACTTAACTCTTTCCCTCCGGGTCAACGCTCCCATAGTCGATGTATAAAAACCTGTTTATTTCGGTTCTTTTCTTAGCTATTGGTTTTTAGTTATTTTAAATAAATTCTAGAATGATTTCCCTTTGTATAAACGTCTGGTTTTTCAGTGTTTGAAAGAGGTTTTGCAAAGATCGAAGTGTTTGAAGTGGTTGTTTACATTGTCCATTTTATATTTGTTGACAAACATGAAATCTTGACTTGACCCATCTTGTGATCGATCTAATAAAGGTTGAAAATATTAATCCGATGATGATTCAGACAGTGATTTTATGATTTCAAATATAGAAGCTGATTCTGTTGAATAGTATGATTATAATCCTAGTACTAGTATTAGTAGTACTAGTGACAAAATAATGAAATTGGTAATTCATCAGCTGATGAACAACCAGCCCCGCCCCCAGCTAAAGTGCACATCAATATGCATTGTTTTTTTATAATTACCATAGCTAAACCCAGATGAAAAGATATGATAAATGTATGGCAAATGTTCCATTTACCATAATAAATGTTAGTACATACAAGAATACAGTGCAAATATTTTATAATAGCAACAAATTGTTTCCAGTGGAAATAGTTACATTTTTTTTCTCGCAAAATTGTGTGTGATGGTGACAATGGATGTGCTCTGGTGTTATTTTTTTTAAAGTTGATCTTTATTATTTTTGATGCACATATGGATATAGTTCAGAAAAAAATTAAATTTTTGTTAAACTTTGGATTACATATTTCTCTTTGTGTGACTTGGAATGAGCGCTTAGCGAAAATTCGCCAAGTTTAAACAATTTTTATTTTCCATAAATCAAAACCACATATATTTATTACAATTTAAAACTAAGTCTGTATTGTCTGTAAAAAACATGCATTCCCCTTTAATTCCATACCAAACTTAGCACTTTCTGATGAAAAACAAAAAAGTTATGAAGGTTTAGAGACAACATAGTAGTGCGCAACAAAAACGCAAAATAGATAATTCCGTCAGAATTTGGAAAATCATTCCGGAAGGAAAGAGTTAAATATTTAAATTTTCTGAACAATTTATTTGAGCATTGCCTTGACATATTTTTAAAATTCAATATTTAATTTCGTCATTTTTGTCTTTATTTTGTACCTGAAAACTTAATTACATAAAAAAATAATGAAAAAAATGTAAACAAAATTATACTAGAAAGGTTAAAAATGAATTAAATTTTTTAAAAAGTACTTTTGATTGAATGTAATGGTTGAATAAAACTATTTGTCTATAATAATTTAGAATAGTGGTTATCGAAGTGGACAGTACTAGAAGGCTGTGGATGTAAGTTTGGGAGTGGGGTGGGTGGTGAATTAAATATGAAACAATTTTTGAAATTCAAATTGATATATAAAGATGACTATTTTGATCATCTTTATTGAAAAATAGACCAAATTAATGTAAAAAAAAAATTCAGACAACACAGTCATTTGATTTTTCAAATATAAATTATATATGTACGCCGATGGTGCTACGTTTGAATTTTAATAACTACTGGATGTTACCATATCTTGTTTGTTAAAAAAAACTGTGCAATTCATTGCATTATGCATTATTGACATCTGGTTGTTGTGATGGTGATGTCATGCATGAGCCATTTATCACTGGCATAATTAAAGTAAATACAATAAAAGTATGCAGTCTCCATGGTGGACCATTTTAGAATGTTTGCTACTTCATAACTTTGTTGGCTATCAAAAGGCAAGGCAATTGTCTGAAGGGCTTTGAGAAACTATTTGAATTTTTCAAAGGCAACCAATATTTTTCTAATTGCTGAACTCAAAAACATCAGCTTATTAAATCAGAAGTAGTAAATTCATATGGAGCAAAAGCAACTCTATTCAAGTGAAATATTTGCCTATTTCCAAACCTAACAGGCAAAAGGGATGGAGAAAAAAAAGAAAGGGGGGGGGGGTAGATGGAAAAAAGGCTCTCATGCATGACTTGTGAACTCAGGTTAAAAAGAACTTCTTTAGTGGGATACCCCTATTATATTAATCAATAAAAGGCCACAACTCTATTCAAGTGAAATATTTGCCTATTTCCAAACCTAACAGGCAAAAGGGATGGAGAAAAAAAAGAAAGGGGGGGGGGGGTAGATGGAAAAAAGGCTCTCATGCATGACTTGTGAACTCAGGTTAAAAAGAACTTCTTTAGTGGGATACCACTATTATATTAATCAATAAAAGGCCGAGGGTAGGAGGGTATGGTGTAGGACTGTCTGTATGACTATTGTTTTAAAGGCTGGTAGATAGGTAGACTGTAGGCCTATTTCTCAAAAAACCCGGACCCGGTTTAAAAAAATGCACCCAGTAAAGCCCTAGTTAAGAATATTTCAGCAGTGAAGAGTTAGTTACTATCAATAAATATAATTTTATAATATACTAAATGTATAAATGGGGTAAATAAGATTCTTAATTTTTTTAAAGTCAATATAATACATGACGGACCAATTTAATGAGTTATGACACAGTTTTGTTACCAGAGGATTGTAGATGAAGTATGAGAATAATGTACTGTGTTTTGGTTAGGTTTGAATAGGAATAAAAAGGGCAACCAAAAAAATATAATGTAATAAAATAATAAATTAAATAAAAAATTTGAAAGTGCAAAATTATCTCTTTGAAATGTTTTAAGATATGCATGTTTGTTAACTTGGCCCTTTCCTTTAGCTATCAAGTGAAATATGTTAATTTGTTGAGTTTTTGTTTGCTTCTCATTTGGTAGACGGCCTCGGGGTTTGCCGAAAAGCATCGAGATAACCGATGATCGAGATAATCGAAAACCAATATGGGGACAAAATATTAACATGTGCTTGAAATTTCTTTAAGTACATGATGTGCATCAATAAAATTAGTTATTTAGAGCAAATTTCAAATTAAAAAAACCAAACAGAACCTACTTTTTAACTTTACTACTTTTTGAGCTAAGAATTTTGAAGTATGAGTTTGTTGTTATTTCTACTATGGACGAAGCTTCGACATTGCTGATCGTGTCTTGCGCAATAACTATATAGTTTATATAAGGCAACGCATCCCCTTATTACTAAAACACTAGGGACTACTTATTTTGAACTTTCAATTTTGGCACATGACTATTTAATTAAAGCTTTCCCTGACCAATGGTTTAATAGCTTTTGCACATGGCAAACTCTTGTGAATGAAACTCTAACATAGTAACACGGCATAACACGGCATAGCCGTAATGCAAGTGACCGTGAATGGCTGCCCATGATCATTTATAATATGGACTCAACCGTGTTTTTCAACCTCGAATTAAAATAGATTTATTTAAATTAATTCTATATTCATTCTAAAACACACAAGTCCTGTATTTTGAGAAATAAATTATTTTTAATTATGAAAAACTTGTTAATTTGTTTGCTATTTCTCCTTGCGGAGTTCAAAAGCCAGCGATTAGTTATGGGCAGGCCTGAACAACATACGGCGCGGCCCACCAACACCCACTTAGTGGCCCGCCAACACCCACTTTGCGGCCCGCGAAGTAACAAAATATTCTTTATTCTTATTATTTTCTTAATGGATTCCCCCCACCCTCCCCCCTTTCCTATTTTCTTTTGGCTAGGACAAGTACTGTCCTATTTTCTTTTGGCCCGCACAAATTTTTCATGAATTATTATGCCCCGCCTTAGATTTTGAGTTTTGCAGGCCTGGTCATGGGAATCGAGATAACCGATGTTAAGTGGCAAATATGGCCGCCTTTTGTGCTCGAGATATCAGGGTTCGGCGACATAAAAGAATCAACATAAACGAGGAGAAAATGCTAATACCAAGAGAGAATTTGACAGTTCCACTTCACAAACATCGACATATCAGGGTTCGACTGTATTCTTAATAAAATCTAAGTAACTCTCACAGCTTGGGGTAAGGGTTATGTGTAAAAAAATTTAATGAATACATTTTTTAAAAGGAAACGTGAATGGTAATCCTGTCATAAGATGACCAATATTTTTGTTGCTGCTTACTAATATATTAATAGTTTCAATGTAATAAGGTAATAATAATGTCCAACTCTGAAAAAGATTCCTTGAAAGGCTAAAAGCTTTCATAAAAGCTCCCTAGATTTTTTGTTTTCCAACATCGAATTGGAAAAATATAAACAAATAGAAAAAACTGTAGACATTAAAATAACCAAGCCAATGACTAGGAAGTTGAGTACAAATAACCAACATAAAAGGGAAATGGAAAGGTGACTAAATGCTACAAATATTGAAATCTTAGATGATGAACAATTACAAGTAATCTTCACTTTGCTGAAGATAATAACACTTAATGTAAGAGACCTCTAAAAGCCTCAATAAGAATAAAATTACACAGATATTTAAAGCGGGATAACAACAGCAATAAATACCTCATTCCAGGACTGAGTAAGATAGATGAGGAGCAAAGAAAATATCACTTAACAGAAAATTATCAACATATTCCTGGAGATAAATTTCAATTCTAACTTGAGTTCTTAAGGGGAAAAAACTCTCAATAAAGACAATATTTTATCCTGAAAAGATATACTACAACTACGGCATTCATCGTCAAACTAACATATGATAATTAACATTTGGGAAACTATTTTAAAGCACAAACTTTAATATTTAGAATTAATTTTCATTAATTATAGGAATTGTGCAAATTATATTCATGCAGTAATTCATTAAGAACAAAATACATATGTTATGCAATTAATTTAAACATCACAAAAACAAAATCAACTCATAACATGTTATTTGAATTTTAAAATTTTTTTTAAATGGGATTAAAATTTATTTACTCTGTCATGTCCGAAAATGTTGCCTATTTCTTATTGATTAATTGAAATTTTGTTGTGCAAATATGTTTAATTTTCATATTTTCTTGTGTAACAGAAAAATCCTGAAAACATTTACATTTAATCATGCCCAAGAGTTTCTGAGCAGTTAACTTCTAATTCTTCTAATTACTAAATGGGAATATTTTCACATTAACTGAATCTTTATCTTACTCTTTATTAACTTTTACGAGGACATGACAAAAAAATATTTAAGTTTGGAGAGTTTTAATCTGCTTAAATAAATGTCACAGTTTGTCAGAGGTGGAGTTGGAATTCATCTGATACTAGATACTTCAGCTTTTATTTAATATTTTGAAAGAAGTTAAATGAGAATTGCTGGTCCGGGTCATAATTTTCTTTAATTTAAGACATTCACTGCAAAACAATGTTTTTCCCCAGCTTTTGAAGATATTGCATTGATTCCAAGGATAATCCAGGAGTTTCCTGATACAGGTTTTTAAAAATCATAAATAAACAAAATCATTTTTTTTATATTTTGAAGTATTTTAAAAGGAATTTTTAAAAAACTCAAATTTTTTAACAGGTTCACCTTAGCAAAATTAAGATTTTGTGTGCAAGTTGCTATATTCATATATAAAATTTTCCTGTGAGGTCCACGATACATATACATAAACAAAATGGAGCACTATTTCACATTATCTTTTAAAGTCAAGCTGGCAGTAAATCAAGGAAATCTCTGCAAATGTGACAAATACTTACAGCGGATTTTGAAATCTCAGAGATGAATGCAAAGTCACAACCAATGGAAATACCAACCCCTAAATTTTATTATTTTTTTAAATTAATTTATTTTCATTTCATATTTAAATTTTTTAAACCCATAATCAGTTTGCCAAAAAAAAAAACAACTAATCACCCTTCAGTTTATGGGTTTTAAAATTAAAAGTAATCAGTCTATACTGTTATGAAGAAAAGTGTAATGAAGAAATTATAAAAGTGAGGACTCCTCAAACATTGAATTTCTCATAGAATATTAAAGCCTATTATTAAAATTATAAATAAAGTAAAAAAAAAAATCATTTTTGTAAGAAGTACTCACCTTCGACTGAACTTAGATGTGATTCTGTTGAAAAATGATGGGCGCTGCCCAGGTATGTTGGTGGAGTCTGTAGGATGTTGGGACATACCGCCAGGCCCATTGTAAGGATTTACCACTTGTTTCCTTGCATCACGACCATGGAATGTGTTTCTTGCCTGTGTACCACGAGTTAAATTCTGTTTAACTCCGGGAGAGATGGCTGGAGTCTTTCCTGGGGCAGTCCTATTATTAAATATACAATTTATTTGTAATATTTCATTATGAAAACATCTCTGTCTTAAATAATGTAAGTATCACTTTTACTTTTGATTTTATGTGAGCTCTTCTTCTTAGTAGTTTTATTATTTTACTGGATGATCCTTAGTCCAACTGAATATGATTTAAAAGTTATGTTATAGAAATAAATTAATGTCTTAAAAAGTACAAATAGTAACATTACAAGAAATTACATTTTGTCAGTATACCACTAGCTATTAAAAATATAACCAATGAAGCCTTAATAATGTAGGAGACAACACATAACATACGTAGGTCTCTGGTCCCCATCTGTTATACTAACAGGCAACTCATTAGCTCGTGCTGACTGAGACATGCTGTTAGACTTTGAGTGCCCCTTGGGTCGAGTAATTGATGGGTTGGGAGTTGAACTTGTGCTGGTTGGAACTTCAGTAGGTGTAGAGCTTGAATTGCTGGTTTTCACAGACAAAAATTATTAAAACTTTTATTTATTTTTCTATTTTTAATTGTATGATTGCACATAACTTAATATAAAAAAATTATTTCCGACCAAGATTATTTAAGAATGAAAAGACATCTTCTCAATTTAAACAAATTACTCTGTGAACTATCTTTTTTTAAAATGCAAAATAAAATAGTATTATATCTCATTTGTATTAACTTTTAACTTGTCTAACCTGCGGGTGTCCTGACCATTTGTTGGTCTTGGCTTGTCTGATGGTGTCTGGGCCCTGTTGTCTCCAGGACTGAATGTACTCCGACGAGGAATGCCTGTACTATGACTATGACTCATGATAGTTTTAGGAGTTGCTGAGGACGATGATGCAGAGCCTGAGTGATTACTCTTTCTGGTGGGCATTGTTGCCCTTATTGCAGTCTGTCCAGTGATCTAGGTAATAAAAGATAAGAGTTTACATAGCCAATATTTTTCAACACATAAGGTAAGTCATTCATAAAATATTTATGTTACACAATATCCACCTTAAAAGAGTAAAAATGATTTTACTTATATCGAAGCAAAATATTTTTTGAAGTTATTTCATGAAAAGATCAATTAAATGGTCTCTTTGCATTACTAAAATCTATTTCAACTTACCAAACTTTATCGCAGAAATAAATATAAAATTAAATATTTGATAAACAAAATGTCTAATATTTTATTATTGCTTTAAAATTATTTTGTATTATTTTTATAATTTTAAAAACTCTTTTCAAATTATTATGTGCAAAAATTAAATGAGGATATAAAATGGTCTTGTCTTAGAATATTTCATTTGGTCTCTCATAAGCGTAACGGAAAAAATGTGCGGCTTAATGACATGCAAGCAAAAAAAACAACAAATTAGTAACCCATAACCACTGTTGAATAACATGCAGTGTTAAAAAAGATCTTGGCAAGCACAGTAATTGTTAAGGTAGTGAATGCATTAACAGGGTTCATGGTGTTATTCCAACCCCTAGAGATGGTATAAATCTTAGCAAAAATACATGTATTATCATGTTTTATAAAGGGACATTGTAAGTTGACATTTTATTCAAATTAAATAATATTTATAAATCCATAAAAAAGTGTGACCATATTCATTAATGGGCATTTGATGTTCATTAAATGGGAAGTGTATGAGTAAGTTTAAAAAAAATAAAAGTAGGTTTAAAATCTGTTAAATTCTGTTACAGGAATCCCTCTGTGTAGCGAGGACCTTTTCACAGACAAATAACCTTAATGATAGTTGATAGGCTTCCACTTGTTTATAAAATAGGCGAATGAGCTATTAATTAAAAAGTATGGACTCGTTTAAAATTTAGTGATATGTAAGTAATTTAGTTGAGGTTATGTCAACTACTTTTTAATTATAAGTATAGTTAAGTATACAAGTAATTCATTAGTAGCAGCATTCAAATTTGTGACTCCATTTTGTCACAGTATTTGGACTATCAGCTTGATAAGAAAAGAGAATGCTTGTTAAGTGCTGTAACTTGGCTGGGACCCAGATATCCAATTTTACAAGGGATTCCTGTAAGGTTGGCGTATGGATGAGAAGGTTCTTTTTTTTTTTTTATCCCCATACCTTCATGCCCTCTGTTGAGCCCCGAGGTGTCTTTGAGCGTGAGGAAGGGGCAGCATTCTCTTTTGATGATGAGGTGGTATGATTTGAACCTTTTCTGGCATGCATCTAATAAGAAAATATACACAGTTGAACCTGCTATTTATTGAGTTATTAATGTTTGAAATACCTGTCGCCAAGATTTAAGTGTTTCTATTACTTGATAGTACAATATTTTGATAGTTTGGAATGAATCATCTCGTGGGCAAATTCATTATAAAGGATAACATATAAAATGAGACTAATTTTTTATATTGTGTCATTTGAGCTAATTTAAGTTATAAAATCAGGAGGTTGAATTAAATCCAAGCCACTGAAAATTTAGTTTGAGTCCACATGATTATGATTAAATTTAAATAAAAAAACACAAAGCAGACTTTATATTATTGTCATTTCTTACATTAAAAATGTGCACCCAATATCATGCTGTAACACTGTTGTAACATATTGATAATTTAATTAGATCAATACACAAAACTTTTTTTTAAAAAGCTGTTGTCTCTCTGTCAAGAGCATTGACTAAGACATTTTAACACTTCAATATATATTTATATACACACATACACTCCCTGAAAGGGATTTGGGAATATGTTAACACCTTTCATAAAGCTGTAGGCATTTTTTAAGCATATATTATTTATTTGATAGAACGTAATAAAAATATTCTAGCTTAGTTGTTAAAATAACAATTAAAATGAAGTTAGTGAACAAATAATAGTTTAAATTGTGGATTACATTGAATATGATTAAGCATTCTAGATATTTGGACATATTTCCATTAAGTATATGATGTTTTTCCCCAACATCCTTGTATTTATTCAAAATTATGTTTGGTCACAACCACCTGCATATATTAGAGCTGCCACACAATTTAAAACTTTTAAAATATACTTTAAAAAGAACTTTTTTTTCAAACAATCTAAGCTTTATTAATAATAAGGTTTAACATTTGTTGAAATTTTAGAATAGGTTTGTTAGCTGTTTATGTATTGAAGTTTTAAGACTTATTGCTTTTCAATGTTCAATGGAAGTATTTAGTTTGTAATGACATAAGAGTTGAAGAACACTACATTCAAATTTAGTGCCTTTTTAAAGTGTGTGAAGTTTTCTGATTTGAAAATATCACAAATTTTCAGTAAAACTGCATCGTAAAATTTTTAAGCAATAAGTTGATGAACATCTTAACGACATAAAAAATACTAAAGGCTATCTAAGATATTGTCTATGAATGATTATAAACAAATTATATATGGTTATCAATTTACAGTATGAATTCTGCTTGTTACATTAAAAGTGGCCAAAACCTTGAAGCCCAATTATAGTGAAACAAAAGCAGAGCTCCACGCTCATCCCAAATGAGTTTTCCCCATACCTTAGGAGAATCTATGGAGCTTTTGGAAGGGCTCTTGGGTTTATTGCTGAGCAAACTAACTGCTTCTGTACTGTCAGAATGGTTGACTGTACTCTTGCCAGTTTCAATCTGAGAAACGGACAGGCCATGTAAAGGGATACAAGGATAAAGTAACACTTAAGTTTCCTAAAAGTGGACATGAAATTTTAATGCTGGGATGTATTGTGTAATGTTTTGCAGTGTTATTTATGATGTATTTGTTTTCCCTGATATTTGAAGGACATATAATATACCATTGGATACTGATCAACTCTTAGTATACAAGCAGGCTTCATTTCACACATGTATTTGTTTCAAATTTTGGAAGCGCCGAAATTTAAAGCAAATTTGGAATGTGTTGTTTTAAGCTACAATGTTGAAAAATCCATAACAAGACCAAGAAGAAAAGATCGGTTTATGTGTCAATATCCATGCCACTGAACTAACTACTATGGATTTTAAAAACAAACAATGCAGAACTTTGCATACTAAAAAATTTGTGTTAGATGGTGTGCCTCAACAATTCAGGAAAGAATTATTTAGTGATTTTATAGGTGAATTTTTTAACAGAAACATGCAACATACAAAAAAGATATTAGGAAACAACACAGTTTTTCCAGAAATGAACACACTAAAAAGCACTCTGATTTCTTCACCAACAATTTCCTTTCAGTTCAATAATATTTTTTTCTGACACAGAACTGCCCTTTTTTGTTCTCTAGAGATCTAATTAGTCTTGAAAATGAAAGCCACAAGCAAATTATTCTGTTTTTAAATTTTTCAAATGTATTTCTGTTCCAAGGTGTTAAATTAAACATAAGCAATTTTCTTCTGCAGGTGTTTTTAAGGCGTACAATCAGCAAAATGATTTCTAATAATTCTTTTTAAAAAAAAGGAAAAGGGTTGGCAACTAAGGAAACAACTTAAAACAAGAATTCCTAATTTCAAATGAACAGTAAGCTCCCGTGAGATTATTGAAACCACTACACAAATTAAAATGTATGTCAGCAAAAAAAATAAAAATGCTAAAATCAAAATAATAGCAAAAATCAATAAAATCATTACCTTGGGAGAGTCTGAAGTCACTACAGGAGTGCCACTGTTGCTACTTCCTACAGAAACTTTTCCCATTCTCTCTTCTAAAGTACTTTGTTTTGTGGCAGGAGGTTCTATGTTTGGCCTTCTTGATGAATTTGATTGTGTTTGAGATGCATTCACACTACCTGAACCTAGAAAATTAACATTCTCTTTTTTAATGTCTGTCAGAAATAAAACCCTGAAACATCAAAAGAACTTAGTTTTATAATACTCTCACTAAGAGTCAATTAAAAGCCGACGACAATTTAGCAGAAACACACCCCCACGCCCCAACAATGAAAAAAAAAACCCACCCAAATTATTTATAAACGAATGAAGAACAATACATATGAAAAATTAGAATCATACATGACATAAGTCTAAAACATCATAAAGAAAGAAATCAGACACAGGAAAAAAGTCATTGCAGCCAAGTTTATAGTTTCAATTGAATGAGTTTCAATCAATCCAACATAAGGATCTGGAACAATAATTGGATTGCAACCATTTACAAGTACCAAGTGCATTTCTAAAATTCACATAATCAGCATCCATTGAAGATTGCGACACAAACCAGAATTGAGCAGATATTGCAGATTTGCCACTAAAACAGTAAAGGAGTGCCCACAATAAAGGCCCAAAAAATTGATTACTTTAAAAAAAAATCTGATTTAAAAATTTAAAAAGAAGACTAAAAGAAAAATGAAAATAACATCCCTAATTGTAGGATAAAGGAATTGTTTTCCAAAAGTTACAAAATAAGTTTCAACTTAACCCAAGAAATATGTAAAGTTTGCAGTAATGAACATGATAAAATGCAAAAAACAATGATTTTTGTTGGTCAATGGGAATAAAGAACAGAAGCTTAAGCAGTATTTTAAAAAGCAAACTTTAAGTGTACAAAGTGTTTTTGATAAAGTTGCCCCTTAATTGGGTTACAGGAACAATGTTTCTGCTTCATTTTGGTTAAGTGACCACGTAAATATGAGAAAGTGATAATAACGACATGAAATAAAGAGGTAACAGACTAGCACCATGGCTGGTTACACTATACATATGAAAAGAAATAAATGAAATATGTGATGTCCAGTCACAAAACACCAACGTTTATTACTACCATTGCCATTATTTTCACCACCCTGGCTGTATCTCCTTGGCTTCTGATTATTTGAGCTGCTGGTGGCTGACTGGCTGCGAGGCACCTTGTTGGGAGATTGACCTGAGCTGTTGTTGTCATGGGGCCGCGATGAAGGAGCTCGAATCTGCTGGAGAGACAAGTTGCTACCTGATCGGTCACTGCCTTCCAACTGAAAGGGAGACAATACATCACATGCTGTTATGATGCTTATAGACACATAGATGCAGAAGAGATTGTAAAAGAAAACAGTAAAAAAACATGCTTGTGTGTTAATTGAACAGTGTGCAATAGATTACTAATTTATTAATGTTAGTATTTATTTAAGCATTTCCTTAACTTTGTTCACTTGCAGTCTACATGTACTAGAATGCAACCACAGTTAAATTTTATAACACACAGTTTAAAAAGTATAATTTTGATGATTTAATTTCAGAAATGAAATTTAGGTAAAATAGTGTGTTTAAATAAAGTTATTCTTTTGAAAAACAAAATAAATTGTTTGGAAGTTTGGTGAGGGCACTTCCGAAGTTTCAATTACTATGCACAAGCCAAGAATGAAATAAAAATTTAATCTGAGACTTAATTGCTTATCTACCAAATTAATAATCTCTTACCATAAAACTTTTGTTAAAGTTATTTAATAAAATGTTGGTGTAAAAAAACTTCTTTACTTTAATCCTTTAAAATTATAATGTGGAGTTTAATTTTACAACCCTTAAAAAAACAAAGTTTTCCGTATAAATCCTTTAGATGCATTTTTTATTCGAACAAGGGCAAGGTAAATATAATTATTTGGGAGTTGGGGCTGAAAATTTGACAAAACATGCATTCAAATAACGCATTTTTTAAGAATCGCAATAAGTCCACCCCCCCCCCCCCCCCCCCCCATATTTCACACCGGCTGAGCTACAAATAACTATGTCCCACCCTCTTTTACACGGCAGATTTATTACACAGACTATTGCCCCAAACGCACTTGCAATATTTTTAATAATCTCATTTGGAATTTTATTGCATGAAATCAATTTATTTCATCTCCCCCATGAAAAATGGGAAAAACTTATTTTTGGTGGTTGGGCTGAAACTTGACAGGATGTGAGTCTCTATGTGCCAAGTTTCAGCTAGATAGGATAACGGGAAATGAGTCAATTAGCTGTCTGAAGAGTTTGCCACACACCCAGAAAGAAACACACATGAAACAAAAGCGCAGTTAATATAAAGGATTTTAAAAAAAAAATAATAACTTATGATTACACTAATCAGTAGATAGCCATTTTTTTACTGGGCGATTACTGAATTGATTTAGGTGGAATAAGCTATCGTCTTTGCCATAAAATACTTACTTTTTCCTTATCTTTAAAAGCTCAGATATGATATGTTGGTTTAGCAATCGTTAGCAAATTATTGAAAGTTAGGGACTGGGAAAAGCAGAGTAAGTTGATCTTTGTTGAAATTTCAGCAAAACATTGATTTAAATTAATCATTTGAAGCTCATGATTATTAAATAATTGGCAAATTTTAAAAAGCCTTAATACATGAAAATATTTTAAAAAATTGAATAAATTTTTAAAGTTTTAACATTTTATTATTAATTTTATTATTATTCGAGAGCAAAGCAGTTATTAAAGCCCATGATGAAAATTATGTGATTTTGTTAGTATGAGATTGAGCAGATTAGGTATCTGTTAAGGTTAGCAACTATTTTAATCATTTTTCTTTTATGGATTCTATTGAAACAATAGGATACCATCAGAAATTTTTAGACAACAAAGATGATATGAAACAATTCGTATTTTAGAAAATCAAATTTATTTATTAACCACTAAGAAGCAATTTAAAGTTTTATCCTTCCCCTTCAAAGGCATGTTACCACTGGAAACAATTTTGAGTTATAAAACAAGGGTTAAGATGTTTTCAATATTAAGCATTCTACGAAGAATGATTTTCTAAGATATATTTTTATCATCTCAAAAATCCAAATGGAAATCCAATAAAATCATTCTCTGAAATAATGTATATATAAAAATATGATGAAAACTTTACGCAAGATCAATAACACTAAAACTTAAAATGATATTTAAAATTATCTTTATCTGACAAAAAGATAACTTTTGAGATGGCACTTAAACCATGAAAACATTAAGCAAAAAAGTATGACACTTACTAAAGTACTTACGTCTGTTGTTCGTCTTCCCAACAAAAGGTAAGTGGCATGGATATCATCGTACTTTTGCATTTTTAATGATTCCTCAATATCCTTACGACCATATCCCATGTTGCACATAAGGTCTGGAAAAAAAAAAGCAGTCATAATTTTGGCTATGAAGAATTAAAATTTACCCAACATTACTTAAATCTTTAGTTTATTTTTTTTAATGCTGGATTATTTATTATTCCTGACACTATGTAACTTAATTTTATCTCAGTTGATTGTATTCACATAAATAAAACAAAATTACAAGGAAAATGTAAAAAAAATATTCACCAACACAGCCCTTTATTTCACTAGGTGCTTGGAAAGATAGTTACTAACCTTGATTATCAATTGCTTTAATTGTACAATTGAACAAATTAATATTGACTTAAAGGTGCAAATTAAGTTCAGCAGGATAGGGTATGTATTAAGAAAATCAAATGTGTTAAAATATGAATAGTGATAGCAGCATTTGTTGAAAGAAAGGTAAAACTAGAGATTCAGAAAAAAAAATAATTGCAGTTACCGGTAACTATAAACCCATTTTTTTAAAGCGTGGAAAAAAAAGTGCATTAAGCAATACTTGAATCTTTTATATGAGAAATGCTTCTTTTCTTTAAAAAATCTATTGAGTGAAATTATTTTTACTGCAGTTAAAACTTCATATTGACATAAAAGAGTTGTTTAAAATGTCAAACACACACAAAACATCTAGCGTTCTTGAAATATCAGACATGCCACATGCACATTTTAAATAATTTTAATTTTAAAAAATCAAACTATTTAATGCTAAAAATTTTGGAAATTATTATCTGAAAATGTCCAGGGGCACAAAAAATATTTATTTGAATTATAGAAGCCTGTTTAACATGCAACTTATTTCTCTTAGTAGAAGTTAATTTTTATATTTTGATTTTAATGTTAAGAGACTTAATTTATTTGATTTGGTGGACTCACGGAATATTTGCAAAATAACAGAAAATTGAAATTTTAAAAAAAGGGTGTATAGCAAAAATTAGTATAAAACCCTGTAAAACTTTAACCAACTGAACTACCACTTAAAGTGAAGAGCAATAACAACAACTAAAGTATGGACAACTCTGTACATGCTTAAAGCAGGTGTTAAGTTTACAAGCATTTAGTGTTCATCTACATCTAGAAAGTAAATATGAGTTGAAGACTAGGGTGCAACCTTTACAGTGACCGCAGATCTGCTTACACACATTTTCAATTGATCACTATGTCAACTACATGGTATGATTTTAATAGATGTTCCTGTCATTATCATCTAATGACGAAAGTATAATGATGATAAATAACTGCACTGGTATGCTCTTTCATTACCAAAGTGAGCAAGGAGAAATTGTAGGAAATCTCAAGCGAAGGAATGTCACACAACAATTACCTATCCGATGCAAGTCTAGTTCGTCTTTCGACGGCTCTTTGAATGGCTTTAATTCTCTATCTTCATAACCCATATTGATCCAGCGGTCTTTCATTATTGTCTGAGCAATAAAATAAACATATTCTGAGAAAAACATGGTAACATTTCCAGGTGAAAAAAAAAAAATTAAGGAGGGCCCTTCTACATCTAACCTGTGGGCACAACTGAAATGAAGGAAATAGGGTGAGTAAGAGCAAACATGTAAAGATTGCCCCTGTCTGGTCAAGAACTTACTTTATTGATTTTCAAAAATTAATGAGACCAGCCAAATCCATGTATTAACTAACAGTACAGTGGCAGTCTTAGGTTTACACACCCTAGCATGCACCATGCAAACGGCCCTCCTTACATAACAAACACATGACAAAGATTGAGTAAAAGGTGTTAAGGTACATGGAGACATCCAGTGGTAGACGGACTATGCAACAGAAGATTTTCAAAAAATTGTTTATAAAACAAGTCAGCGCTCAAAAGGATGAAGCAAGAGCGCAAGGGCTGTGTGGTGGCAGGTTTGCCAACATCATTACCTATCCTCATTGGTTCATTTATGTCAGGCGGGGGCTCTACAAATGGTTTAAGTTCATCTTCTTCATAACCTATATTCATCCACTTGTCCTTCATTATGGTCTGAAGTTACAATATAAGGGAAGAAGAGCATCAGCAGACAAAAGACTTCACTATTTGTAAAGCAATAATTAGCAATCACAAATTATTAATCTCAGGTCTTCTTTTAACTGTTTTAAAACAAAATAAATCATATATTAACATAAAACTGCTTAGGAAGGTTAGTTAACAAGCATGAATTTGCAAAAAATTCAATTCATGTTTTTAGAATAATAAAGGTATAATAAACAAATGTTTTTTTTTAAAGTGTCAAGTAAAATATACAAAATCATGGTGCACAAATTCAATTATTAATAAACCTTATTAAAATTGCTCTCTATATTTTGTATCTTCTGATACAAAAATATGTCAGCTGTATTTGATCAGTAGAATTAAAGATTATTTCTTTTTAATTTTTTTGAGCTGATTTTTCCTCTAAAATAAAAAAAAGCAAGGAAACATAATTATTCATAAGAATATAAAAAACAGCCGCAATATAAGAATGAGAGAAAATCTGGTAAGTATGGTATAGTTAAGATAGTTAAGTGTAGGACAGCAGCTGTCATATGCTGGAACCTTCAGGTTAATTCAAAATTAAAATCATACATCTCAGTCCCTGGATATAACATAATAATAATTTCTTTCAGTTTTGCTTTTAACTTCAGATATATCAAAACATGTCCAGAGGTGCCTTACAGAGTCTAAATAATTCATTTAACAAAGCATATTAAAAAGCAGAGCATTTCTAATGCCCACTGGTCACAAAAATATTTTTCAAAACAATAATATCGATACTAATTTAAAAAAAAAAAAAAAATGTGTAAATAGAAATATTTTTTAAAGTAGGTTTTCAGAAGACAGGTAGACTAATAACAACTACATATATAAATAGTTGTGAATTTTGTAACATTCCACCACTACATTTTTTACTTTAATATAGGAATAATTATTTTCTCATCATGAATCCTTCTATAATGTACATTAACCCTTTACAAGGCAGAGCGGCCAAAAACGTCTTTACCACTTAAAGGGCAACTAAGAGTTGTAAATAGGCAATCTCCGAGACTTTGCAAGACTCACCAATAGTTTACAACCCGTTTTGCCGATAGCTTGATTGTGTGGGCGCCAGTTACAAGTATTTGATAGGATTTTTTTTTGTAGTTTTCAGGGTTTTTCAAAATGGATTTTGACATTTCCTCAAGTGATAGTGGAGATTTTGCACGAAATTGACTATATATATCAGAACTAGATATTATATTATTGGTGATATCAGCGTAAGCAGTGTTTAAGTGCCCACACTTCGATTTTGTGACAGTTTATGTAAATAGTAAATAGATGACTGGCAATCACAAACAATATGTTGTATTTTGCAAATATCTGTGTTAATGGGTGGATTAATGGCAACATGTGAGTAAAATAATAAATCTGCATTCATTTTCCTTTATTTTGTTTTTTATTTCACAAAAATTTGTTTACAAACACCTTAGATTTGATGTTTTACTAACATAACCCTAAATCTTACTAAAAACCGGAAAAATGTTGCCCGTTCACAGCTAGCAAAAAGATGAACGTCTGCCCTGTAAGGGTTAATTTACAGAATCATCAGATTTTTTTCACTTTCCAAACGTTATTTTATGTTTAACAATTGAAAATACAATTTTGAAATAAAAAATTTTCATGGGTTTTAAAAAAGGGGGAATCAAAACCATTAGAAAAGAAAAGTTGTAAAAGTTTACACAAGTTTTATTCCTTTCTAAAAATAAGAATTCTTAAGGCATCTCTGGCTGTAATGGAAGATTTTAAATATAAAATATATTATCAATCCAAGGTAGCAGAATTAATAGGATACATATGAAAAAACTACTAGATAACATTCTTACCTCTAGGCTTGCCCGTTTTAATGGATTTAAAACAAGGAACTTCTTTAAAAGGTTTTCACAGTCAGTTGACATGTAGAAGGGTATTCTGTATTTGCCTCTTAGAACTCTTTCTCTTAGCTCCTACAATAAATAGCATAAGGTTGTATAGTAAAAAAAAAAAGACACACACACACGGCACATTCCATTCCCAAACACACATGCACGCAGCAAACCACCCCCCATTTTTAGAAAAGTTATTCCTACATTTACAGATTTTATACAGCTGAGAAAAATGCTACATTACATTACTTTTATTTTTAATGCACTGATATGGTTTGTAAATCCCAAACAAGCTGTACCTTAAGGTTTTGGCCATCAAATGGAAGAGATCCACTGACAAGTGTATACAATATCACACCTAAGCTCCATACATCCACTTCTGGACCATCATATTTTTTGCCTGGAAAAAATGAAGGGCATATATGAAGTGCAAAACATAAAAATTAAATGAATACTTCCTTTCTTTTAGATAAGCAATTAAATTTATATACTTATTTTTCAGGGCATAAAACACTATTTGCTCAATGTTAAAACCTCATTTAACCATTTGTATCTTAGCCCAAAAAACAACTTGGCTTTAAATCCCATCCCCCTGGGCTCATGAGCAAAATTAACACCAACAGACATAAAAATAAACAAATTTTATAATATATTTTATTAATTCAATCTAAATTTGCCTGCTAGTAGTCCACTACACTTTAAAAAATTATAAAAAGAAGAAAAATTGTTTTAAAATCATTGTAGGATTGTATAACAATTTTCATTAAAAAAAACCTTTAGCTATGGATAGAACTTTAATTACACATATTATTATTTTAAAAAATAACAAATAAGCTTAAGGGTGCAGCCAGGACAGAAACTTACAAGTCACATGGTAGGACATGACCTAAGTATTCTCATGTACAGACAGTTAATCTAAATTATTTTTCAGGCTAGACATAGACTGTATTTAATAGACATAAAAATCTGGATCAAGGGGTTAAACTTGTGGTTGTTATGACAACAGAAACACTTTTGAGGTCATTATGTGATTATTATGACAACAGAAACACTTGTGAATTTTAGGGAAGTTTATATCTTCAAATTATACTATTCGCATGGTTAAAAGACTTAAACGTAACATTTTTTTTTCAAGTTTTAAAAAATTAATAAATTGTCCCACCTTGAAAAAGTTCAGGAGCTGCATATGGTGGGCTCCCACAAAATGTATCTAACTTGTTGCCTGGTGTAAACTCGTTGCTGAAACCATAATCTGCAATTTTGATGTTCATATCACTGTCTAACAAAAGATTCTCTGCCTGTATTTAAAGGGGTGGAAGATAAAGGAGCAGTCTACAAAAATGTAAGATTATTAAAATAAAATCAATATTAAAAACAATTCAGTATTTTTAAACCAGAGGTGAAAGGAAGAAGTCAAAAAATTGTTTTTTCAATAGCCGCTCAGGATAATGTGTTAGTGATTGATGTTGTGTCACTTAGTTATTATTATTTAAGACCCTAACCATAACTCTTGGAATATTGTTATTTAGCTCTGTCTGTAAGATAAATATTTTAATTGATCCAAATAAATGAAAATTACTTTTGATTAATATATTTTAAGCACATAAAGAGCCTTACCATAACCATAACAATTTAAACACATGCACTGAGCACTGTCATATCAAGAAAAATAATATCCATAATTCTTTACCTTTAAATCTCTATGCACTATGTGTTTTTGGTGACAGTACTGTACAGAAGAAACAATCTGTGTGGAAGAATTCAAACAAGTTAATAATAATGTGTCATTAAAAAATAATATTTTTAACAATTTAATGGCTAAAACAAATATG
The DNA here is from genome assembly GCA_964033795.1 of Lymnaea stagnalis. NCBI lineage: Eukaryota > Metazoa > Mollusca > Gastropoda > Lymnaeidae > Lymnaea > Lymnaea stagnalis. The sequence continues at coordinate 132,670 of CAXITT010000243.1, forward strand.
AGATGCCAATGTTTAATTCATTATAATGGGAGACAAATACCTTAGTTTACCGCAAAAGGTAAAAAAAATCATTTAAACTACTTTTCTGTTAATACAAACAAAAATAAAATTATATTAATATATTTACCTGTCGGAACTTTGCCCTTGCTTCTTTTTCTTTCATTCGTCCATGAGCTACCAAGTAATCAAACACCTCACCTGAAGTAATCCCACATATTTGTTATTGAAAACTTATAACTAAGCCCCATCTTTGATTTTAAAAAAAACACACAAAAAACCACAAATAGATAGAAATAAGTATGAGAACATTGCACAAAATACTACCTACCACCACTTGCATATTCCATAACAAGGTAAAGAGTCTTTTCTGTTTCAATAACTTCAAAAAGTTTTACTGAAAGACAAAGTATAAAACATATTTAAAAATGTATAAATACTATTCATCAAGACATTTTTTTGAAATGATATTTCTTTTATATTCAAAAATACAAAATGGACCCCCACCCCTTCCTGTTAAAAACAATTGTGAAAAAATTTATTTGTTTTTTTGTTCCTTAAGTGGACCACGACATTACATCAGTAATATTTATATCTTTCTTTTTTTTTAAATTCTGTAGCAAGCAATAATACAAGCTAATTCAGACCTGGCTAAAATGGAAATCCCAAAATAGTACAATATAGTTTCAGAATAGTAATTTACCATCTAAAAATCAAACAATGCATTAATGCCAAAGTCAGGTAACTGATGTAGATTAATATACATTGCATTATTGTAAATAAAAGGTGCCAGTCATTTTCAACTTTGATAGACAAAGATGCAGTGGGGAAGCAAAAATGGAGGATGCCAGCCAAAGTCACCCAAGCAAAAGTAGGGGTGGGGTTCAGGGAGGAGGCTGAACCCCTTTCCGAGAATTTTTATAAATTCAAATGCAGGGATGCACTTCTGCATATACCTGAATATAGTTTGGTATCATTCTACACTTAATTTTTTAAAAATCAGTCAAAAAAGGGCCAGGTACACCGAAATGGCGCGTTCTGTCACAAAAAATGTGAGTCACGTATATTTCAAATGCGTTTATGCCAAAAATGAAACAAGTCGCTAACTGAATCAAGAAATAAGTTCATTAAGAGAATACTTGTTATAGGTGTCTCTAGTGTGAATAAGCCAGAAGTTATCAAGATCATTATCACAAGTGACGGTGTTAGCCGTTAAAAATATTTAGACACCTCCTTTACCCCTCCCATGCACACCAGTAACCTTCCAAGTCAACACCACCCTCTTTCATCTCTCAGTGCATAAGTAACATCATTATAGATGGTCCCAAGCCAATCGTATTTCTCTGTCCATTAACCCACCTGAGATAAACCTAGCTTTATTTGATTTTGAACATTTGATCAGAAATGTAAGCTCCATAAATGTCAAAAAACTAACTAACTTAGAATTACTATTTAAGTATAATATTAAAAACATTGAGAGAATTATTAGTCATCAGTGTTATAACAAATGTTTTTCCTTTACTTTTACCATAGTTACATTTAAGTTTTATTTTTAAATCTTCATAAGGTTTAATTCTTAGAATTTGAACTAATTTTTTAAAGAAAAATGCCATGAGGATTGAAAACCTTTAATGCATACAATACATTTTAATGGGATTATTAAGACAGAAAGAAATATCTTATACTACTTACTAAATACATTATCTCCGACAAAATTAGATTTAATCATTTTTAAAAATAAAATTGACTATTTTATTGGGGAAAAAAAAGGCTGGAATAAGTAAAACAGCATCAATTATTAAAATGTTTACTATTTAAAGCAGAAATTGAAACTAACCTATATTGGGATGGTCCAGCAGCTTCATAATTCTCACTTCACGAAAGAGCTGAGGAACAAAAAGATTTAATACAACTTATCTTTGTAAATAGAGAATTTAAAGGAACATACAATGAAACATCTAAGAAAAAATCAGAAAGAATTAATAATTTTTTTTTATTTAAGGCCTAATCATATTATTCCATAATTTTAAAAAAAAAATAACCAAGTAAATTTTAACCTGTTTCATGTAACAAAAATAAGTACCTTTTGTAAACTTGAGGGATTTAACTGTGTTTTGTCTATAATCTTTATTGCTACCTGTTAAAAAAGAAATATATCCCAAAATGAATGAAAAATGAGAATTTTAAAAGAAATTTCAAATATTTATTATGCAGAGATAACATGGTATAATTGCAGTCATCATATGAGCTACAACATTGTTACAGTTTGTACTACAGGTAAGGACATGCCAAAAAGAATGTACTTGTTATGTTAATAAGAATGTAACTTTAACGAGGCAATTGCATGCAAAAAAAGGGGTTGGCACAGTTACAGATAGGCTCTTTTAAAAAGAATAATCTAACATAGGGCTTTTAAATATGCATATCATAAGCATGGTTCCAACTCTTTTTTAAAAACATAATTCCCTACTTTTCCCAACTGAAAGCAAAAAAATACCTGACAAACGCAACGCAGCATTTTTGTTGATAATATAAAAACAACCATGAAATTGTCATATAAAGCAACATTAAAAATAAATCACAAATTAACAAAATTAAGCAATGAAGGTGTATACATGTAAATATTTATTTAATTTCCTAGCAATTGCAAGTGTTCAATTTAATTAGACTTGCAAAATTGTTGATGTTTACTTTAAAAGTGAAAGGGAAACTTCTGCAATTTGTTCTTTAGGGCATTTTAGAACATATGTATAGCTACCACAAGTTGAAAGCATCTTTTCTTATTTGGAGTTTATGTTTTCTTCCTGCCATGAAAATGGATAGTTAGAGTTAACACACTTTAGTGTCTATAAAATCTCTCCACGCAGGGTTTCATATTTTGACACATAAACTGGGATCTTGACTGAAAAGTTTCAGAAGTGATAAGCTGAAGTTGAACTAGATAGATGAAGTCTCATCAGATGATTGAAATTTGTAAAAATTTTCCCCTAGATTACTTGATATCAATATTTTCAGCATAGTATAGCAGTGATGACTTGTTTAATCATAATCATCATGATTGCTGTCTAACCATCAGCCTTTTAAGGAACTGTTGGGCATTATTTTATTGAGCCTAGATCCTGAACAGTGAAACAAAATAAAATATATTATCATATTAGGTTTATAATTTATGGTAAGGCATACATCATAAAGACTATATTATAACCATACTAAACTACAGGTACGGTAATACAGTTAGAAGAGATACTAAGATAGGCATATCACATACGAAACGACATAGTCTCAGGATTTTCCGCAGGCCTTTGGTCTCCCAAAGTTAAACCCCACCCCCCCCCAAAAAAAAAACAACAAAACAACAACCCTTGACCTACGCAAATGTGCCAAGGAAATAAAAATAATAATACCGTGAAGTGAAAAGTACAGGGGGGCATAAATATAAATAAAAACAAAAAACAGGTACGGTAATACAGTTAGAAGAGATACTAAGATAGGCATATCACATACGAAACGACATAGTCTCAGGATTTTCCGCAGGCCTTTGGTCCCCCAAAGTTAAACCCCCCCCCCCCCCCCAAAAAAAAAACAACAAAACAACAACCCTTGACCTACGCAAATGTGCCTAGGTAATAAAAGTAATAATACCGTGAAGTGAAAAGTACAGGGGTGCATAACTATAAATAAAGACTAAATGTATACAGTTATGTCTGGCTCACTGAATGGGTGTAAAAAATCAACTAGTTTTAATAACTTTTAAATGAAGTTTGGAGTCAGCCGTAAAGTAAACTAGTACGAAAATAATATCACAAAATCACTATTTAAATTTAGAAGGCCTAGCTTTAATAAAAAAAAAAATACATGGATATGTTTTTGTTGTAGATAAATTAATGAAGGCATACATTTAAAAATCAAATTCCTCTACTGTGGTCATGGGGTAGAACTACCACTAATACCAAAAGCTTCTTTTATTACTATTATTGAATTGCTAATTCGAATTAGGCATAGGCGGTGTTATTTTTAATTTACACCGAATAATACCCTAAAAAATCAACTTATTTAGACTAAGACTTACTAAGACATAAAGTACGCTAAGCTTAGACATTTTAGACAGTGCGAGTGGTTTTCTATTTATAACGGCTACCTCACAATTAAAAACTAGTTTCAAATAATTATTAATTATATTTTACACTTTACTTACCCAAACATCTCTTGATCGGCGAACTGAACAGAAAATAAATATTTCTGGTCTATCAAAAACGTAGTACGGTATGAGTTTCGATCAAAAAGCATGCGCAGTTAAGGGGAAACCGCTAGCCTTTGAAAGACTAAAAATAGACGAGATCGGTGATAACTGCTGATTTTCATGGAATCCAAATGTATTATTATTTTTTACATTAAAAATTATCGACTAGTCGGAAAATTTCCTTACTAATAAAGCTCATTTTCCTGGTTTACGCGACCGGGAAAATTATTCAACGAATTCCCGACTATTTCCTGTTTTCCGGCTGTATGGGAACCTTGAATAAGGACCAAAATAGAAAAAGTCAATAAGATCCATCATTAATGATTAAATGGCAATGGCTGAGTTTAAGTTACCTCTCTTCCTGTTGGAACATGTTTTGCCAGTTTCACCTTCGCAAAATTTCCTTTTCCAATTGTCTTGATTAGGCGGTATTTTCCTATGTGAGGTTCATCATTTGCCCTAGATCTAGAGGGTGGTGCCCTTGTAGATGGTGTAGTGGTGTTTTCATCTGTGTTCTGTTGTGAAAAACAATTTCAATATTTTAATGAAGCAACTTAAATGATTGTCATTAAAATTTGAATCTCTAATGACTATATGCTTTGCTCAACAAAAATTAAGTATGGTACCATTCCACCACATTCATTTGGCCACTACAATGGTGAAATAGCCAGGTAAAATAGACTTGATAGTCCATTTGTTATTGAGTTAGCTGTTCTTGGGGAGGAAGTCAACCCTGAGTTCAAATTTTAAAAAATATATCCTTAGTCTTGCCAGTTAAAAAAATCATAACCTACTTATCCTACCAAAATTAGAAAGCTACTGGATCCAAAGCTCATATGAGAAGCCATTTAATGCTGCTTATTGTAAGACTTGGCAATGTATTGATTAATTATTATTTTAATTTTAGGCTTTGATGTGCAAAATCTGTTTAGTTAATTAAAGTAGCCTAAAAAGTAGGCTCTAAGTAAATTTAATCAAGTTTATGATTATTTGTGCTGAATGACATGCTACATTATATAACATATATACTGCTAAAGTGGCGAGGCAAATGAGACCAATTAAAATTTAGACTAGAATGCACTGAAGCTAGGTGTAGCATAGAGTAGAGAACAGATATTGGTAGGCTTATCACAAAAACTTTTAGTAGATTTACTTGATACATTGTGCAGGTTGTATTTAGTACAGCCATCCTCTTTGAGTTTCTTTATAAATTCTCTCCCTTTTGTAAATTGTTGGATTGTTACTAGAGTAAACTTTTATTTTTTTTAAATATTAATATGCCGATCGCCGATGGAATGTTTTGAATCAATATTTAAATTGGTGGTTAATTATAATATTTAAAATGAGGCAAAGTTTTCCAGCATTTGGAAAAATGGGTTTAGACTTTTCTGATTACTTTTAGATTTTATTTTTGGTGGAACCTGCAATAAAGTGTTTAAAAGTTGATTCTTTGAAACTAAGTTGAATTTTTTTTTTAAAAGAGCTAAATGATTGGGGGGGGGGGGTATATTTATACTTGGGTTAGGGATACTGACTTGGCATTCAGATTAGGCAGAGCAGTAGAATTTAGGAAATTTAGATTTTATTTTTGGTGGAACCTGCAATAAAGTGTTTAAAAGTTGATTCTTTGAAACTAAGTTGAATTTTTTTTTTAAAAGAGCTAAATGATTGGGGGGGGGGGTTTATTTATACTTGAGTTAGGGATACTGACTTGGCATTCAGATTAGGCAGAGCAGTAGAATTTAGGAATGAAAATATTTCTCAAAACATATTCCATTAAAATTAAACATTTTGTTCCTAATTTTGGTTTCCCTCTCCAAGTAGCTGAATTTTTTAAAATAATACTTTTACATTGTTTATGAGTGAAAGCAAGGTTTATTTGTTATTTGAAGTAGTATTTTTTTGGGTTATCAATACTGAGGCTATGGCTACACCAGGGCCTAGTGGGGTGAGTGAGTTTCATAAACATTAACAGCTCAGCAAGCTTTAGAAATGATTCATAATATTTCTATTGATAGTGAAGATGATTTAGATCCATCACATGATTCCACAGTAGTAGTTTTCAGATGATTTGAGTTATACCAGTGAAGATGATGTATGCCTACATCAAAGGGTTAGGGTAAAAAATAGTTTTGCATTTCATGTTTTCACATTTTAAGTTACTTTTCGGTTACTTATTTTAGATAAATGAATAAATAAGTTTATAAACATATACTATTAGCCCATGCAATTATGTTTCATTTGATACCCAATTTAGCCTTCTTATAAACCACAAAATTTTTAAAATATTTTTTAAATAAACCCAATCTCTCACTCTTTTTGCCTTTGGAAAAAAATATGTGCATAATTTTGTCATTAAAAAAATTCAGCAGCGAAAGAGTTAAGTATTGTCATTAGATTTTTTTTTATATTAAGCTTATGCTTAGTGAACTTTTAGTCCTTTCTTATTTATTATTGCCCTAACCCATTATAGTTATAGGTATAGGTATAAGTATAAGTCAACTGCTTTTTTCAAATAAAATTTAGTGTAAAATTTTATTTGTCTAAACTTCCTAAAGCTAATTTCTAAATTTGAACTGCATACTAAGACTGTAGTCATTGAAACTGTAGTGTAGGGCATGCCTTAATCACTGCTACACTACAGAATAATCTTTATGACTATTACTGTTATGATTTTTTTATAAAGCAATGAATTAGCCTAGGTCTCAAATTAAAATAAAAGTAAAATTTTAAAAAGATATAAGCAGACTTAACTTTCTATTGAGGGAACATGGATGTAGTAAAATATTTAATATGCAAAGGTTAGCCCTATAAGTAATATTGACTTTACCTCTTTCGTTTTTAAGGAACTGACATGCCGATCGGAACGATCAGTCACCACTGACTCATGAACTGTGTGAAGTGGAGCTGGTGGTACTCTTGCATTTGCAGACATCTTGAATAGTTAAAGTCAGCTAGCTCTACAGGTTGGGGAAAGTGTTAACGTGTATCATACGTAAACTATATCTCCTGCAGTAGCTTCAAAACTTATAAAAAAATTCTATAGAGCTAGCCCGATAGAGAAGTTAAATTTTGGAAGACAGTGGATTTGTTGTCACTAGTCGATCAAGCCCGGAAACGGGTCGCTAGGGCAAAGATTGGCTCAAAACTATTGCAACCAAATGTTATACTTCGTGATCGCAGCACTATCCGGCGACCACGATGAAAAGATGATGATCTGAACTATATGAAACTTCTTTCTTATCCATTTCATATTGATCCAATAAAAACTTCACACACAAACATCATGATTATATAGCTGTAATACTCTTTTCTGCCAACAAAATGGCCGATCTCTCCACGCCAAAACGAGGGTGCTTGCGCATGGAGGTCAAAGCTAACGACTTCGTCTCATTGGTTCTCATGAGAAGTTATGACATCATTCTACGGGAAACAGCTGAGAGCCGATCGAACCTTAACATTTTATCTGTCTAAACTCGGTTATAAAGAGCTAATTTTTCAATACAAAATTTAACTGTAAAAAAATATATAATTTCCAAGCCATTATGATAATCAATATAATTTATGCGATTCATTTACATAGACAACTACAGACTACAGAACTCACCTTTTTGCATACCTGTCTGAAGGCCAGGGCCAGGGTAACGCCCACTTTGGATACATCTCGGCTCGGCATATTCAATGAATTATATTTATAATTTATAAACCAAAAGAGCTAATTACTTTCTTGGCCACACATTTCTTTTTAAAATGTATTTTTCCTTTAAAGAACATTTTCTGCTTTAGACATGTTTATTATTCCTTTTTACCCAAAACCGCCATGTTGACTGAGTGACAGGGAAAAATAATTTAAAAATGACTTTAAAAAATCAATTTCATGTAGAAATAATGATTTTTATACCTTTTTTTAAGTAGTGTCACACTACAAAATTCCCGCCCCCTTTCCACAAACTTCTCACATCTCAACCGTCTAAATTTATATTTTAATATTATCTTCCTCTTTTTAGTTTTAGTCTTTAAAAATAGCCGCTCAAGAGGTAAAAATGCAAACCAGAAACTCCTGGCTTAACTGCAATATTTCGTATGGTACTAGAATCGGTCCCATCACCTATTTGTGCACCCACGGTCAGAATAATCCCCTGCGCGAATCCGATGATAATGGTCTTGATCAATTTCGATGGACAAATAACATATTTATAATTTTATGTTTTAATAATGAATCAATTATAAATACTCCACAATACTATACACAATAATCCACTAATTACATGGCAAATGAAACAGCCTTGACTATGTCATGAGTACATTGATTTACATTGCACTGTTGAATCACGTTTGGTTCGTGTTATTTTCATGAGTGAATTAAAAGAAAACTGACTTGAAAAATTATAATTTGCGTTACCATTATTCAAGTTCAAGTCCATAGATGCACAATGCTGGATCACTTTCTATGCGGACCGGGGCTCGCATTGTTTTCTTAACAGCCCTAGTTTAAAGTTCATTTGATTTTCTATAAACTGTAAAATTATCGTTTGAAGTGTTGTCAGTGTTTCTCTTCACAATTTCACTGTAAAACAACAGTACGTTTCAACCTTTAATAGCCTCGTAGTACGAAGCATTGATATTTTTTTCTCCCATAAATGACGTCATGCTACGCTGGGCGATTTTTTTTGTACACCAATAGTTCCAAAGAGGTATCTTCGTCACAAATATGATACATAGATATATGTCATTTTTCGATTTAGTTTAATTCCAGCTTTTTATTATGACCGAGTTACTTTATAAATTAATTAAGTTGCGAGATTTAACAATTTTTAAAGTCTAGCGATTACAATATAATTTTCACTGTCGTCATTAATTTAAGTGAGACGTCTTTTAAAACATACACCGCCTCCAACTTTGTATTACCTGATAAGCTGTCCTAATAAAATTCAACCCACCTGTTTCTTTCAACTTTCGGATACATTTTTTAAGCAAGTAAAGTTCATACGTAACAACAAAGTAGGTCTTAGTTCATTAATCTGTGGCCCCAGAGATGCTGCGATGCATGTCGCTATTTGAAAAAATAAATGCTGTTTTCGCTATTTAATTGTGTAAAGTTTTTAAAAATAATATTTAATTATAATAGATATAAACACTCCGCCTCTGCCTGCGATTTCCAGCATATTTTTGTAGCTAATCTATTTGATCAAATGTCCCTTGACTCAAAAAAGGTCAACCCAATGCACATAATTGTATCTTTTAATACTTTTAAACAGGCAATTTTGAATTACCGTTGTTCACCTTCAAAATTTAACGTTTAATTTTATAACACCGGAACATACCGGTGAGATTAAAATGTTTGTTTTAAATTAGTTCGCCCCCCCCCCCTTATTTTTCATTTTTAAAAAATGATTGTTTTGTAGTGTTCTTATTTGTAATTTTTCAGCTCACATTTGTAATGAATAAAAAATAAGTCCACGTTGTATACCACTCTATTTCATAAGCTTTGTTTGAGGTGAAAATGGTATCGTTAATTACGCGAGGAGGTGTGAAATGTTTTATCCTTAGCGCACATTATTCAGTTTTGATCATTTATCATAAAGGGATCTTTGCGCATGCACCAACACAAAACAGATACCATGTTAGTTTAGAATCTTGATCACTGCTTTCATTGACAGACGAGCAGTAACTGCCTGCCTATGCATTGTAAAACCTCAATTTATCTTTTATCCCAAATGACGTAAAACCATAATATATATTTTTTGTAAAGGGCCGATGGATGGAATTAAAAAAGTAATTTTTTTTTTTTTTTACACTGTCACTACTCTCAAAAAATTTAAAAAAAAAAAAATCCTCCCATATTAAGTTTAAGCCCTTTGGTGATTAAGATGGGAATGTATTAGGAAGGCATTTATCATACATGATTTAAGGCCCCCTATTGTCAAGAAGTAGTGTCCAGACATACAAGATGTAATGTCGAAACATAAAGGAAGTAGTGTCGAGACATACAAGACAAGTCTTAGACTTAGCTAAAGACGTTACGGGTAGCTATTAATTATATTTTTAAAAACATTTCTGCAATAGACCCTGCACTTACAAACGTACCGTAAACAATACAGAGGAATGTAACCATTGCAATAGCAAACAGATGATCCATGCTAAGATCTTAATACTCCACCCATGTCACTAAAAAAAAAAAGCAACGCGTTGTGCCAAGTAGAATAAAATACCGAGCAAAAGCAGTGTAGCTGATAAAAAAACATCTAATTAGTCTAATCCTTAATACCAGTAAAGTTGTTCAATTTCGGGTTGAACAAAATTGTACCAGTACACAATTTATAGCTTGAGTAGACAAGCAATGCATTATTAATTTATTTACCACATATTAATATTGCCACAAGCACTTTAAAAAACACATATTTCTCAGATGTAAAAACCAGGTTTCAAAAAAGGAGGGCTTGCAAATTTCAGCTTAATTGATAGCTACTCATATGTTGAATGATTTTCTTTTTTAAGTTAGTAGTTCAAAGTAAAAGTCAATGCTTTTAATTGATATAGCCTAAATATAGCTTTGCTTAACTAGTGAATACAACTGATTTTTTAGTCCATTATTTCAGGACAAATGGTCATTTCCAAAAATATTTATCTTTCTGGTTTCTTTGACTCAATTTAACAGATAGTGTCAAACTTTTAAATTGATATATATCATGATAGTTACATATATGAATATAACACTATATAAATGAAAGAAAGCCTCAGAAATAATAAATGTGTTTTTAATTCATCCACTTCTCATTGGAGATGCTTGTACACTTTGTAAAATGCAATTTAATAACATTTTTCAACATTTATGTAATAAACTACACAGTATTCCCAGTCACCCCATCCTGAAAATCTTTTAATAAAACTGCAGGGCTTGACAGCAACAAAGGGTTAAAAGTTAACGCCTTATTTGACTATTTAAAAATGAATGTACCAAAACATTCCAATGCCAATAATGACATCACTTATTTAAAAATTCTACACAACCGGTACTGGTCAAGTGTAGCTATTTATATCTAAAAGGGCACATCAGAAGCTTACGTAGAATGGATTATGTCTGCATGTCTACAACGAGAATTGCGATGGTAAAAATATTACTGCCAAAATGTACAATTACAATCACCATAAGCTTATCTTCACAATTGATAAAAAGACATTGATTGCAAATAAAGTTTTAAAAAGCCTGTCAAAGATATACGCCCAAAACTTGTTTAAGACCAGTTTAAGAATAAGATACAGTATTAAATTTCACTGAAGAAGGTGCAATGTTTTCTTAATAAACACCCTGTCAAGCCCTGAAGCAGATCTCTTGTGACCACAAGAACCAATTGGATTATATAGGAGCAGGCAAACCTGACTCGCTGTTACCAGATTTTATTTCACTTTTATTACCTTAGGGGATCCCTAAGAAAAAAAGAAACCTAATTACCATTAGACATATTCATGAATTAAACTTAAATGCAAGTCTAATCCTTTGATAAATAAGCAAGAGGCAGTAACCTTTTATAAGAGAAATGATTTTAACTAACTTCCATTTCAATGTGTACAACCAATCGATTAGACCCACAAAAGCAAGATTACCAACAATTGTGAGGTTTACCAGCTGCGATCATTTTCTTTAATAACAAAGCAAGTTTCACAACACAGCACAGTTGGACATTTCACCATAACGTTTTAGTTAAGTAAAATGATTCTCATTTTGAAATACTGTGAACTGACAAAGTTGACCAATCTGTGTGCCAGCGCTCTAGGATTCCATGTCTGACTCAATATCTTCCCAATTCTCCTAGAGAAAATAGATTAAAGAAAATATTAAAGAAAGTCAGTTTAAATACTGTGACACTGACCAACATAAGTCCTATGAGTCATAAAATAACAAATATAGAGCCCTACAAAAAAAAAATTATATATCAAAATATGCCATCATGAAAATAATGTATACTGTCAATAAATAACAGTAGTACTTATACCCGTAACAGATTTAAAAAAACCAAAAAAAAAACCCTTAGAGTTAGAGAAAAATAAGTGACATGTATTTTATTACCACTTACATCTGATTCTAAGGCAGTTCCATCCATAACTATACTATCTGATTCATTCGAGTCTGATTCTGGAAGGAAAGAATAAGCGGAACATTGAATTAAAATTTTAAATTAAAAGGTCATTTAATTAAAGAAAGCTTTAAACTTTTTATAAGAAGAAAATTGTTTGAACTGGCTAACACAAGGACATGATCCAATTTTATAAAACCATATATAAAACCTTAGTCTACACAGAGAGTTTGTTAAATATAAATTGTTATGGTACACATAACAAATCAGAAGGTTGCAGTGGAAACCAGGCAAAGTTCACCTGGACTCCAGAAAGGTGAATTATTATTTTCTTTCCTACATCTATTACAGCTAGTGAATTTTTTTTTACCAAATTGGTCCAATACTTAATCTAAAAATCATGGTTAAAAAAACCCACTATAAAGTAATGATGTGAACAAATCCACAAAAATGTTATGTTAAAAAGAACAAATGCACAAAAATGTTATGTTAAAAAGTCACATTTAAAAGCAAACAGACGATTTAAAAGATCATATGATAAAGTTTAGAGTGTGATTATAATGGTACAAACCATCTTGATAAACAAGTAACGGTTCATCTGAAGCATCTTCATCCTCTGTTTCTTGAGAATGGCGCTGTAATTATATAGCACAACATGTAAGCAAGAAACAAAATAAAACAAAAGAAACTAAAAAAATATTAATTATCATAAATCATTTGTTTACTTTGGGCATACATTTTTTACAGGTGGTAAAAAAACAAAGAAACCCTTTTATCATCAGATGGATTAAAAAAAAAGAGCTTTTAAACAAATTATTCAGCCCAAAATATAAGTTTGAGTCACAAATAAACTCCTTAGAGATTTCCAGATACATCAAACAAGGAGAAATGGGGAGGTAAAATTCCAATCACATTTCATTCCAAATGAGCCTAATCAAAATGATGGAAATATATAGTGGACAATATTTGTGAACAGAATAATTCAGTTGTATCTATATACAGCCTGCCTTTATTTTATACACCAAAAACAGAGCATATATTTCACAACTATGATGTATAACAGGGATGGCTAATCCACACGCCACAGGATAAACTTTGCGAACCGCTTGATTCCGTATGTATTACAAATTCTTTCATTTATTTTACGCTCATGTTCATTCTTGTTACAAAAACTTAATTATGTGTTCATACGGCAGATGTACAGGTCTACTCATCTGGTAAGTGCATTAGGAATAAATTAATAATTATGTACATGTTTTTTTTTTGTTGTTTCCATTAACTAGGCCTCTAAAGCCATTTGGGTCGGTCACCATTGATGTATAAGGATAACTCTGTGCTGACTTAATAGGCAAACAAATATCTTACATTTAAAACACACAACCTTAGGCTGCATATAGCTTCTTACAACCAATAAGGGTGGTGCAATTTGAACAAATGGATTCTTTAAACAAAGTGTCTTTAAATATATAAATATGTTACATATATATAAAAAAATGTACTTTTTAATATAGTCATGCATTTGGCTTCTTGAAACTCAATTAAAAATTATTATGTTGATTTACTGTTAAACAAAGGATAACATTCTCATACCTCTTGCTTGACAAGATCTAATCTTCCTTTCAGCTGAAGCATCTTAGGAAAAAATTTCTGTCTTGATATTAGGGTTTGGTAGAGTTTATTCATAGTACTGATTATCTCAGGGACCTGTTGGTATTAAAAAAGTTAAATTTTAATTTTCAAGAACACAAAACAAAGGTTTGAAATTATCCTTAAAAAAACAAAAGCAACACAAAACAAAAAATTGTAACAACTGATACTTACAGATAAAATATAGGATGTATGACAAGAAATAAGTGATTTGGTCCATCTACTAAGATTCCAAGCACTGGAAAAAAATATATAAGAAAAAACATAAGCATTACATTAATATTACAATGAACTTATTTCTATCAACAAAATGTCATAATTAGTTTAATTTAACCATGTGAGTTTAAAATTCAATGAAGATTTTCTTTCTTCTCAAAGTTTCTTTAACTTTACAGTTTCAGTACCAAAAGAAAATCAAAATCCATATTCATCTTATGTTAGTGTTGTCATAAGTACATACTATTCAGCTAGTTGATATTTAAATGTGTTATAATCACCAATTTCAACAACTTACTGCTGTGCATGTCCAGTCATACCCTTTTGTATTTCTTTAACAAGGGGTACAATTAATGAAACTGGAAGCCTTTTAATTGTATTCCTAACAACTGCATCATTAGTTTCTTGAAAGACATTCTTTATAATTTAAAAAAAGAAAGAAAGAAGTATGTCAATGATTATGTGAAATATACAGATAAATTATAAAGTTTATCTATCAAGTTACAAATATTCAAGATAGTCACATATGGTTTATAGCTAAGGTTGTAAGGAAAGAAATTAATCACAGCCCATTGCCTGTGTGATTAGACAACTGTCATAGTCAGATCACAAGATGTAGTTCTATGTTTGGTCGTGATGTTGTGTGACCGAGCGATGGTGTTTTTGTCCTTAAGTTATTTAGTGATATCACACAAATTTTACCCAGCCACACATGACTTTGATGGTGTGTTGGAAGAAAACCATGTGGGAGGAAAAGGTGTGTACATTTAGGGAGTGACAGAGGACATTGTTTTTTAATGTAGGAGTGAATTATTTTGATTAGTTTTTGATAAGTGCATCTTCGTATTGTGGTCCGGATTCTGGTTATGAAGTGGTTAGTTATTATTACTGGTTAGTCATTATTGTGGAGTGTCAGACACAGTATATTATGTAAATAATTAAAAAATGGTTAAAATTTGAAACCATCTCATGATTTTTTTGACTTGACACTAAACTTCAGTCTTGTAGGATAGGAGACATCAACAGAGTTCTGGACTCTTACATTGTTTCTGTAGCCATATGGAGAGGACCTACTCTAAGACAACATTCTATCCATCAGAACACCCTTGTTCAAAAGTTTAACTCTTGGCATACCCCATTTCTCTCTTATATCTGAAAGCATGGTGGTTCTTAAAGAAAAGAAGGAGGGCTGCAGTAATATTATCTAACTGATAAAGCTATTGCTTGTAACAAAAAGTAGAGTTAAATTTGAGACAGCAAAACTTACTGTTAATATTTTGGAATCTCCACTGAGTAATCCTTGTTGCAACAGCCTACTCAAAGTATTGGCCAAAGGCTGCTGTCTTGATTGGCCATCATGAGGTGTGTCAGTACTCATGGCACTAAGCCTTTCTCCTACTGTCAACTGAATAAGAAAAATTAATAGGAACAGTTAAATACTGACTCGAACAAGATCAAAGCAGTGTTTCAGATTCAACAGCAAACAGAAAATCAGAAAAGTTAATCCCCAAACTCCTAAAATCAATACAATATCTTAATGGCAACTATAAAAAAATACAGTATATATAAAGTATTCAATAACTACTCACATTGAGCGACCAATGCTATAGAGTTAAGCTGACTTCAATAAAGTTAACTTCTAAAAGTTCATGAATGACGTATCGCATTGTCATAGTGTGTCACTAGTAAAAATAAACTTATTGTTGAAATTTAAAGTGGTTTAACTTGAAGTCTAATCAGCAGCAAATTTTTAAAAATTAAAATAATAATTAGGCAGCTAATTGTGAAAATACATGGCAACATTATAATTCCTACAAAAAATTACATGGTTATTGTTACAGCATTCAAGACATTAGTATTTTATTTTTAGATTTTCAGTTTCAGGATAAATATTCTAGAATTTTTTAATAATGTATGCACTTTCTGCCGAGATCTCCCCCTGATGCCATACGCATGCGTATGCAAAAATAGAAAAAAAATCAACAAACTCATCCTTTCAGTGCATACCTACTATATGGATGGCCCCAGATTGATTAAAATTGTCACTAGGGCGACCAGGCTAATATTACCTTTGCCATGTCTAGCAAGTACATTATAAAAACACAAAACAACAATAAGACCATCACCACTATCATGAAATGACACCACCCTCTCCTAAAATCTCCGAAATCAAATCCTCTCCAATCCCCTCTCAGTACAAATGTAATGCAACTATAGATGGTCCTCAACTAATTGTATCTCGAAACATTCACTGCTGGATGTAGAATGCAAATTAATACTAACAACCGAACATGTAATTTTAAATATATATATTTTTATTTTTAAATTGGAAAAATCTAATGGAATGTACATTTTTTTCAATCCGGTCTCTTAAAATTGTAGTTCTGACAGGCCTACAATCATAAAAGTCATCTCAAAATCGTAAGAGTAAACAGGTCTGGAATACTTATACTTAAAACAAATCGCTAAGAAAAGTAACTTTAAAAATAATTAATTCTTACATCTGAAACCGAAGATCTACGCAACCTTTTACTTCCTTTATTTCTGGTTGCTGAAAGTGGTTGTGAATCTGCAGGTACTAACGTTGTCATGTGTTTTGAAATCTCTGGACGTTTAACCTGTTGAAAGCAAACAATGTTAACTAACAAAAATGTGAAAAAATTAATATTGAACTTATGAGAGTCACAAAAACAAAATCTGGACTCAGTTATTTTGCATCCTCAAACACATTTATTGACTTTTTACCTGTGAATATTCCTCTTTATTTATGGATCTTGACTGTGGGCGAATCGGTATGATCACTTCTGGTTTGGAAACATCATAATCCTTTAAAATAATTATACAAGGTGAGGACATTCCAAAAGTAAAGAATATTTTTTTTTTCGTTTTAAACAATGAGATTCAGACCTAAACCTATTAATAAAATACATTTGAGGAATGTTAATAAGTATATTTAGACATACATCTTACATCAAATTTTCTAAAAAAGTTGAAGATTTATTAAATAATACATACAACCCTTTCAAAAATTGGTTTGACTGGGTTACCACAAGCAACAGTCACATTTCCCATGATAACATTTGATGCTAATATTTGAACAGTTGTGGGAGCATCATCTTTATCATCTGAAACCAAAACAGCCTTAATTGTAACTCTAGATGTAAGTGGTTTTTTCTTTTTGCTGCAAAATAAAAATAGAAAACATTAAAAATTTTATAGCCTGATTTCAAATGAGTAAGAAATATAATTTAAAAGACACGCAAACTAAACATCCTTCAATTAAATAAATATTTGAAAGAAAATGCTGTAGCAAAACTAAAAATATTTTTTATGATATATCCACCCACTTAATCTTAAAGTAGGATTGAAGGATATAAATATATTTTGTTCCCAAGTCTGTACGAATTAACCAGCAGGCTCCCCAGCGATGATCAAATCTAAATGATCATTAACTAAGTCATTATTGTCACTAAGGATTTCATTTATGGTCGATTTCTACACCACAGGAATATTTTAGTTATCTTGTATTAAAATTGTCATAAATCTAAAATGTTGTCTTGGTTTAAAATATGTATTTACTTATGTGCTGAAAATGTATAAGTGCATTCAAAAAACATTTCCACACATTTTTATCTTGAATAAAGAATCTTAAATGTGGCACTTTCGCTCACCCATTCAATATGTGTTCAAATATGTGTACAATGCCTTTTCTTGTAATTACTGCCAACTGAAGTGCCTGAAAGTAATTATAATAACTGTTTTATTTTTTATTCAGTTGGAAAGTAAGATTTAAAACACAAAATGCAAGTTTTACAAAATACAGAACTGCAATAATGAAAAAGCAATAATTTATCAATAATCACAGAATGATTCATTATTTTTTCCCACTTTGTTTTTAAGTTAAAAGAAAATTCTATAGAAAATGATATACTCTTTAAACACTTCTTGTTTTGAAAAAAAAAAAAAAACATAAAATACAGCCTGTAATATTTTGAGTTATACTTATCCTATATATTGAACTATTATACTTAGTCAGTACACCAGCAATGCTTCATTTACCTGAGAAGATGCAGATGGATTAGACAAGGAGATAGAAACAGGCTCATCAGGAAGTGAGAAAGAAGCTACTGAGTTCTTTTCTTTCAAAGACTCATCACAGTACCTGTAAAGACAATAAACGAAGTTGTTAAAGAAATAATCAATAGACGCCGAAGTTCAAAGCAACCTATATACATATTAGAAAATTAAAACCAAACAAGTAAAATGATGCCATAACTTGTTAATTGACTAACAGCTACAATTCACAACTGTCAAACACCAACCCCCCCCCCCCTACCCATCATTCAGAAATGGTGCCCACAGCTTAAGCTCTTTTTATTAGATAGCTAATCATAGCTATTCATGCTATTTCCCTTCCTATGCCACCCAAGCTTGACCACACAGGTTGAGATGAAAACAGCATGCAAACAAGGTCTCTAAAAGGTTGGATTTAATCAACAGCATTCCCTCACCCTCAAAACCACTTGGATAAATTTGCCAACACAAAGTAAGCTTATTAATAAAATCTGTGCAACACATATTAACAAAAAAAACTTTTCTCAATGTATTAAATATGTAATTAATATCTAAGATATTTAATTTTCTGACAAAGAAATAAAAAATTACTATGAAAGAGCATATTAAAAAAGTACACTGTACCAAACATGTATGTGCCGATCATCGACAGCAGCAGATAAAATGTAGTTTGCCTCGTTCCTATCAGAAGTGAACCAAACAGGCTGAAGTCTGAAAATCGGGGATGAATGCCCAGTAAATGTCTGGGGAAAAAAATGAAAATTATTAATGAAATAGGTGTGATATAATAAACTGATTTCATAAGTTCAAAAACGTTGTTTGTATTTTAAATATATTTATGGTGGAGAAAATGAGGAAAAAAAAGGTACGAAAAAAAGAACAAACCTGTAAAACTGTTCGTGTATCCAGATCCCACAACTTTATTGTATTACTAGCTGTGAGGAGCTTTTGATACGAACACTGGCATAAAGAATGAATACTTGAGGTGTCACATTTCCATTTACTGTTGGGAAAAAATGCATTCAGATGATAAAACATATTGATCAAACAAAAACACAAGATTTATTTTGTTGATTGTGATGTGTGAGGAAAAATGTTAAATTAAAATTTATAAAGTTCATGCCCCCACCATAAGATAAAGAGGGTCAGATAAAAGCGTCTTTTTATGAGACACTTGAAAAGATCTATGATGAGGCACCATGGCATGATATTAAAATAGTGATTTGGGACTTAAATGCCAAATAGGGAAAGAAAAAGTGTTTATGCCAACTGTTGGCAAAACTTATCAAAGACCAAAAATTTGGAACCCCCACCCACTTCTAAAATCGTACATATAGTAAAAAGGTCTGAAACTGTCAGAACATTTGTAACATATGCAAGTAAAACTTGGACCCAACCAAAAATAGCAGAAACCCTATTAAACACATGGGAGGGAAAAGTTCTCAGGAAAATAAATGAACCAACAAAGGATGAATATAGATGGAGAATACAAACCAACCAGGAATTGTATGGTCTATATCAGGATCCCATGCTAGTAGCAGAAATAAAAAAAAGGACAGGATATACTGTTTGCAGGACAATTAGAAAGAATGCCAAATGACAGAGGAGTGAAGGGGGTACACCACCAAAACCCCAGAGGAAACCGACTCAAAGGTAGACCTAGGCTTAGAAAAGGATCAGTTAGGTCGGAGTGGAAGGAAGGGGTGAGGCATGGACTGTTGGGCCACAGGGATGAGATGAAAAGTGCTTCAAATAGCTAAAGAATGACTCACTGTCTAATTTTTCCTTTATTCAAGTCCCACTGTACGACTGTTAGGTCATCTGAGCAGGTGAATAGTTCTGCTCTTGACACGTGCCAACATGCATCATTGACCTTTGATGTGTGTCCTCCAGTCTGTGATATAAATGAGCAGAAAATAAAATGTATCTATGGCTTTCTTATACTTTAAGGGGAAACAGATTTGGGTAAAAAATTGTTGCAGAAATATATTAAATCATGCACACATGTAAAAAATGCTATATTGAATATTTCTTATCCAAAAATATGTGGTACATGGAATAAAAATAGTGAGAAGAGTAGCTTCTAAATTTAAATAATGTTTTTCTTACAAGTTGAGTGTGAAGGAGTCCTTTAGCAAAACTATACAAGTTTACAGTTCCTGCGCTTGTTCCCAACGCTATGAGCTTTAATTCATCTTGAAATAAATCTGCATCATCTGATGATTTGCTTAGTCTTTTCTTCTTTGCATTAGGAGTTGAACACTTAAAATAAAGCAATAAATACCCTTTAAATATAGTGTCTTAGAACAAATGCTTGTATTGGCCTAGTCATAATGTTCATTAGGCTTCAGGCTTTCTTTTATAACACAAGGGAGACTAATACTAAATAGATCCAAGTCTCTCTTTTTATTTTATTTTTCAAGTGATTATAATTTTCATTTATACAGAGTCCTTTATACCCATAACTGAGTTTGGTATCCGGCCTATATTAGAAGACATCTTGGCCTACATTCACATGGAGCAGATTTGTTCTTTCATTCAAAAGTTAATATAGGTAATTCTTAAGTAAATATAAGGCATCTTTGCATTTTAAAAAAGGGATGAAATATTAAATGTGTCTTTCATATGATATATAAGCAAAGATATTTAGGTACATATTGCAAAATGTCATTGTGTTCAGTTATAAAACATTTCCATTATGCTCTTCAGAGTAGACTCCATTTTACACAATTTGCACCAACAATTTTCAATGCAGAGATGTCCATGCCCTCTTTTTCATGGCAAAAGATGCAGATACTTAGAAAACATTTACTTAGAGTAATACCTCAAACATTCATGAGGTTAGATTCCAGAACCTGTCACGGATCAGGAGAAAATGCAAATGAATGGTATGTATGGGTCACTAAAAATGCTTAACCCCTAAATATACCCAAATAATTATCCCATTTAAAAGTTAGCTTAATGCATTACCCTTAGAACTGACAGTAAATTTGAAAAAGAAAATTTTGCTAATCCGAAATCCATGAGGTCATTACTATATTACCACTACATACACCAACATATTAGCCTATTTATGGTGATACAAATTTAGAAGACAACTAATCAAGAATGTAATCATTTGTTTAAAAAACCCTGCCTGTACAGTTCATATTATGAATCATCATAATTTGCTTGGTGCAAATGTCATGAGCAACCACTCACAACCACATCCATTTTGCTATACTATAGTCCTATTCTCAGAGTTTCATTCATAAGAGTTTGCTGTGTGCAAACACAATTTAACCATTGGTCAGGGAAAGCTCAAATTAATTAGCCATATGCTAAAGTTGAAAGTTCAAACTAAGTAGTCCCTAAGAGACAAACAAGTATATTTTGCCGTATACAGATTATATACCAGTATAATGGAGGATGCAGACTTACTAAGCAGAAAAGCCATATTCTATATATTAAATTTACTGATGATACATAGTTAAGATATGCTACAAATTATTTAATTTATAATTGCAAAATAATTAAAATATTTAATTTCTGTATAAAATTATAACTTTTAATATAGCAAGGGTATAAATTTATCATTAAAACAAGAGTTATAATGTGGAACTGGGTCACAGAATGTGGAGATGCAGCCCATGGCAAAAAGGGACAAAAAAGCTTGTACTTTGAAATTCATGGCTAAAAAACTAATACAGATAGAAAGTTGGGTAATTTACCACTTTAGTGTCATTAAAAAAAAATTGTGCTGTTCTGGTTTGAAGTGCTATTTAAACTATGCTATTAATCTTTTATCATTTGATAAAATAAAATTATTTTATTGATCCAAATAAATGGAAATGTGTTTTATGACATTTTACATATTCATTTCAGCACATATATAAAACACAAAATTTTTAAAATAGAAAATTTTTAAAATTTGAAAAATGTAAACAATTTAATGTATGAAAAGATAAAATAGCTTGAGTTTATATTGTATCATCTCAATGAAAACGGTTGCAGAACATGAACTCATGCAGAGATGAGGGGGGAAAAAAAAAAATCGCCTTTCCAGTTTGCACTTTGCTGGCAACTGCATATTTTCAACATAGTGTGTGTGGACACCAGTGACGTTTGGATAGACAAAATTTTGTAATCTGATACTGATGGAGTGTAACAGAGTTTATGTATGTTTGTGACATACGCCACACATGCGTCTGATACAATACAATATGTGAGCCTGGAAGAAATATATATCTCTATGCACTCCTGTAATGTGATGGCATGACAGTCTGGCAATGCCGGCAAGAAAACAGTATCCACTCACAACTGTGCTGTTACACTACTGAGGTTTAGCTCCTGTAGAATAGAACTTGAGGTCCGAAGTTGATTCACCCAATCAATTTTAATTTGCTTAACCTTTACTCTGTGAAGGCTTTAAATAGTTTAACTTAAGACTTAAGTAAACTTAACTGTAACTAAACTTTAAGCCTAGGGCAGTAGGGTAGGGTGACCAAATGTCCCGTAAAAACGGGATTGTCCTGTTTTTTCACGATTATACCCGTTGTCCTGAAAAAGTCTCTCAGGACGCCTAAATGTCGTGTTTTTGAAACCAAATACATTTTCAAATCACTAAAAATTCCTATTTTTTAATATAAATTCAAATAATATTTTGGATAGCTGTGTAGCCAGTGCCAGTAGTGATGTGGCTCACATGATGGCTGCACTGTTCCCGTGCCCCCTCCACCAGTGTCCCTGCCATAGATCTTATATGTAAAATTTATGGTGAACTTTATTGTTTAATTTTATATTATCTTCTCATGTAGATAATAATTAAGCCCAAGCGTCAATGTAAGTTTATGAAGGAGTATTCCAAAGAGTGGAACTATAAAAAAGGACGCTATGAAAGTGAAGCCGAGTGCACAGTTTGCAATAATGTTTTTAGGTATCCCCCCCACATCGCCCTTGAATCCTTGAAAGTGTCCCGGGTAATGTTGTATTTTAGTGCCTGTAATTACACAAATATTTAAATTGTTAAAAAATAATTAAAACCATAATGACTATATAAAACCACTTTAAGGTTTATTCAGTGACACAATAGTGAAAACGCATGTTCTTTTATCCATAATTGATAATTGTCAGCCAAAGGCCAAAGTGATGATGAACTGTGAAAATAAGTCTACATTGCCAAAGAACAACGATAAGCAAACTTCTTAAAAAGGGACGTAAAAAGAGCCTGACTAGTACCGAATAGTCTCTTCAGTTTGTGCCAGGGTTGTTAATACTGCAATATTGTATTGGTATTGGTAGTATTGCCAATACTTTTTTAAGTATTGGGACGATATTGCAATACTTCTTGAAATTTGATATTGGTATTGGTATTGCCAATAATTATTTTTGATATTGGTATTGATTTTTAACCAATACTAAAAGCAATATTCAATAAATTCTCTACAACATTGGTTGTGAATAAAGCTGAATATAATAAATTTTTCTTTGGTGTCGCCATCTTGCGAGTGACATTGCCAAACAATTTTTGAATGAGACTGATCAATGAAATGAATGATAATAGAAATCAAATCATATATGATATCTTTGGCAATGAGCATTGACCAGTGACTTACCAAGGCTCGATTAAGGCTTAGGCACTTTAGGCACCGTGCCTAGGGCCTACAAACAAANATCTTGATGCCATTTTTTTCTTTGGTCAATATTTTCTTTCTGATTTCCTTTTACAGAATTTCTTGCTTGAAAGTGAGTCAAGTTAATGTTTTGTTTCATCCAATGCCAATGTAGACAGATTTTAGATATAACTCATGAATTTAAATTTTAAACTAAAATTTAATTATTAATAACGGTAAAACTGCTTTATCTGCCGATGTTAATATTCATGAAAATTAACTTCGCCCAAACTTTGTGATGAACTTGATATCAAAAGACTACAGCCTGTACAGAAAACATTTGTTAAAGAGTATGTTGCTGTTATGAAGCCTGTTTGCTGTGGACTAGATATTTTGCAGGGTGAAACTAAAAAAGACATTGGACTTGGTTTCATTCTACCAACACTTGTCGTGATGAAGGCTCAGTTAAAAGTGTTTCTTGATCAAGGAAAGAATGATCGGCTCGTAATTTGTTCTCCATTAGCTTCATGTCTTTTGAATGCCATCGATAGAAGATTTTCAAACATGTTTGACAGCATTGATGCTCAGCTGGCATCCGTTGTACATCCCAAATTCAAGTTGGACTGGATAGATGATGATTTACAGCGTTCGCATCTTATTGAAGCACTGAAGAGACGCGTTTCACAATCACTGTTGGTTGCTCCTACTGATGATCAGAAAGCAACGTCGGCTGCTGCTGATGGTACAGATAATCAGCCAGACTTCTTCGCTGGATTGTCAGCCAGACGACATCGTGTGAATGATTCACCTGATGTGAATCAAGAAATTAATAATTACTTGGCAGACACTTCAGACAGTATTGCATCATTGGATGCCTATCCACATATCCGTAAAATATACATAGACCTGAATACAGGACTTCCTTCAAGCGCTGCTGTTGAAAGGTTGTTTTCATTAGGA
>CAXITT010000243.1:160245-202352 GCA_964033795.1 Lymnaea stagnalis
GGAAAAGCACCTACACAAAACAATTGATGCCAAAACTATTGCTGTGATGGACAAGTGAATAACAATTGGATGGATATCACACCATTTCTTGCAAAGAAAAATCTGGTATTTCGTGGCCACAACAAAGATGAATCTTCATTGAATAGAGGAAACTGTCTTGAAATGGCTGAGATGCTATGTACACATGACCCAGTGCTAAAAGAGCAAGCACCTAGTGAGACTTAAGAAAAGTACATCTACAGTTAAAGCTTCCGCATCTTACCTTTCACCAGAAAAGCAAAAATGAATTGATAAATGTCCTTTAAATCATGTGAAGGAGATTCTTATCGTGGATATAAAGGCTGCGATGTATTTTGGGATTATGTTCCACACTACACCTGATATATCACACACTGATCAGATGTCTGAAGTGATCAGATATGTGAAAATCCATAATGGACAAATTCAGTGAAAGAAGACTTCTTGTGTTTTTGGATTTTTCCCTTTAAGGGGAAAAAAGATGATGACCTCAGTTCTGACATGATGTGCAGAGCTCAAGGTTACGATAACGCTGTCACAATGTCTGAAATCCATGGAGGTGTTCAGACAATTCTTAAAAGAAATATTAAGAAAGCGAATTTTAATGGATGTGTAGACCATTCGCTTAACTTGTGTGGTCAACACAGTCAACACTCTTTTGCCGAAAATGTAATAAATTTTTCGGTACTCTTGATAGAATATTTCCCTTCTTTGCTGCATCCACCCATCGCTAGGAGATTTTTATTGAACACACTGGAATGTCTATGAAAAGACTGTCAAAAACACGTTGGAGTGCTCATCATGCTGTTAAAACAGTGAAAGATAAGTTTGATTAATGTGTGATAGCGATTGAAGCTCTATGTTTTACTCTTTAAAATTTGGATACAAGAGGTGCAGCACAAGATCTTTTACATGCTGTCTATAATTACACGATTATCTGCTACATTTTCCTTGATGAAGTCAATCTTTCACAGCATTATCTGCAGACTAAAGGCTTTACTTTTGACAATTGGGTGACCAACATAGAGGCTTTAAGATTGTTTCTGCACGAGAAGCGCTGTCACTTAGTGGAACGTATTATTGAAATGGAACTTTTAAAAATAAACTAATATGGAATTTTGGTAGAGAGAAGATTAAGGTTTAAGAAGAGATGAGCAGGATAACAAGTAATAGACGCTGGATTCACTCTGCAAGAAGAAAAGGGGGATTCTGGAGTGTCTTGATTGCTTTCATTCTGAACTCAAGATCAGATTATCAGCGATCAAGGAAGTAGCAGATATATTTGGGTGTCCGTTCCAAAATTAACCTCTTTCTATGATGAGTTATCAGAAGATGAACTTTAAAAAAAATATCAAGGTCCAGAAGTCACCTAAAGGGAGCTGATATTCGATTTCACAAAGTTGTGGACTGGTCAGTATTTGATGTTTTGAAATTTATAGCTGAATGGGACTTCCTAGAATTTTGTCCAATACAACACTCTTGCTAAGCGTTCAATTGTTTCATACGATCTGTGTGTCTGTGGCTTCATGTGAGCGGATCTTTTCAAAACTAAGGCTTATCAAAAAACTATTTACGATCCACCATGAGGCAGTCAAGGCTTTCTGATTTGGCTTTACTGTTAATTGAAAGTGATACAGGAATGGTTTTGATTTTGAGCAAGTGATTGACAGGTTTGCTTCTTGAAGACCAGGAAAGGAAAATTTTAAATAAAGTACATTTAATATAAAAATAACCATAACTTAACGTTGTTACAGTTCTTAAATACATTTACCTTCTTCTTCTTCTATATCTTAAGGGCCCACGATCAATTTATTGATCATTTTGGCTCCTATGCATGTAGATGGGATTTGCAATGTTTCTGTTCCTGGTGTTGATGAGGAAATTTCACAGATTTCCAGTGCCACTTTGTGAGGGAATCATGCACTGGGGGTTTGAAGGCTTGAGGCAATAGACACAAATGTGTCTAGTGTTGTCGCCTCAACCGTTCCTTTTGAAAGATTGTTCCAGTCCCTGATTGTCTTGGGCAGGAATGAGCAGCTCCTATACTGGCTTCTTGCTGGTATGAGCCTGAATTGCCTGTCATGGCCTCGTCGCTGTCTATGGGGGAGAGGTACGAGTTTCTGTTTAATACTGGAACAGTGGACCAGCCCATTATTTATCTTGTACATCATGGAGAGCCTGGATTGTCGTCGTCGTTTCTCCAATGGTGACCAGCCTAGTGTTTCTAGCATGCTGCCAACACTTGAGGTATTCCTGTAGCGGTTTAGGACAAAGCGTGCTGCTCGTCGCTGGACCGCCTCCAACCTGTCAATGCTCTTCTGGGTAAATGGGTCCCAGACTGAAGATGCATAATCTAAAATCGGACGGATAAAGGCTTTATATGCTCTTTCTTTCACACAGGAGTTGCCAATCTTTAGATTTCGCCTTAAGAACCCTAGGGTCTTGTTTGCTTGGTTACATACATTGTTAATATGTTCATCCCATCGGACCTCTCTTTGAATGGTAACACCCAGGTACTTTCGGAGGAAACTTGCTCAAGAATATGGCCGTGCAGTTTGTATTGGTAGTGTAGGGGAGTACAACTTCCTCCTGACCTTTTATTTAATTTGTTATTTTTCATGTCATTTTAATACTGTGGACTTATTTTAACACGTAGAAATCCATCGTGGATGTCGGGAGGGAGGGGCGTGACACCACGAGTTTACCGCACCGGTGACACCAACCGTAGCTACGCCACTGGGAACTGGATCACACGTTGACACAGAGCGTGCATTTTTTTGCACTGAAATAAAACCCAAAACAACACACCCTCCGTCCCGTGGAAAAGCTGTATACCACAAAACTAGTCCCTGGTGCCAAAATGGTTGGGGACCATTGTTAGAGACGTCCAGGCGTTACTCTCGTACACCTAGTTTAAATGGATAAAATGGATGCGTATGCCGCATTGATAGTTATTTATATATACAATTTTTTTTTATTGCTGCAACCCACTTCCTCCTTTCGTTATCATTTAATATGTCTGTATCAACAAAGTAACAGGTTTTCAATTTAAATAATACCAGAAAGGCAATACTGAGACCTTAATAATACAAAAAATTAAACCATTAAAATTTAATAAAGACTCGTATGGAGTGCTTCACAATATCTAGACACGTATAATTCTTTTCTTCAAAATCATGTCCGTGGAAGAATTGGAGCAGGTAACTTTTCTTTTAAAATTTTAAGTTTACGAGAAAAACTATTAAGTCGTTGGGCCTTACTTAGTCTTTGTCGGCTTAGGCCTTTTAGTAAAAATAAAAAGTAATAAAATATCTTACTATTATTATTACTATATAATATACTGTTGGTATTAGTTGATATTAGTATTAGTAGTTTTGGTAAAAGTGGAGTTCAGGTGCCTATATTATTTCTTAACGCATTTCATATTTTATCATGTAAACTTACGTGTATTCTTTATTAATTAAATACAGGCAGTTATAGTTAACTAATACTGAATTTTAAATGGCCCTTTTTATTTGATTTCTAAAGAGTCTTTAAACATCCCCCAGCCCCAACCAAAGCAACATAGCCCCATTTGTTTTGAATTTTTTGTTTTCGGCCTATGACCAGATTTTTAACCACCTATACGTTAGTATGATAAACGAAATTTTCAAACTGTAGGCATGTTCACAAAAAATAATTAAATTTAAATTTTTCATTACACAGGAGCGCCCCCCCTCCCCCCATTTCCCCACCCCCTTTTCGTTTTTTTCCTCTCAGAGCGCTTGGAATATACGTGTTGTCATTTTAAAGTCGGGGGGGGGGGGGGGGAATTAGAAGTGGATCACTAAGGTAGGGGATTTCCCCCCCCCCTTTTTGTTTTTTTCCTCTCAGGGGGCTTGGAAAATACGTGTTGTCATTTTAAAGGGGGGGGGGGGGGGGGTGGAATTAGAAGTGGATCACTAAGGTAGGGGACACACAGTCCTCATTGTCCTGGAGTGAAGCTGGAAAAAAAAAGGGGGGGCGGGTGTTCCAAGAATATGTGCCAATGTGTGATCACGTGTCCACTTTAAAAAAAAATATTTGTGACGTTGCAGGGAATGGGGGAACTCGGATCATTTATTGATAGTCATCTCATACTGATGGCTGCAAATATGTTGTCTGTGATTGGTCAGCTCTAATTTGAGCACCCCTCCCCTTTCTTCATATGCAAATGCGCTTATTAATGGTGACTGATTTGCGCTGAGTTAAATGAGGGTGAGGGCTAGTGATTATATAGAATAAGACGGACTCGTTTTGCGGTATTGCTGGTGGTGGGATCATTTTGTTCAAGATGGCAGGACGGCCAAGAGACAATAATTGAAATTGTTGATCCAACGGAAATTTTAAATGGTGCAGCATTTGGTTTATACGCAATTTTGTGAGGCAACAAAAAACGTTAAAACAACTATGGAATTGCTTGCAGGCGCTCATAACCATTGCTATGTGGCTTGTAAACTGGCTACGTATGTCAAGTATGAGAGTTCCCTATAACTACCGGGATCTGGATCTCACTGGCACCGGTATCCCACCGGGATCAGGATCTCACTGGGATCAAGATCCTATCGGGATCAAAATCTCACCGGAAACAGGATCCCACTGGGATCGGGATCTCATCGGGCTTGAGATACTATCAGGATCTTACCAAATATGGGATCTCATCTGAATCGGTATCCCACCAGAATTGGGATTTCACCGGGTTCGAGATCCTATCGAGATCTCACCGGATTGGGATCTCATTTGGATTGGGATACCACCGGCAACGGGATCTCACCGGTAAAGTGATCTTACCAGGATCGGGATCCCACCATGGCCGGGATTCTACCAGGATCGGGATCCACCATGACTGAGATTCTACCGGGATCGGGATACCACCATGACCAGAATTTTACCGGAATCAGGATCCCATCATGATCCTTCCGGACCACGGTGTGCCATCGGAAAACGGGAAAAACGAAAGGTTTACATAAGTTATTTTAAGTGTTTTTATAGGAGACAAATTGATTATTTTTTTTTTTAATATAGTGGTGTTGTTTTGTTGTTAAAATTTCGTTTAATAGCAATGTGAATTAAAAGGAAGTAGAAGATGTTTTTTTCTGAATGCAAACCCGGGCAACTCCGGTTATATTTGATTATAAAGTTATAAAATAAATACAACATTTATTTTAACCAAGATTCATCCAATTTGGCAACTTTTATAACGTATCTTCAAAGACAGAAGAGTTATCCTTGATTTACCACAATGGCTCCATAAAAGACAAAAGATTCATGAAAATGTCCTTATTTTATCTCGTAAAATTTGTTAAATTGTTGTTGTGTTCCAATAAAAAGATGGTATTTTTCTTTTAAAATAATTTTTATAAAGAATTAACATAAAAAATACGAAATTCAAACAGAAATAATATACGCACCTGAACTCCACTTTTACCGTAGTTTAACCCCCCCCCCCCCCTTTTTTTTTTTTTCACCTTCCCCCTTTTCAAATATCTGAATATGTGAATGTCTGACAGTTCCATGCAAGCACTAGCAGTATTCCAATGATTAAATATTTGGCTGGTATTTGGAATGGTGAGAAGCACCATTAGAATAATGCTTTATGGGTAGAGTGCAATACTTCCTCTCTCAAGCCTAAACCTGATTCAGGATTAACATAACTACTTTTAACATATCCGTCAGATTTTTGGCAAGACTTTCGATCGCTCGCCTTATTTGCGTAATCTCAGTTGCAGATGTTTTGCTAAATTATAGATATTTATTTGATAATTTTTCAATATTTAATTTTTTTTTTATATCCAGTAATAATCTGATGATAATTGCTTGTTGTCAGGGAAAGGGTTGGGTAGAAATAGGAAGTATCAAATTCATATATTATAAACTCACTGGGCATGTGCATTTTAAAAAAAAACAACCTCTGTACCCCAATTTTACATGGGGCTCAATTCATCCCACTGATCCACTTGGGAATATTTCCCTACAAGTACAAGTAAGAGATGTCTTTCTCTCCAATCTTACTTCCTCTTTTTTCTGTTGATGCATCCTGATGACAGAGTGGTTTGGGTTAGGCAAGTGTAGGATGGGCTTTGAAAATTACAGGCATTGTCTACAGTATAGCAAATTTTGTTTACAAGCTATGTGTTCTGTTCCTTCTTTTAATTTTTTCATTATTTAATTGCTGCAGCAGATGCCCATTTTTTAATTTTTTTTTTTTATTAATATTGCCTCTATTCAACTTATGTGTCATTGTTTGAGATATGATCTTTTTCATTCTCTAATTTTGGATATTGTAAATGGCACTTTGATTAACACAGACTACCCAATGTTTTAATTCTTTTTTAATGTCTTTATTGCCATTGTTGGAAATAGTGCTATCAAGGTATGTTGTAAATGTAAATATTATGCACTACTAAATTGGATAAGCAGTTCAGTAGCTTAGTTACATTTAGGGGTAATTATTAAACAAATCCATGACAATTATTTCATATGGTTTTTTATTGAAAAGAATTGTGTCTTCTTTCATATGCTTTCTCTCAGAGACCTTTTTACTAACAATAAATCATAACAACCAACAAGTCATCTCCTATACACAAAACACATAGTAACAGCTACACAAATAATCTCCACACCAAAACATGCACCCACAAAACATGAACAAATCATTGACATCCTCCCCCAATTCCTTTGACATCACTTCAAAAAGTAACTCACAGTAAAATTGTATACATCCGCTTTAGCAAGTACTTTACTTATAATGAAACAATGAACATAATAACATAGGCATCAAAGACAAACAAAAACACACAATTTTAGTGATTTGTGAAAAATTGGTAACTACACATGAATATTTTAACACATAAAATTGTCTGTAAACACCCCCCCCCCCCCCTTTCCTTTTCAAAACAATATCATCTAAACACTGCTATGTCTTAAAGAACATGCTTAGTTAACAAAATTCTGATGAACCCATCACCAGGACATCATACATGAAGCCTCCAGCATAAGGATTTGACTAGTTACACTACTCATCTCAAGCACTAAAGTATAGTGTCTTTACACAACTCTAGAGAGTGCCACGCCCTGAGACAAATTAAATCATGATGCATTTAATGTAAAGGATTATAATTAAAACTGATTATTCCCTAAAAAGAATACAATAGAATTTCATAACTTTGTTACTGAGAGAGAATCTTATACCCTTGATAAATAAAATTAACTCAAAACTAAAAATGACATACAAGCTTATAATTTATATATTAATATTATTAAATAACACAATATTGATATTTAAAAAAAAAAAAAACACAGCAATTGTTTGCAGCCATTATTTTTCCCCAGGTACATTTATTTTACTGAGTGGTATATCCCTCCTGTCAGCTTCCTTAATGATGTTGTGTAAATTTAAAATATTTTCCCAAGATAGCCTTCTCCATGACCTATG
The DNA here is from genome assembly GCA_964033795.1 of Lymnaea stagnalis. Classification (NCBI taxonomy): domain Eukaryota; kingdom Metazoa; phylum Mollusca; class Gastropoda; family Lymnaeidae; genus Lymnaea; species Lymnaea stagnalis. The sequence continues at coordinate 167,717 of CAXITT010000243.1, forward strand.
AACAGACATGACCCTTAACCCACCCTAAACATGGAGCACTCGCTTTATCTGCCTTTGACTATCATCATATGTGGATCATCAAAATATTTTTCGAGTATAATTATATGTATCCCATTCCCAGCTTGTCTACAACCCATCTTTTCTAAATCTTTATCCTCTCTGGCCCATTGTTAATCTCGTTCTTTACCCCTCTCCTCCAGTTCTAGCCTATCTCATTCTTTACCCCTCTCCTGACGTTCTAGCATATCCCTTTCATTCAGATTGCCTTCGACCCACCTAATAAGAGCTTTGTTTTATAACCCAGGTCTTCTACCTCTTTCTTCAGCTCTCAGATCAATTTTAATTTGGGAATGATGGTTTCAATATTTTAATAAATATAAATTTGATAACCAGGGTAAGGTACAGAAATAAGGCTAAATTAATAAACTTAAATGTAATCAATACAACACAATAAATAAAAAAAAAATATATATATAAATACATCTTTTCTAACTATAAAAACACAAATAAAGTAAGTAGCTTAAGTTTTGATCTTGTGGACCTCTTACGGTGTCACACACGGCCAACGTAGGGATCATTTCACACATCACCGCCATGTACAGATAGGTCATGTCGGCCACACAATGGATTGTTTCCCACACAGCCGCTGGAGGGTTTGTTTCACAAATGGCCACTAAATACAGTTGGGTCATCTCGAACTTGACAGCACGATGGACTTTCTTACACACATCCACCAGAGGGATCATTTCACACACGACCACCAGAGGGATCATTTCACACATGGGGCATGGCCACCAGGTGAATATGGCTTCACACAATGTGGCTGGCAGGGGTACCTCAAACACGGTAAATGGAATACCTGTTTTCACCGTCACCAGATGCAGGCTTCGGTGCTAGGTGAACCGTTGATCGTACAATATGGTCTGTTTCAACAAGTTTATACCAGATGAGCCTCCCAAGTGTTACAAACTACTAACTGGGATATGTAATGAACCCATCACTGTCAGAGTGGGAAGTTTTCATTTTGTCTGTTTACCAGCTACCTGTACAAGTCTGATGGTTACATTATTTTTATATCTGCTAGTGAAATTAAGGTCAGTCAGGAAAATTTTTAAAATCCCATTTGGTTTCAATTCCTGGTTTGACCTAGACCACTCCCCTTTTTGATCTAATGAGAATTATAAGGCCATCCTGGCATACCAACCACTTTCATAGCCACTGATTTAGATTGCTGTTATGGTTGACTGCTTTTCATCTTAAATCTTTAGTTGGATTTGCCCTTTTCTGTTAGTAAACTTCTGCAATTGTTTTTGTTGCTAACTTTTGTTTATATTGTCTTTGTTTATTTGGTATGATACATATTCCTCTAAAACTCTGTACATTTAAATATGTCTGTGTCATGTCTCTTATCATATAAACATATGTTCTAGTTGGGTTCAGATTGCTCCATCTTGTGATATCCATGTCACTTTATGTAGTCGTTTGCGAAATTTTCACAGGTGATAGTCGTTCCCCTTCCTGTTGCGTAGTTTAATAGTTAGCCTCCATTATTATTGGTTTTCTCAGGCAGACTTTCCTTTTCAATAAATGGTCCGTATGCAGATGTCTATGGACTATTTTTGTGTAATAGGTTGTATAATAGGTTGTGTAATAGGTTGTGTAATAGGTTGTGTAATAGGTTGGACCTTATCATCAGAGTCATATCCAGGGTGTGGCAAGACAAAACTATTTTTGTGTAATAGATTGTGTAATAGGTTGTGTAATAGGTTGTGTAATAGGTTGTGTAATAGGTTGTGTAATAGGTTGTGTAATAGGTTGTGTAATAGGTTGTGTAATAGGTTGTGTAATAGGTTGTGTAATAGGTTGTGTAATAGGTTGGACCTTATCATCAGAGTCATATCCAGTGTGTGGCAAGACAAGACTATTTTTTTGTAATAGGTTGTGTAATAGGTTTGACCTTATCATCAGAGACATATCCAGGGTGGGGCAAGATATGAAAAATGCAGTTGGTGCCACTTGAACGTGGGAACAAAATGGTAGAGCTGGACAAAGAATTTCTAAATTTTAAAAAAAAAATATTTTTTTTTTGCTCATAAGAATAAAAATATTATCTCTACCAGTATCTTTGTGTACCTTGATTAGAATTTATTATCTAAATCTGAATTATGTAAAAATTGGTTCTCAAACCTGATAGTTCCCAATGTTAGTTCTGGCTGTGGGTGCAATATGTCCTAAGCACGTCTCTGCTTAGCATATATCCTTTCTGATGTCACAGAGAAAATGTTCTTAAAACTTAAAATCATAAGCTGCATCTTTGGGTTTAGCATGGCCACATATTAGCATAAGATTAAACAGTTTTCCCCTTCTTTGAATGATGTATATTTTTTCAATCATAGCTTAAATCCAATAATTTTGCCACTGTAAGGTATCGTGTTCTCCTTTCTCAAATTATTTGAATCTCTTATAAGACAGTTATGGTGATTATATACCGTGTCATTTCAACCATGAGACAGGCAAGTGCTCCTGCTCTGTGGATACTGTTAAAGCCTGTGTGTTGACCTAGTTTGAGCTGTGACATGCAACCCTTACCTCCCCCATTGTTTTTGTGACTGATGTCACAAGTCAACTTGGTGACACTTGCTGCCATTCCTTTCCCCCCACATCCCTTGATTGGGAAAGTTTGTTTACGTTTCCAGAAGGCAATGTTCCCTCTAAGGTTTGCTTGTTCGTGGGCAAAATCATACAGTTGTGTGCAAAGCTTTTCAGCATCAATTTTTTTTGTGTGCAACATTTTACAGCCCACAAACACAAACACACACTTACATGGAAATTTGCTGCGCGGCATATGTGAGATAGCCGCGCAGCGTAAAGGGAACATTGTCAGAAGGGCCTACAAAGAGAAAGGAATACTCTCTGGGGATTGATTTTCTAGACTTTCTGTTCTGGAGGGTTCTGATTCCCTCCCTATAGATATGATGATTGACTGTGACCGGCAGACTTTTTATGAGATTAACCAGAGATATAAGACAAGAGACCTTACAACTTTTTTCTATGTGTGTGTGGATTAATATTTTTAACTTTCTAGTAATAGTATTATACTTTTTCACTTGCTGTGATGTAAGTTAATATAATTTCTATTTCTGTATATTTGATTTTATAATTTAAATCATCTTGTTAGTATAATTAAATTGATTATTGTTAGTATAACTAGCTTTGGCATAGTTTTCTTTGTATACTGGTTTTCAGTTCTTTGTTACATATTTTTCATTTAACTAGCCAAATCTTAAAACAGATTAAATTTGTTAAACTGTATAATGGTACGTAACAATACTTACGATTCCGTGTCAAAATCCAAAAATCGTTTCCTTGCCCAGGTATGGTTTGAAGTCCTTTAGCATCCTTACATTTTTATTTTTCCATGACAGGGTGGTTATCTGCGAACTGCCTAACTACTGCCTAACTACTGCCTAACTACTGCCTAACTACTGCCTAACTACTGCCTAACTACTGCCTAACTACTGCCTAATTTGGTCTTCCCTATGTATCTTATTTCGCCCAGCTCCTGCTATATCTGTTCCCCTAAAGATTTAAAAAAATTCAAGAAAAACCTACCAAAGCTAAAAAAGTTCTGATAGTTTCAAAGGGATTTAATAAAAAACAGTTTGGGGAATATTGAATTATAAATGAATCATACCATTATTTATCTGTTCATTGAGCATTATACTGCTGTTATTGTTGCTATTGTGTTTTTGAAGATGAATCTATTTTTTAGGAACCTTTTAGCGTTCATGAGTTTGTGGAGCGATTAGCATGGAAAACGATGGGTGCCACAGCAAGAAGCAGTCCAGAAGAATTTGATCCTGAAATACTGCATAAAGCATTTGAAAAGATGATACATGACCTAAAAGACAAAAACAATCAGGTCATTTGAAATTACTTCACACTTATCTTAACTATTCAACCTTAATTAGAAAGTAGGGCCATGGCAGGCAAAACCTGAATATAGGTGCCCTCTTCCTACAAAATTATGCATTCATAAAGATATATTTCATGAATAATAATGATTTTGGCACCCTCTGAAGATAGCGCCCAGGGCAGGTGATCTAAAATAAACCCCCCCCGCCTCCCCCCCTTGTTGTTGTTTTATTTTTTTGGCAATTTGCCTGGCCTAGCAAGTAAAACTGAAATTAATCACCACGTTATTATAACATGGACAATGCAAATATATTTACAGTGAAATTTAACTTCATAGACTATCCTACGTTTTCAAAAAATATGTATACATAACAGTTAAATTCATTAAATTATTCATTTGCAGGTTCAGAATAAAATTAATAGATTAGAGTCAGAGTGTAAAGATGAGGAAAAACGTCACTGGAACCGTGTAGCTGAATTACAAAAGAAAAATCAGGTAGTTTTAATTCAGTAACATTTCTGTGCATGTATTTAGTTACATTTTTAAAAACATTGTCATGTATTAGCAAGTTAAAAAAATTGGTTTGACTTAAAGTGATGTAAATGTTTCAAAATAATTCTTATATTCTCAGTATGTTATGAAATTGTAGAAATTAAGTTGGGAATGAATTGAATCCAGCTAAAATAGCAAGACAAAATCATTTTTACTGATGAACTATTTTAGCTTTCTTTAAATTACTGTTGGTTCTAAAATGCATATGTATATTCTTATTTGGTTTTATTTTCAGTCCTTGTACACTGATTTTCAAACATTGGATGAAAGAATTTCATATGTGGCCACCAAAGTGGTTCATCTTGGTGATCAGCTGGAAGGTGTTAACACCCCAAGAGCAAGGGCTGTTGAGGCTCAGAGACTTATGCATTACCTTGGAGAGTTCCTTACAGAAGAACCTTTGAGATCCCCTGTTTTAATTGATCCTTTCCAGGCATGTTAAATGTTTAAAATGTCTCTCTATCAAAAAAAGAAATGGTCAGTAGATTGTGATAAAGAAGCAAAGAATGCAGTTTTGACCTCAGTACAGTGTTTTACAATTATTACATTTTTGATTATTTGATACTCTTTGATTACTGAAAACAAAATTGAAAATATGACAGATGAAAATTTATTTTCTAAAGGCAAGGAAGGCAGTAGCACGCAGTTGCAGGTTTGATTCAAAATACTGAGTTTATTGAAAATGAAATAAAATTCATATAATAATGCATTTACATAAGTCTGTTAAGCAGTATCTCTCTGGCAGTTACTTACTTATACCTTTTTCTCTGCCTGGGGCATGGGCTGTTTAAAGTGCTTTCCAGTCATCTCTGTCATGTGCTTTCCTTTCCTGTTGATTCCATATTTATTGTAGATGCCTCTAGCTTGCATCTCCATGTATATTTTGGCCTTACTTCCTTTTTCCCCATGTTATCCATGATAAGAATTGTCAGGTAATGTTTTCCGGGGGTGGGGGAGGGGTGGGGGAGGGGTGGGGGGTATTTCTTTTCCTTGTAATGTCTTCAGCAATAGGCTCTTGGTATGTCCTCTTCAGTAAAACCTTGTTGTTGATGATGTTTGGCCATTTTATGTTCAGGATCTTTCTCAGGCAAATGTTTGTACTTTCTGCATTATGCTCGCTGTTGTTTGTGGTAGTTTGGGAGATGCAGTCATATTTATGAGAACTATTTTGGGTCATCAATGTCATCAACTGTTAATGCTTTGTATTTTGGCCAGCCTTCTGTTTACTATTTCCTTACTGTCAAATTAAATATCTTTTACAGACTTATTTTTTGTATAAACTCATATGCACATCTAAGGTACAATGTAAGGTCATCTTTGAAAACTATTTATTAAGCATGTTTTAACTTAATTGAATTTTTTAAAACTACAATGCATCTGCTTTATAGCAGCAATTAATACAGCAATTAATAACCTTTTCTAACATCTCCAGATTATCAAACATTTGAGTAGAAGAGTCAGGATTTTTATTGCATGCTTAGAAATTTTGTATGAAACATTTCACTGAATCCCCTAGTTAATCTCAGTTACATTATTCTATAAATTTATTTATAATTATTAAAATATTTTTGTACATCTGCTCTAGCTTCATCTCACTGCTGATGTTATACAAAAACTCCATTTAATTGCGTTGGAACTGCCATTGGGAGGAAGGTGAGAAATTCAAAAAGTTTATTCCCTGTAGAGCAACAAATAAAAATGTTATGAGTAAAAGTATTTATCACTTCACTAAATTATAATACAAATTAATGTATATCTCATTTATTGTTTGTATGAATAGAGCTGGATTCAATGTTCCAAAATTGCATTTAGGAAATTATCTATTATTTTGAAAATATTGGTACATAAATTGTATTTTGATTTTATAAGAACATTTTCTAAATATTGTTTATTTTAATGATTCCAGATTTGACATTGCAAGGCAAAGGATTGCTGGTGAGGGAAAGAATATCTTTAATGAATTAATTTTTAAACTTAGTCTAAACAGTGGACATTTTAGTCCAAAACAATGAGAATAAATGCCCTAAGAATTCTAATTTATAAATAATTAAATTATATTTATTTTAAATCTCAAATCAATTAAATTTTTCTTCAAAATGTCATTATATCATGTGCCATTCTCAAAATTTTTGAAAACAAATTGCTACACATATATCTCTTTTTTGCATTTAAGAAAAATATGATGCTGTTGAAAAAGAACTAATTGAAGAATTTAGATTGGGTCAGCAAGCTGGGGACAGACGACAGATGCGAAAGATAACAAACCTTCTACAACATTTTAAGGTTTGCTCAGTTAATATTTAATGTTAAGTTTATACAATAAATGACAATTAGAAGCAAATGTATTGCTGTTTCTTTACTGAGGGACTTAAATTTACATGTATTTTATATTGCATTATATTACAGAGTTATGGACAGTGCGTGGATGTTTTTATTGTGGAGTGCCAAAAGGTATTTCATTTCTTAAACTAATTTTTAATTGGGGTGGGGGTGGGGGGTCTGTTGTTATGCAAAAGACTAGCTTTAGACTGATGTGGTTTGCAATCACTGCTAAGTCAAAAATTATCTCTGTCTTGGCAATGGTACTCATGGATCCAGTCCCAATCTTTCTTCCACATGTTGGAGGAACAAAAGTTGCTCTTTTTGTGAGTGATTTGAAAAAGTAGAAAGGCTTAAGGAACGGAAAAATATGAAAAAACAAATTTTACTAGCTAACTAACATATTTATATATATTTATGCATTTTTAAAATAACTACCAGACATAAATTATAACACTGGATGTGAAGTTGTTAATAAATGATAGGAAATTAGACATCTACTTCTTTCTGGTTTGTTTTTGCCTGCATGACTTTTTCCACAGCAAAGGATATTAGGGAAAGTGCTATTTAGTTATTTTTTATTTAATTTATATTCTTTGGGAGTTATATGTATGGTCCTAAGAGCAATAAGGTGCTTATTTTATTTCTTAAAATGTCTTGCAGGGCGCTTTCAAGCATAGCAGTATTTTTGATGACATTGTCCCCTTGTGTGTGGAGACCAACAAGTTGGCTAAGGCTGTGTTCACCAACTCTGACAATGTCATGACCAAACTTGTACAAAATGTCTTTCAAGGGAGTGTGCAGGTTTGACAGCGGTCATGGGAGACCTACTTAACAACTTATTTGATTTATATGTTAGGAAAAAAATATGGAAAATGATAGAGGAGCATATGCACACTGAGGAGAGGCCCTCTGTTTACATTTTTGGGGAATGAAAAGAAAAGTTCTTTAATCCTTTCATTTTGCAGAGCCAACCATTGCATTTGTAGACATGTTTTTGAATAAAATATTTAAAAATTTCTATGGGAAAGTTAACATTGGGCTGTACTATGTTATTGGGAAAGTTAACATTGGGCTGAACTATGTTATTGGGAAAGTTAACATTGGGCTGTACTATGTTATTGGGAAAGTTAACATTGGGCTGTACTATGTTAATGGGAAAATTAACATTTGGCTGTACTATGTTAACAGGAAAGTTAACATTGGGCTGTACTATGTTATTTATAAAGAAATGTGACATAGTGTTTTAAGCTCTTCATATGCTAACATTTTGTTCTTCTTCTTCTATATCTTAAGGGCCCACGATCAATTTATTGATCATTTTGGCTCCTATGCATGTAGATGGGATTTGCAATGTTTCTGTTACTGGTGTTGATGAGGAAATCATGCACTAGGGGTTTGAAGGCTTGAGGCAATAGACACAAATGTTTAAAGTTTTTAAGAGGGAATTTAAAGGAGAATTAATGTCAAAAAAATATGTTGTATTAAGATGTTGGAAGGATTGAACAGAGAGGAAACAAATTTTAGAAATGTGGAATTAGTTCGCAGGAAAAGTAATAATTTCAAAATTCTTGTATCCATCATGTAAAGAATTTCTGTATGACTGAATTGATACTTCTCCATTCATATAAGATGTTTAATATTCCTAGGGCCATGTAGCATCAAGGCTCGAGAACCAAACTGATCCAGAAACTTATCTTAACAACCTCTACGATTTGTACATAAGGTCAATTTTTTTCTCTTTTAATTAGAATGAATCAATAATACATACACATGAGAACTTTGTTTGATCCTTAATAATTGTTACCAGTTAGTGCCAACAGTATTATTCTTTGGCACAGTATTAAAAATATAAATACTCTACTACAGAGTATAGACTCACACTGATATGAGATCATAAGCTGGTTTTTATTATCACAATAAAAAAAGAAAGTTTTGTCAAAAGTTATAACTAGATGCTAGTGAAATAGCATGGGGGTGCCAGTGCGAAAGCATGGGGGTGCCAGTGGCATAGCATGGGGTGCCGCCGGGCTAAATTTTCAGAGGGCAAAATTTAAAAAAAATGTTAAAAAAGATTATTAATAAATAAAGTTTTGTAAAAAAAATGTATCAAGTCTTATCTTAACAGACCCGAAATGTTCTTGTTGTTTATGGTTTCAATTGTGGACTTATGGGAGGTCATTGGGTTCTGGCACCATGGGAGGTGTATGGGTACTGGCACCATGGGAGGTCTTTGGGTGCTGGCACCATGGGAGGTCTTTGGGTGTTGGCACCATGGGAGGTCTTTGGGTGCTGGCACCATGGGAGGTCTTTGGGTGCTGGCACCATGGGAGGTCTATGGGTGCTGGCACCATGGGAGGTCTTTGGGCGCTGGCACCATGGGAGGTCTCTGGGTGCTGGCACCATGGGAGGTCTATGGGTGCTGGCACCATGGGAGGTCTATGGGTGCTGGCACCATGGGAGGTCTATGGGTGCTGGCACCATGGGAGGTCTTTGGGTGCTGGCACCATGGGAGGTCTTTGGGTGCTGGCACCATGGGAGGTCTTTGGGTGTTGGCACCATGGGAGGTCTATGGGTGCTGGCACCATGGGAGGTCTTTGGGTGCTGGCACCATGGGAGGTCTATGGGTGCTGGCACCATGGGAGGTCTTTGGGTGCTGGCACCATGGGAGGTCTATGGGTGCTGGCACCCCCTTGCAATGTCACCGCCAGATGGCAATATAGAATTTCAATATACACTTGTTGTGAACACATCACAGTTATTGGGTTTTATTTTTTCACCACAAAGGATCCAGAATCTGCTGAAGTTAACACATGAAGTCATGAAGTTTTTGTGACTACATTGACTCTAGTGGCAGTAATGCTGAAGTTAACCGACAGTCATAAAGTTGTTATGACTAAATTGACTCTAGTTGCAGTCATTATTATAGAGATGGCTGTAATTTAGTATTTTTCTATTTTTAAAATTGGTTATGCAACTTGTTTTGTGTGTTGTTGTTGTTGTTGTTGTTAAATCTCTGACACTAACCAACAAGTTCCGAACCTCGTGGTTTCAGAACATCCAAACTGACGGCGGAATTGTCCAAAGCTTGCACAGAGCATGAGTTTAAATTGGGCGACTCGACATTCCTGAACAAACTAACCAGGTCAATCTTCTCACAACATTTGGACAAGTACATCGAGTAAGTCTGCAATAAGCTCCCTTTTTAAATAAGACCAGCGAGGGCCGTCGTAGTAGCATTTACATTTTATGACGGTTAAGTTATTATAAAGGTTTATGTGAAGAATACTTTTACAAGGTATTATAAAGGTTTATGTGAAGAAGACTTTTACAAGGTCTTAGGATGGATTAGCTGCAGTAGACTCTTTAAAATTTGGTTGAGAATTAATGCTTTATTTTTGATTGGTTCATTTTTGAAGGGTTCCGTTTCTGGGTTGTCACTTTTAAAAAAAAAATTACTGTGATGACAATGGCATCCCAATTCTTAAGTTTAGAGGCTTTTAAAAAAGTCATGATTGCTCCCAATAATATGAATAACCATTTTCTGTGTCAGTTTTAAAATTGTTTTTTAACTTGATCAAGTTTTGTCCTCTTTCCTGTACTGTATTATAAAACTGACATTGCAGTGTGGAGCTGCAGTCTCTCCGAGAACATTGTGCCATGGTGCTTCACCACTACTATGAAAAGAAAGACCACGCAAAACGTCAAATACAGACAGGCGGGTAAGTCAGTTGGTTGCTGACAAATTAGACTGGACATGTGCGGCTAATGCTAACACTTATTTTTTGTCCTAACACTATTTCAAAATTGCAGTCCACCTGGGTCTTTCACATAAACCATAAATCTCTGGGTCTTTCACATAAACCATAAATCTATTGGTCTTTCACATAAACCATAAATCTCTGGGTCTTTCACAAAAACCATAAATCTCTGGGTCTTTCACAAAAACCATAAATCTCTGGGTCTTTCACAAAAACCATAAATCTCTGGGTCTTTCACAAAAACCATAAATCTCTGGGTCTTTCACATAAACCATAAATCTCTGGGTCTTTCACATAAACCATAAATCTCTGAGTCTTTCACAAAAACCATAAATCTCTGCTACTAAAATCCTTAGAATATTTTACTCGGAGCTGATAAGTGAAATAGTATTTGTTGAGGTGATAAAACTTGTTAGAACATCTTTTAACTTCTGTCAAGCTACTAACTCACTAACACTAACACACATATTCTTGTGAAGGCCTGAGATTACTCTCTTAATGACCCCGGCATTCTTGTGAAGGGCTGAGATGACTCTCTTATGACCCCGGCTAGTACATTGGCTGCCAGCTCCATCTGCTGAACTGAACCATATAACATTCTTCTGGCGTAGGGCTCTCCCACTGCCCTGGCCTCCCTCCCAAAAAATCTAGTGAGGGACATTTGGTCAACAGATGCACTAGTGTTTCTGGGACGAGGATGCAATGCGGGAAGGAAGGGTCCTATTGTTATCTAGCCTGTTAAAATATGTGTCTTTCAAGCTACTTATCAATGCTAATATGATTAAAACATTGCTTAAACAGTTTAATTTTGTATTGTCATTATTAAAAACTTTTGAAATAAAAGACTTTTAAAACAAAAATACTTCCTTATTATTTGATTTAGAATTTACGAATTAAAGAGAGATATCCAGGCAAAACTGGGAACGGTGACAAAATCTGGCCCAACTATAGAAAACTTCGGAGGAGAGACTTTCTTGTCACAGGAAGTGGCCATCAATATCTTACAAGACACAAAAAATGCTTTTAAGCGCTGTCAGATGGTATGCAGTAGAACATTTAATTTTCTTTTTAATAATTTATATTATTTGTTTGGTTGCAATTTATGAATTGATGCAATGAAAATTCTCAGAATTCTTCAGATTTGTTGTTTGTGTAGCTCATCATTTGTTGTTTGTGTAGTTCATGATTTGTTGTTTGTGTAGTTCATCGTTCATTGATTGATCTTTGATCCTAAAAGAAATAAAACTATTTTATTTCAGCTGTCTTCATCTTCACAGTTGGCCTCCAATGCTATGAAAATATTTGATGTTCTAATTCAGTACTTGGTTTTAGAGCATATTGACTACGCCGTTGAGATTGGCTTGATAGGTAATTGGCATGGAAAATCATGATTATATAATGACGAAATGATTAGATTATTGCTTAGATTACTTTTAGGAAAAGAATCATGTCATTCAGGAAACGCTTCAATAATAATATTTAATGAAAAAGAAAAATGTAACTGATTAAACTTATATAGTTAAGAAATAAATGATAACCTTATAACACGTCATAAAATTAAGAATGTTCAAATTAAGAATGTTCAAATAACAAAAAATGTTTTTGTGTGTGTGTGTGTGTTATGTTGGTTTAAAGTTGTGTAATGTCAAACAAAAATTATTTTTGTAATGCACTTTTCTACAGTAATATTAATAATGTGCGACATGTCTCATGTTTTTCAAACAACTTTAACATTTAAGTTCTGACTTAAACTGTTCTGATGTCTGCATTCAGGTATCCCCCCCGCTGAGCCAAAAGTGGAGCCAGAGATCTACTTCTTTGATGTGGTCAGCCAAGCAAACACCCTCTTTCATCTCTTTGAGAAACAGTTCACTGACAGTTTTATTCCATTAGTCATGTAAGTCTATAGCCTCATGTGATTCCAGTGACGTGAATCATTACATATGTTATTTCCATGGGTGTGAATCTGTTTTCCTTATTCCATATTCTCTTGTAAGTCCAGTGATGTCATTGAGTATTTCTCCTAAACATTTTCTTGTAATGAGGGCTGGGAGCTGTATGCATCCGTTACATATTTGAATCTGTTCATGAAATCATTCTTGGATATCATTTAACTTTAACTTGCCCTGGGTATCATCATCGTGTTGATTTTCTCTGCAGGTCATCCCCGTTTCATGGGGCTTGTGTTAAAAAGAAAAGAAATCTTAGGGAGGCGATGGAGGCCAAGATCGACACGGGCCTTGACCGATCGATTAATGCAATAATTGGCTGGATCCGACACATTTTCAACAATGAACAGAAAAAAACAGACTTCAAACCTGAATCAGAAGACGCACCATTAAATTTATTGTCGTCTCCTGTAAGATGTTATTGCCATACAAATTTCTTGTTATTTCCATCACATTACTCTGTTCTCTGTTTAATTTGTTGGTAATGAAGACTTTCACCTTAAACGTCGCTTTGTGCTGTTAGTTCCCATTACTCTGTGAATTATGTTTTTATGTTGCTTTAACCTGGACACCCCATTTTATACTTGGTTCAGCTGTCTGCCTTGGTTCAGTTGTCTGCCTTGGTTCAGCTGTCTGCCTTTTTCCAGCTGTCTGCCTTTGTCCAGCTGTCTGCCTTGGTTGAGTTATCTGCCTTGGTTCAGCTGTCTACCTTGGTTCAGCTGAGATCAAATTAAGTTATTCCTTGAGGAGTTTGTTGGCAAAAATAAGACAATAAATACCATTAACTTTTTTCTCTGTCTCTGCTATTAAACAAAATATTGGCCGAATATTAACTTCACAGTCTATAGTTCTACAGCTTTCCTTATGCTGTAAAAAAGTTTGAAGTAAAAAATTGTCAATAATGTATGGAATTTCAGGCCGCCATAAATAACATCCCATGATCGTATCTTTCAATTTCAGGCCGCCATCAATGTGTCCAAGTTTTTGCTAGCCCAGGTCAAGGAAATCAAGAACAGCCTGGACGGCAAGAATGTCGATGCTGTTCTCATAACTCTAGGGCAGCGTTTTCACCGTCTGACCTTTGATCACTTGATCCAATTTTCGTACAACTCTATCGGTATGATGACTGTTGTATAAAACACAGTAGCTAATAGTAAAAAATTGTAATCAATACATTTCATGCAACTCAATAATTATAGTACCCATTGTCATAAAAATATACACCTCAGTCAGTACAGTAACTGTTATAAGTACTGTAATAGAGTCAGGCCGAATTTTGCTTTTGGTTTCGGTGATGAAAGTTGCCATTTGATCACTTTCAGCGTAGCTTCAGTTTATTTTTGCCCGAAAGTTATTGAGGCTATTGGCAATGGAGCAGAAGTCAGACTGTCACTCAGTCTGATATTCATTATTGCTCAAGGTCTTGATATCATGACTAATGCTCTGCTCACAGCTGCAAGATGATCTACTTGTCCAATTTTTCCAAAATTAAAATTTCAATTAGGCTTAGGCAAAGGTAAATAGTTTTGTGGAAAAAGAAACTAACTGAATGGGAATATTTATATTATTATTTTAATATTTTCAAAAATAAAATTGTGGAACTCTAGGATTATTCAATTCATACACTTGTGACATACATTTTTATCATTATCATGCCCATAAGTGTTATCATCGCCAAAGGTAATTAGTAGTGTAACAAAAAATCCTAGGGAATGGTAACATTTTAATTATTATTTTTGTTTTACATTTTAAAAAAAATAAAAATTAGGGAACCTTAGGATGATTTAGTTCATTCATTTATTGAAATTCATCATTAGCATGCTGATAAACATTGTCATTGATGAAATAAAATGTTAAAATATTTCTCAAAATTAGTCACGTATATGGGCACAAATATAAAGAAAAAGAATAATGAAACTTTCAGTAATATTTAAAAAAATGATTATTTATTTCAATTTTGTATAATTAGGCATAAAATAGCCTTTAATTTAAATCATAAGGGTAAACACATGTGTGCATGTATCACTGCTTGATTTAATAATTATGTCGTAGACCTAATATATTATCATACTAAACATAGGTCAACATTTGTTCAACTGTTATTTAATCTTTGTCAAATAAAAAATTAGCCAATAAATGATGATTGCAGATAAATGAAAAATTTAAATGTCAACCTATAAGAATACTAGTTTTAATAAAAATATATGGGTTAGCAGAACAAAGAGTTCATTCAAGGCTTATGTCTGGACACTTTAGTGGGCCATACTAATAAACCATAAATCGGATAAGCATTCCATTGATTCCAATAAATATGTTTAGGTAGCGTTGTAATTATATTATAAAAAACAAAGAGCACCCAAGGGTCTCTCTTTCATGAATTTTGCACCCCCCCCTCAAAATTTTCTCTTACCATTTTACTTTAAATTTTAAAATACATTTTTTTAACAACTTTAATTACTTCTTAATGCAAATTGGTAAAAGCCAAAATATTCATTAGATTTTTATCTATTAAAGTAATCTCATTTTTGAAATAAAAATTATATAAATAACAATATTTTCCCCCACCATTTTTTAACATATGCAGAATGTATGCGCAAACGAGTTTGGTCGAATCAGAAAATCTCATTCCGTCAGTCTCTATACCGAAATAGACACGCACACAAATCTATGGTCAATTTATATGTATTTTATCTTGGATGACCTCTGGTCATTGTATAACAACAAACAAAACCAAGAACTAATCTCTCTACAAGTGATTGTTATGAGAAAATTTTATGTTCCATATGGTACTAGTACTATGCCATCATACATGAGTGCCATATGGTGCTATGCCATCATACATGAGTTCCATATGGTACTATGCCATCATACATGAGTTCCATATGGTACTATGCCATCATACATCAGTTCCATATGGTACTATGCCATCATACATCAGTTCCATTTGGTGCTATGCCATCATACATCAGTTCCATATGGTACTATGCCATCATACATCAGTTCCATACGGTGCCATACCATCATACATCAGTTCCATATGGTGCTATGCCATCATACATCAGTTCCATATGGTACTATGCTATTATACATCAGTTAAAATACATTTTAAGAAACCCGTTAATGTGGTAATGAAGATAAAATTGTAAAAAATATATCATTTATGATTGGGTATAGTGAAAAATATTTTTATCGTAAAGGCAAAAAAAACCATCATGCCACTTCAATTTAATGACATGATTTCCAGATACCATTTCAGTTATCTGTGATGTTAATAACGTTATTTCCAGGTGCAATGTTAGTCATCTGTGATGTCAATGAATATCGTAAAGTGGTCAAAGAAGAAATGAAGATTCCATTGGTGACCCAGCTTTTTGAACATCTCCACGCACTGTGTAACCTGCTTGTTGTGGTCCCAGAGAATATCAAGACAGTGTGCAGTGGAGAGCAACTGGTGAGTAGTCTGTCCATTCCTTGTTTTCATTCCCATTAGTGACGTATGGGTTTGAGGTGATTTATAAATAAACTTCTCACGTATAATGAACTTATCTATTATTTCAATATGAGAAAAGAAGAAAAATGCATGTGCTGCAACAAGATGTATATATAACATAAACCAAAATATTGTGAAAATGAATTTTAAGATGTTTCAATTCTGAAAGAAATAACTACAAAACATTAGCCATTAATTAAGTCATCAATGTCTCTAAGGGATTTCTCTCATTGCTGATTTTTACGCCTGAGAAATACTTTAAATGTCTTTGTGTTTAAATTCTTATAATTGTAAAATGTTTCCTTGGTTAAAAATACTTATTTAATTATGTGATGAAAGGAAAATATTATAATTAATCAAAAAACATTTCCATTTATTAGGATCAATAAAATAATCTTAAAATAATCTTAGCTTATCTGATATATATATATATATATATATATTAGTAAAAAATATATATTTAGCGATTTCCCCATAATTAAGCTGTTCAATATCCAGGCTTTAGTAGTTTTAATGTATCAAGGGGAAAACTTAACCCTTTAATTACCACTTGTTTCGGCATAGATTTTTGGTGACTCGGCAAATTAAAAAACTTAAAGATGAAACTTCCGGTATTATTTCATTCTCTATCCGATTCGCTTACTAACTTCTCTATATATAAACGAATAAAGAAATATATGGCATTGAAATATGACGTCGACGTGACGTCCTTGGTATTTCAGAAAAGTTCTTTCTATCTTTGTTATGACAACAATGTCACGTCCTTGGGATCATGAAGTCACGTCGATGTCATCGGTAACAAAAAGGTTAACTGTTAGTAAATTAACAAAAAGAAACAAAATCCTTTCAACAATTTTAATTTTTCCTTGCCCTTCCCAGGCTGATCTGGATGAATCTGTCATTCAGAGTTTTGTCCAACTGCGAGCTGATTACCGCACGGCCAAGATATCAACAAGACTGAAATAATAATGTGATCTAATCTATGCACACCCTCGAGCTGCTCACTGCTGGCCACAATCAGATAAATAATAATAGCATCTAGTGGAGGAAATTTTTTACATCCGTTTTAGTAGGGGATTTTTGGCTTTAGAATTGTCATTGGCAAGTAAAGATAAACTGTCGGCAATTATGTCAGTGTATGTCAGCAATCTGTGTCAGTGTATGTCAGCAATCTGTGTCAGTGTATGTCAGCAATCTGTGTCAGTGTATGTCAGCAATTTGTGTCAGTGTATGTCAGCAATCTATGGTAGTGTATGTCAGCAATCTATGTCAGTGTATGTCAGCAATCTGTGTCAGTGTATGTCAGCAATCTGTGTCAGTGTATGTTGTATGTCAGCAATCTATGTCAGTGTATGTCAGCAATCTGTGTCATTTTATGCCACCAATCAATGTCAGTGAATGTTAGCAATCTATGGTTTTGTATGTTAGCAATCTATGGTTGTGTATGTTAGCAGTCTATGGTTGTGTATGTTAGCAATCTATGGTAGTGCATGTTAGCAATCTATGGTAGTGTATGTCTGTTCTACTCACTTAAATCCCACTCCAAAGTGTTGTACACTACTTATACTTATGTACTAAAATATGGGTTAGTGATAAAGTGATTCCAAATTCTGATGTTGAATGGGAATTTTATATTGACCATATGTGTGTTGACTGTTTACTGTGCCACCTGTCCATTGACCATAGGTGTGTTGACTGTTTACCGTGCCACCTGTCCATTGACCATAGGTGTGTTGATGGTTTACCGTGCCACCTGTCCATTTACCATAGGTGTGTTGACTGTTTACTGTGCCACCTGTCCATTGACCATAGGTGTGTTGATGGTTTACCGTGCCACCTGTCCATTGACCATAGGTGTGTTGACTGTTTACTGTGCCACCTGTCCATTGACCATAGGTGTGTTGACTGTTTACCGTGCCACCTGTCCATTGACCATATGTGTGTTGACTGTTTACCGTGCCACCTGTTCATTGACCATAGGTGTGTTGACTGTTTACCATGCCACCTGTCCATTGACCATAGGTGTGTTGACTGTTTACCGTGCCACCTGTCCATTGACCATAGGTGTGTTGACTGTTTACCGTGCCACCTGTCAGAGGAGTTATTTCTTTCTTCTAAATGTTTGGGGTTCAATGTTGCAATTTTAAAATCAGTTGAATACCTTATTTACATCAAATATTTAATTCCTCTCCAATGGGTATTTAGAATTGTTAATAAAAACTATATCATGAATACACCCTTGAAAGTATTTATTGAATATAAATCTGTAATGACATAAATTATCAACATTTCATGTGCCCATGAGAAGATATTGAGGAATAAAATATACAAATAGCTCAGTGAGCTGAAGCTTGAGTCACACATTGGTAGTACACATAGAACACAAGAGTGGTACACAGAACACAAGAGTGGTACACATAGAACACAAGAGTGGTACATGTAGAACACAAGAGTGGTACACAGAACACAAGAGTGGTACACATAGAACACAAGAGTGGTACACAGAACACAAGAGTGGTACACATAGAACACAAGAGTGGTACATGTAGAACACAAGAGTGGTACATGTAGAACACAAGAGTGGTACATATAGAGCACAAGAGTGGTACATATCAAAAACAAGAGTGGTACATATAGAGCACAAGAGTGGTACATATCAAACACAAGAGTGGTACATATAGAACACAAGAGTGGTACAGGTAGAACACAAGAGTGGTACATATAGAACACAAGAGTGGTACATATAGAGCACAAGAGTGGTACATATAGAACACAAGAGTGGTACAGGTAGAACACAAGAGTGGTACATATAGAACACAAGAGTGGTACATATAGAACACAAGAGTGGTAGAAATAGAATCTTGGAAACAAAATTATTGAATTCAATACTCATTTCCGTTATTTTAAATTGTTAGAATCGACTGAGCTTTTATCACAAATTTACCACGTTGTTTTATTGTAATTTTGTGATTTGTTTTTTCTTTCTACCAATTCTTTGTAAATTGAATTTAAATTATTATATGTATTTGATTTAAACATTTTTTTGTTTACTGTGACCTCCTTTGTATTAATTTATTGATTATTATTTAAATAAATTGACGTCATCTCACTACCGTAAAGTTATTCATCAATGTCCCTTATTATCGTTTCACATCATCTGCCGAAAAAAATAAATAATTCAAAATATTGACATTCACTTGTAGGTAGTACTTGTCCGTAGCTATTGTTGTTGTAAGACTGGACACTAGACTGCCCATAATGTCCAGTCACTGGCTGAGATCCATTAGAACAAATTAATTTTTTATAAATTGTTTTGTTTACTGCTACCGTTAGGAGGTCATAGGTCATGGCAAAATCTACAAATATCCACACACACACAGCATGCTGTTATATTTTCACCTTATCCCCCCCTGGTCCTTTATTAAGTTGAAGTGTATCTATCCTGTAGCAACTGTCTTGAAAGTTCATAGAATTTATCCTGACTACTTGGAACCAAGGTTTGTTCAAGCATATACAGAACTTATGTCTCTTATGCTAGGCTATTATATGGTCCACTCTTTCACATCCCTGGCATCCGGGGAGGCTAAAAAAAGAAATACTTCAATGTTGTTATACTTGTATAGACAATGCTAGACGTGTTTAGACATCGAGAGGTGTGTTTAGACATAGCTAGACAAGTCTAGGCAGCGCTAGTCATGTTTAGACATTGCTTTGCTGGAATCAATTGTTATTTGAAAAGAAATTCTAAAAATTGTGAGTGCTATTTTTGTTATATCTTTGTGCAATATTCACTTAATGTTCCATTTTTCTTACCACCCAGGTAATTGTTTTGTTTCGTTCCACACAATAGTGATGGATGTAAAAATAATAAAACCTATTGTTTGTTAAAATTTATTGTGAGAGCGGAACAAATTGTGTTATTACCAGTAATTGTTGTCCCATGTCATTTCTTTCTTTTATAATATTAACTAATCAAATAACAGATTGTTGTTCATGTCTTGTAGCTTTTCTTTTTTGCATTAAAAGAATAACATTCCTTTATCTACCATTTGAAAAATATATTAAAAAAAGGTAATCCATCTGTGTCTTTAAAATATGTTGTATTTACCTATTGAAAGCCACCATTTACCTATTGAAAGCTACCATTTACCTATTGAAAGCCACCATTTACCTATTGAAAGCCACCATTTACCTATTGAAAGCCACCCTTTATCTATTGAAAGCCACCATTTACCTATTGAAAGCCACCATTTACCTTTTGAAAGCCACCATTTACATATTGAAAGCCAGCATTTACCTATTGAAAGCCACCATTTACCTATTGAAAGCCACCATTTACCTATTGAAAGCCACCGTTTACCTATTGAAAGCCACCATTTACATATAGAAAGCCACCATTTACCTATAGAAAACCACCATTTACCTATTGAAAGCCACCCTTTACCTATTGAAAGCCACCATTCACCTATTGAAAGCCACCGTTTACCTATTGAAAGCTATAGCATGTTAACAACCCGTGGATAGGACTGTCCATACAAGACCCAGATTTAGTAGAGATATGTAAGTTGACAAGCTGTGACAATTTAAAAACAGAATTGTCCATTGAAAACCTAGCTATAGAAGGACTATCCTTATACATACATAAGTTGACAAGCTGTGGCAGACAGAACTATTATAAACGACCTAGCTATAGTAGGCCCATAGATGAGTAAGTAGACAGGTCTTGTACCTGAGTGCAGCCAATGAATGATGTCATACCGTGAACAGCCAAGTCATTTAAATCCTCCTGTTTATTACCGTTGCCTAACGACAGAGTTATTGCCCACTTCCTGCACAGCTCCAACTGGGGACTGCTAATAAAACAGTTTCTCTGAGTTATTGCCCTTCCCTATCAAAAGTGCCCTCTGCCAATCTGCTGTTTGCGCCACCACACCATTTAGGGACGAGATGATTTCATCCCAATTAAGCGGCTCTCTCAACAATAGGAAGATTTCATCATTGCTAGTTTCGTTTTAATGCAGAGTATTCCTTTTAAGCGAGCGCCCAAAAACAGGTGTGAAAAGAGTTGGTATTTATCATCTTTGCACACACACAGACACACACAATGTTATGATTAAATGGTCGTTCATACACACGACGACCACACGTGGAGATGTGGATTCTGCTTTTATTTTGTATTAGTGGTTCTCAAACTATTCGGTGACCAAATCATGAACTGGAAAAAACGGGACACACCCAAGGAGGGTTGTTGGGGGGGGGGGATGATACCCTCCAGCTAAAGAGGGGTCCGGGGGCATCCGCCGGAAACTGTTTATTGAAATCTGCTCATTTGAACCATTTTGAGACCTAGACATCTTTTTACATTTACCTTCACTTTTGTAATTTAGTAATCTGAGCAATAGCATAAACGAAAGCAAGAATTTCGCAGCGAATACTTATTTATTGATACATATTTTACAACATCATACAACACAACACAACACATTACATGAAGCCATCACGCTATAGCCCACATCACTACTGGCACTGGCTACACAGCTAGCAAAAATATTACTTGAAGTTATATTATAAATTAGGAGGATCTAGTGATTTGAAAATGTGTTTGGTTTTAGAAACAGGACATTTAGGCGTCCCGAGAGACTTTTTCGGGACACCGAGTACGATCATGAAAAACGGAACAATCCCGTTTTTACGGGACTTTCGGTCACCATAGTCTACATGCGCTGAAATTCAAAATAACAAGTGGTGTTTCGGCTGCTTGTCTTTTATTCGCTCGAAAATATTTTTATTTTCTAAATGCATGATTTATTTGAATAATTCTTCTTAGTGAAAATGTTCCACATCATGGTCTTGAAATGTATCAATATCAGCTCTAAATCATCTATAGGCCTACACCTGTCCAAATTTTAACATTTAATTGCTATAAATTTGTTCTACAATCCCCCCCCCCCATATAGTAGTTCAGATGTTTAAAAAGAGCAAAGAGTGTCAAAGTTAAATCAATTATTGGATCATCAACATACATAATTCTCTAGGTAACCATGTCACTAACGCTACCAAATGGCGCAGATTTCGCTAAATAAAATTCCCGATTACTCCGCTAAATAAGATTCTTAAAAAGATACACCAAGTGCGTAATATGTTCTTTTGATTTTGTTTCAATTTTAAAATTTAAAAAAAACCCAAAAATGATGTTATAAATCTGACATTTGCGGTGTAAAAAGGGTGGGGCATTAGAATATTAATTTAATTCAGAGGCGATGGCGTACGGGGGGTAGGGGGTAGCACTAATTGGGAATCTTATAAAGTGGGGAACATGGATGCATGTTTTGTCAAGTACCGTCAACTTTAGTAGATGGGAAGTTCACGCATTGAGGCTGCCATTGTTTGGCGGCTATAGCTAGTTATACATCAATACTTAAAGCATTGCTCCTCCATTTTCTTTTTCCAACAATGTTTGAAGCTTCTTAACCATTTAACAAAATTTATATTTCATATTCGGTCGTCAGGGAGGGAAGATATATCTGCCACTAAGATGCTGCACCCGGCTTTTTTGGGTGTCTCCCATCAAGGTTCTAGTTAGTGGCAGCGAGCTCCGTCAATGATTGGCTGGTTTTGATGGCAGCTATGCTATGTAAGGACCGTCAAGTTGCGTTACGTAACGTGAGTTAATTTACGAACAAGTCCACGTGTAAATTTGAGGCCTCTTTGCCTTCCGCTGACCTCCTCTTGAAACGTAAAAACACCAACCACTAACACCCCCCCCCCAAACTCATACGCCAACGTTGGGAAATAATTCTTTACAAGAAAATAACATTTCATACATGACAATAGACATGAAGGCAAAAAAGACTTAGCGTCTAGGAGTACTTTTACCATATAAGCACAAACCTAACCATCCCATATGAGCACAAACTTAACCATCCCATATGAGCACAAACTTAACATTCCCATATGAGCACACACTTAACCATCCCATATGAGCACAAAATTAACATTCCCATATGAGCACAAACTTAACCATCCCACATGAGCACAAACCTAACATTCCCATAAGAGCACAAACCTAACATTCCCATATGAGCAGAAACCTAACATTCCCATATGAGCACAAACCTAACATTCTTATATGAGCACAAACCTAACATTCCCATATGAGCACAAACCTAACATTCCCATATAAGCACAAACCTGACCTTACCATATGAGCACAAACCTAACATTCCCATATAAGCACAAACCTGACCTTACCATATGAGCACAAACCTAACATTCCCATATGAGCACAAACCTAACATTCCCATATGAGCACAACCCAACATTCCCATATGAGCACAAATCTAACATTCCCATATGAGCACAAACCTAACATTCCCATATGAGCACAAACCTAACATTCCCATATGAGCACAAACCTAACATTCCCATATGAGCAAAAACCTAACTCCACCCACCTGTCAGCCTATAACTCAACCTATCTGTCAGCCTGTAACTCAACCTATCTGTCAGCTTGTAACTCCAGCCAACTGTCAGCCTATAACTCCACCCACCTGTCAGCTTAAAACTCAACCTACCTGTCAGCCTATAACTCAACCCACCTGTCAACCTATAACTCAACCCACCTGTCAGCCTATTACTCAACCTACCTGTCAGCCTATAACTTACTCTAGCTGTCAGCCTATAACTAAACCTACCTTTCAGCCTATAACTTACTCTATCTGTCAGCCTATAACTCAACCCACCTGTCAGCCTATAACTCAACCCACCAACTGGCCTATAACACAACCCACCTGCTGGCCTATAACTCAACCCATCTGCTGGCCTATAACTCACCTCCCTGCATACCTATAACACAACCAACCTGCTGGCATATAACTCAACCCACCTGCTGGCCTATAACTCACCTCCCTGCATACATATAACACAACCAATCTGCTGGCCTATAACTCAACCCACCTGCTGGCCTTTAACTCAACCCATCTGCTGGCCTATAACTCACCTCCCTGCATACCTATAACACAACCAACCTGCTGGCATATAACTCAACCCATCTGCTGGCCTATAACTCACCTCCCTGCATACCTATAACTCACCCAACCTATCAGCCTATAACTCACCCAACCTATCAGCCTAAAACTCATCTCCATGTATACCTATAACTCACCAACCTATCAGTCTATAACTCACCTCCATGCATACCTATAACTCACCCAACCTATCAGCCTATAACTCATCCAACCTATCAGCCTATAACACACCTCCATGCATACCTATAACTCACCTAACCTATCAGTCTATAACTCACCCCCATGCATACCTATAACTCACCCAACCTATTAGTCTATAACTCACACCCTTCATGCTGGCCTATAATTCACCCAACCTATCAGCCTATAACTCACCTAACCTATCAGTCTATAACTCACACCCTTCATGCTGGCCTATAATTCACCCAACCTATCAGCCTATAACTCACCCAACCTATCAGCCTATAACTCACCCAACCTATCAGTCTATAACTCACCCAACCTATCAGCCTATAACTAACCCAACCTATCAGTCTATAACTCACCCCCATGCATACCTATAACTCACCCAACCTATCAGTCTATAACTCACCCAACCTATCAGTCTATAACTCACCCAACCTATCAGTCTATAACTCACCCAACCTATCAGTCTATAACTCACCCAACCTATCAGTCTATAACTCACCTCCATGCATACCTATAACTCACCCAACCATCAGCCTATAACTCACCCAACCTATCAGTCTATAACTCACCTCCATGCATACCTATAACTCACCAACCTATCAGTCTATAACTCACCTCCATGCATACCTATAACTCACCCAACCTATCAGCCTATAACTCACCCAACCTATCAGCCTATAACTCACCTCCATGCATACCTATAACTCACCTAACCTATCAGTCTATGACTCACCCCCATGCATACCTATAACTCACCCAACCTATCAGTCTATAACTCACACCCTTCATGCTGGCCTATAATTCACCCAACCTATCAGCCTATAACTAACCTAACCTATCAGTCTATAACTCACACCCTTCATGCTGGCCTATAATTCACCCAACCTATCAGCCTATAACTCACCTAACCTATCAGTCTATAACTCACACCCTTCATGCTGGCCTATAATTCACCTAACCTATCAGTCTATAACTCACCCCCCATGCATACATATAACTCACTCAACCTATCAACCTATAATTCACACCCTTCATGCTGGCATATAATTCACCCAACCTATCAGCCTATAACTCACAAACCTATCAGTCTATAACTCACCTCCATGCATACCTATAACTCACCCAACCTATCAGCCTATAACTCACCCAACCTATCAGCCTATAACTCACCTCCATGCATACCTATAACTCACCTAACCTATCAGTCTATAACTCACCCCAATGCATACCTATAACTCACCCAAACTATCAGCCTATAACTCACCTCCATGCATACCTATAACTCACCCAACCTATCAGTCTATAACTCACCCAACCTATCAGTCTATAACTCACCCAACCTATCAGTCTATAACTCACCCAACCTATCAGTCTATAATTCACCCAACCTATCAGTCTATAACTCACCTCCATGCATACCTATAACTCACCCAACCTATCAGTCTATAACTCACCTCCATGCATACCTATAACTCACCCAACCATCAGCCTATAACTCACCCAACCTATAAGCCTATAACTCACCTCCATGCATACCTATAACTCACCAACCTATCAGTCTATAACTCACCTCCATGCATACCTATAACTCACCCAACCTATCAGCCTATAACTCACCCAACCTATCAGCCTATAACTCACCTCCATGCATACCTATAACTCACCTAACCTATCAGTCTATAACTCACCCCCATGCATACCTATAACTCACCCAACCTACCAGTCTATAACTCACCCAACCTATCATCCTATAACTCACCCAACCTATCATCCTATAACTCACCCAACCTATCAGACTATAACTCACCCAACCTATCAGCCTATAACTCACCAAACCTATCAGTCTATAACTCACCCAACCTATCAGTCTATAACTCACCCAACCTATCAGTCTATAACTCACCCAACCTATCAGTCTATAACTCACCCAACCTTTCAGTCTATAACTCACCCAACCTATCAGTCTATAATTCACCCAACCTATCAGTCTATAACTCACCTCCATGCATACCTATAACTCACCCAACCTATTAGTCTATAACTCACCTCCATGCATACCTATAACTCACCCAACCTATCGGCCTAAAACTCACCTCCATGTATACCTATAACTCACCAACCTATCAGCCTATAACTCACCTCCATGCATACCTATAACTCACCTAACCTATCAGTCTATAACTCACCCCCATTTATACCTATAACTCACCCAACCTATCAGTCTATAACTCACACCCTTCATGCTGGCCTATAATTCACCCAACCTATCAGCCTATAACTCACCTAACCTATCAGACTATAACTCACACCCTTCATGCTGGCCTATAATTCACCCAACCTATCAGCCTATAACTCACCTAACCTATCAGTCTATAACTCACACCCTTCATGCTGGCCTATAATTCACCCAACCTATCAGCCTATAACTCACCTAACCTATCAGTCTATAACTCACACCCTTCATGCTGGCCTATAATTCACCCAACCTATCAGCCTATAACTCACCTAACCTATCAGTCTATAACTCACCCCCTTCATGCTGGCCTATAATTCACCCAACCTATCAGCCTATAACTCACCTAACCTATCAGTCTATAACTCACCCAACCTATCAGTCTATAACTCACCCAACCTATCAGTCTATAATTCACCCAACCTATCAGTCTATAACTCACCTCCATGCATACCTATAACTCACCCAACCTATCAGCCTATAACTCACCCAACCTATCAGCCTATAACTCACCTCCATGCATACCTATAACTCACCTAACCTATCAGTCTATAACTCACCCCCATGCATACCTATAACTCACCCAACCTATCAGTCTATAACTCACCTCCATGCATACCTATAACTCACCCAACTTATCAGCCTATAACTCACCCAACCTATCAGCCTATAACTCACCAAACCTATCAGCCTAGAACTCACCTCCATGCATACCTATAACTCACCCAACCTATCAGCCTATAACTCACCCAACCTATCAGCCTATAACTCACCTCCATGCATCTCTGAGTGGGAGATAAGCTGGGACATGGATTTTATCCTGCCAAGTGCCAGACACTATCAATCTCTAAAAGTTGTACTCCTCTACAATACCAATACAAACTGCACGGCCATATTCTTGAGCAAGTTTCCTCCGTAAAGTACCTGGGTGTTACCATTCAAAGAGAGGTCCGCTGGGACGAGCATATTAACAATGTATGTAACCAAGCAAACCAAGCCTTGGGGTTCTTAAGGCGAAATCTAAAGATTGGCAACTCATGTGTGAAAGAAAGAGCATATAAAGCCTTTATCCGTCCGATTTTAGATTATGCATCTTCAGTCTGGGACCCATTTACCCAGAAGAGCATTGACAGGTTGGAGGCGGTCCAGCGACGAGCAGCACGTTTTGTCCTAAACCGCTACAGGAATACCTCTAGTGTTGGCAGCATGCTAGAAACACTAGGCTGGTCACCATTGGAGAAACGACGACGACAATCCAGGCTCTCCATGATGTACAAGATAAATAATGGGCTGGTCCACTGTTCCAGTATTAAACAGAAACTCGTCCCTCTCCCCCATAGACAGCGACGAGGCCATGACAGGCAATTCAGGCTCATACCAGCAAGAAGCCAGTATAGGAGCTGCTCATTCCTGCCCAAGACAATCAGGGACTGGAACCATCTTTCAAAAGGAACAGTTGAGGCGACAACACTAGACACATTTGTGTCTATTGCCTCAAGCCTTCAAACCCCTAGTGCATAATTTCCTCATCACCACCAGTAACAGAAACATTGCAAATCCCATCTACATGCATAGGAGCCAAAATGATCAATAAATTGATCGTGGGCCCTTAAGATATAGAAGAAGAAGGATACCTATAACTCACCTAACCTATCAGCCTATAACTCACCTCCATGCATACCTATAACTCACCCAACATTTCAGCCTATAACTCACCCAACCTATCAGCCTATAACTCACCCAACCTATTAGCCTATAACTCACCTCCATACATACCTATAACTCACCCAACCTATCAGCCTATAACTCACCCAACCTATTAGCCTATAACTCACCTCCATACATACCTATAACTCACCTAACCTATCAGTATATAACTCACCTCCATGCATACCTATAATTCACCCAACCTATCAGCCTATAACTCACCTCCATGCACACCTATAACTCACCCAACCTATCAGCCTATAACTCACCCAACCTATCAGCCTATAACTCACCCAACCTATCAGCCTATAACTCACCCAACCTATCAGCCTATAACTCACCTAACCTATCAGTCTATAACTCACCTCCATGCATACAAACCTATAATTCACCTAACCTATCAGTCTATAACTCACTCTACCTGCCGGCCTATAACTCACCCTATCTGTCAGCCTATAACACACGCTCTATATATACTATATTTAGTAACTTGGTATCATACTTGATAGGGTTACTTGGTGTGGTCACTTGGTATGTGTAGCTGGGTATGTGTAAAGGTTAGGGCTCTTGAAAAAAAGCTATGCAACAAATCTATTGTCTACAGACCACACACATAAACAATCGTTAGCTCACTTATAGTGTCATCATATGGAGCATACGGACATATGGCACTATTGCGTGGCTAACCAGAATTTCAAAATCGATTTTAAAACGTTGTTTAATGGTTTGGGGACTCCTTCCCATCGAGACACCCCTCCCCTTACCGATTTGCATCGGTTGCGACATCCTCTCGGTGGCCCTTGACAAGGGTGTGAACCATGGCGTGGACTGGGAGAGAGAAGAGATGTTCCATGCTGGGAATCAATCAATTCACCAGAGGCACACTACTCAAGCTGGACGACAGTTTAGAGCGCCAGCAGTGTGTGAACAGACGAGATTTACAACGACCTTTGGGTAACCCGCTCTAGGCGCCCCCTTTTAACGTCCACGCGTTTCGGGATGTTGAATTGAACATAGGAATCACAGATGAATATTGTTCTTTTGGAAACAGAAACGATTCTACTTTAGACGGCGGTAAGTATACACACCTTATGTATAAACTGGACATGTCTTAATCTACATTTAGATATTTAGACATTATGTGCGTCCCTTCTAACCTATACTATTTGCCCTCCGTCAATCCTATAGTATGTGCCCCCCGTCTATCCTATTATATGTGCCCTTCATCTATCCTATACGATGTGCACTCCATCTATCCTTTACTATGTGCACTCCATCTATCCTATATTATGTGCCCTTCATCTATCCTATACGATGTGCACTCCATCTATCCTTTACTATGTGCACTCCATCTATCCTATATCATGTGCACTCCATCTATTCTATATTATGTGCCCTTCATCTATCCTATACTATGTGCACTCCATCTATCCTATGTTATGTGCACTCCATCTATCCTATATTTTGTGCCCTTCATCTATCCTATACTATGTGCACTCAATCTATCCTATATTATGTGCCTTTCATCTATCCTATACTATATGCACTCCATATATCCTATATTATGTGCACTCCATCTATCCTATATTATGTGCACTCCATCTATCCTATACGATTAGCCCTCCATCTATCTCAGTGGTCGACAAATCGCGGCTCTTCAGCGACTTGAGTGCGGCTCGGCCACTCGGCCACAAATCAGTTTTGACTCGGAAAAACATGGTTCTTGACAGGTTCTTGAAAAGATATTTCGCTCTCAAAATCTCTTGTGAATCGTCCTGCTGCTGCTTTTTGGCTCTTTCGACTAATGAGTTTTCGGACCACTGGCCTAATGAGTTTTCGGACCACTGGCCTAATGAGTTTTCCGACCACTGGCCTAATGAGTTTTCCGACCACTGGCCTAATGAGTTTGACGGCCACTGGCCTAATGAGTTTGACGGCCACTGGTCTTATGAGTTTTCCGACCATTGGTCTAATGAGTTCTCGGGCCACTGGTCTAATGAGTTTTCCGACCACTGGCCTAATGAGTTGGCCGACCACTGGCCTTATGAGTTTGCCGACCACTGGCCTAATGAGTTGGCCGACCACTGGCCTTATGAGTTTGCCGACCACTGGCCTAATGAGTTGGCCGACCACTGGCCTTATGAGTTTGACAGCCACTGGCCTAATGAGTTTTCCGACAACCACTGGTCTATTTTATACTATTTATGATTCGCAGTTAATATAAGTATG
The DNA here is from genome assembly GCA_964033795.1 of Lymnaea stagnalis. Classification (NCBI taxonomy): domain Eukaryota; kingdom Metazoa; phylum Mollusca; class Gastropoda; family Lymnaeidae; genus Lymnaea; species Lymnaea stagnalis. Next base: position 198,089 of record CAXITT010000243.1, read on the forward strand.
TTGTTTAGTTGTGTTCCTCTCTTGTCTCGTGAGATTTATTTCCAACAACTATGACAAGAGGAAGGCAAAGACCTTCGAATAATCAAGTATTTGTCTTCACCATTTTAATTTTTTCTGAATGAAGATTAACGGTTTATTAATTATTATTGAGTAGGCGCATATCAATTTTGGATAATTTACATGCAAATCTCACAAACAAATACATTTTATCAAGAAAACTTACGTGCATTTAATATATTTGATTGTTCCGTGGCCGTAAAATGTGAATTTTTTTTACATGTAGTTCAGTAACATAGAATATATTTTAGTGCAGTAATATAGAATATATTTAATAGGGCGGACGGAAGACACTGAGATCTCATTCGATACCCCCTAGGTAAACTGCGCCCCTATACCCAAACTTTACTCCTTCTCATACCCCATTCTCTTCTTCAACTGTCAACGAAATAATCCTACCAGCTTCTGACTTATGACACAACACCTGACTTATCCTACCAGCTTCTGACTTGTCTACGAGTTTGTGACTTACCCTACCAACACTTTACTTATCCTACCAGCTTCTGACTTATCTACCAATTCGTGTCTTATCCTACCAGCTTTGAACTTATCCTACCATTTCCTAACTTATTCACACTTTCCCCGTTCCTCAGGCCCTGGATCTGTTTCCTGGATCTGTTTCCTGGATCTGTTTCCTGGATCTGTTTCCTGGATCTGTTTGCTAGAAATGAACGTTTCTTTTGAGTTTTGAGGTGTGGGTATACTAATAGAAATGTATCCACAATGTGTCCACAACGTTTAAACAGTGTGTCCACACCATTGGACTGTATTTTCCGACACTGGATTAACACAATATTTATTTTAAAAGAAAATCTAAAACCTCGTTTTTTTCCCGACTAACATATCATCTGATTTAAAGATGACGTCATCCACACAAAAATTTACCCCCCCCCCCCGAAATTGATTTTCAGAAGAAGGTGAAACACATTATTTCATTAGTATTAAAATTATCTATATACCTATTTCCGGTGGGGAACTTGTTGATCATTGAGATATTGAAATGCACCCCCCTACTTTGGCCCACATTGTGCCGCTTGGGGGGCAAAATATGAATATCGCAGCCCCTCCGTCTACCCCCAAATATTTCAAACACTAATAAAAGACGCCCCCCCCCCCCCAACCTTCCCGGATGGTAACCTACTAGGTAACCCTAAACTATATACACATTCTAACATTTCACCCTCTTTTACTTCGCAATGTACTACATATTCTTTTTAAAAAGAGATCAGCGTATATTTCCGTATATTTTAAGAATATGGTTATTGATTTTTAAAAATTGAAATCCATACCAGATTTCTAATCCGTAATATAATCGGGTTTTTATTGACAGTCATGTCATTTTATTTTACCTTGAAATTTAAAAACTGGATATTTTAAAATACATTTTTTTTTTACACACGATATAAGACTTAATATAGAAAAATTAAATTTGACTTTCAATTTAATAACAGAAAAAACCATAGGTGATAGTCAAAAGGCCAATCGCCTTTTGTACAATAGCTAAGCTCTCACATGCAGAGAAATACATAATATAATTCTTTAATTAAGATTTTAATTTCATTTCTAATTTATAACATTAATCAAAACACATAATTCTCTAGAAAACAACTAACGCTACCAGATGGCGCTGATCTCATTATATCAAATGATTCCCGATAACTGCGCTAATGAGATTATAAAAAATCCGGCAAAAGCGTCTGGTGTGAAATATTTTCTTTTGATTGACGGAAATAGTTTGGTGTAAGAAATCTGCGATGTACGGTGTAAAAGTGGTGGGGCATCAGATTATTAATACAGTTCAGGGGCGGTGGCGTAAGTGGGGGAGGGGGAAAGCACTAATTGGGAATCTTATAAAGTACGTTACTTGAATGCATATTTTGTCAAGTAACTTCAGTAGATAATAATTATAGGACTGCATTCAAACCTAGTAAATGAAATAGCAAAACGAGGTATGTGGTAGCTTGAATAGGAGAACAGGACAAAACGATTAGGACGTTTCGGCATAGAGCCTTCTTCGGCACACAGGACAAATGAAGAGATCACAAAGAACAGAGCACGGTAAACCACTTCCGGCGACACCAATGGATATTTCTAGAGTGAGGTACTCACAATTTTCATCAACACCGGTTACCAATGTTAACCCAATGTTAAGGGCTGTACAAATAAAAGTCAAGTTAAACTACATCAAATGACTGCAATATCAGAACCAAATGAAATTGTTTTTGATAAGCGACAACTGCAGTCCATTGACTTATAGCAGTGATGATGCTTGACAGACAACAGCAGCCCATTGAGTTATAGCTGTGATGATGCTTGACAGACAACTGCAGTCCATTGACTTATAGCAGTGATGGTGCTTAACAGACAACTGCAGTCCATTGACTTATAGCAGTGATGGTGTTTGACAGACAACTGCAGTCCATTGAGTTATAGTTGCGATGGTGTTTGACAGACAACTGCAGTCCATTGACTTATAGCAATGATGATGCTTGCCAGACAACAGCAGCCCATTGAGTTATAGCTGTGATGATGCTTGACAGACAACTGCAGTCCATTGACTTATAGCAGTGATGGTGCTTGACAGACAACTGCAGTCCATTGACTTATAGCAGTGATGGTGCTTAACAGACAACTGCAGTCCATTGAGTTATAGTTGTGATGGTGTTTGACAGACAACTGCAGTCCATTGAGTTATAGCAATGATGATTCTTGCCAGACAACTGCAGTCCATTTACTTATAGCCTTGATGAAGCTTGCCAGCCTTCAGCTGCTGAAACAGATTCATCGCTTATTGAATCTGGTGTTGTGAAAAATTTTGTACCTTTAGCAGATGAAGCTTTTCCGCGAACATTCTTGCGCCTTTAAATCCGGTGCACACTTATTGTTCCACTAGCGCATGATCCAAACCTTCAGCCTCCCAGTCCTATTGACCAGCAAGAAAACCCAGCTCTTGTGTTTTCACTGCGTCTGTTAATTCCACTACCGCATGATCCAAACCTTCAGCCTCCCAGTCCTATTGACCAGCAAGAAAACCCAGCTCTTGTGTTTTCACTGCGTCTGTTAATTCCACTACCGCATGATCCAAACCTTCAGCCTCCCAGTCCTATTGACCAGCAAGAAAACCCAGCTCTTGTGTTTTCACTGCGTCTGTTAATTCCACTACCGCATGATCCAAACCTTCAGCCTCCCAGTCCTATTGACCAGCAAGAAAACCCAGCTCTTGTGTTTTCACTGCGTCTGTTAATTCCACTACCGCATGATCCAAACCTTCAGCCTCCCAGTCCTATTGACCAGCAAGAAAACCCAGCTCTTGTGTTTTCACTGCGTCTGTAAATAAACACGTCTCTGTATTTTTGAACTCAACATGTTTATATTTAACTTGTAATTATCATGACCTCGCGTTATCGTTATCATTCTGTTGACAAGAAATGGCTCCCGGAACCAATAACTTTAGTAACCATTACCTTGGACTAAATAGTTTTGGCGAGCGTTTTCAGGTCACAGAAGAGAATGGCATTTAGCATAGAAGAGAATGGCATTTAGCACAGAAGAGAGTGGAATTTAGCATAGAAGAGAATGGTATATAGTACAGAAGAGAATGGTATTTAGCACAGAAGAGAAGGGCATTTAGCACAGAAGAAAATGGTATTTAGCAGAGAAGAGAATGGTATTTCGCGCAGAAATTATCTTATTTGGCCCATATACTGGCTGATTGATATGGTACCATTAATTTATCTTATTTGGCCCATATACTGGCTGATTGATATGGTACAATCCATTTAACTTATTGGGCCCATATACTGGCTGATTGATATGGTACCATCCATTTATCTTATGTCCTGGTTTCGAATGTCGTAAAACCTGTTTTAAAATTATATTCCAAATGAAAACCAATTTATTTATTAAAAATACATTTTCACGATTTGAAGGTAACTTTAAAGGTTAACTTATTGTTTTCTTTGAAATAGTTTCTGAGTTGAATGGCAGTGGGCAACAACTTTACAGCCTACATGACGTCATACTTGGCCTACATTTGTGTAGCATTTTAATGTTTTTACATCAGCGGTCGGTAAACTGTGGTCAATAAACCCAATAAAAGTGCACAGTATGGATAGTAAAATGATCCAACATGCATAAAAGTAACGCACTTTATAAGAATCCCAATTAGCCCCCCCCCCCCCCCCCCCCCCCCCCCCCCCCCCCCCCC
>CAXITT010000243.1:202504-229021 GCA_964033795.1 Lymnaea stagnalis
CATAGTTTAGCGCAGTCACGGGGAGGAATGACATCGGTGTCATCATAGTTTAGCGCAGTCACGGGGAGAAATGACATCGGTGTCATCATAGTTTAGCGCAGTCACGGGGAGGAATGACATCGGTGTCATCATAGTTTAGCGCAGTCACGGGGAGGAATGACATCGGTGTCATCATAGTTTAGCGCAGTCACGGGGGGGGGGGATGACATCGGTGTCATCATATTTCCCTTATCTTCTCCTTGAAAAAAGGAGATATTTGGGGTCAGGATTCAGCTCAATAGTTTGACGGGAGGTGGGTCAATTAACCGTCCGAAAATTTTGTCAGTCCGTCACCCAACCAAACACGAACAAAGGCTAAGTTAATAAGAGGGATTAAGAAAAACAAATCTGTTGTTCCCGACTGTACTACCACTTTGAAAAGATCAATGCAGCCTTATTGTAAGCCTCATTTTAATATAATTTGCCTATCGTGTTTTTAACAAAAATGAAAATATTAAGACCCCCCCCCCCAACCGGCCCCCTATTTTTCTGCACCAGCCCAGGTTTCCCCTACCATTAATAAGGCAATACAATTATGCTTGCTTGCACCAGATACAAAGTTTCTAATATCCATACATACATTTTTAAGTTCCACATCCTTACTGAGCTCTTCTACAAATACACTGTATTAAATTTGAGAAGATAACTGGACATTTTCTAGTTTTCTCTTCTTAAGATATTCACACTCCCATCGTCATTCGTTGCCTCAGCAGACATAAAATTACCATTCGTACGTCCGTGACACACGGCTTGGGTACATTACCATACAATTACTATGTACGCAGCAACTTCACTCAAGTGATTCTAATATCCATCTTCAATACCACGCCACTCCACAAAATAACAATCAGTAATAGTCATTTTTATTAATATTATGCAGGGGTCTCAAAATTACGGCCCGCGAGGCCCTCTCATCTGGCCCGTGTAGACCTCTGTGTCCACGAAAAAAAATTACGGAAATGTACGTGTATCCTGCCAAGATCAGCAGCCGCTTACTTGGACATTAGTTTTTACCGAATTAAAATAGAGGCGTGAAGTAGTGCATATGTTTTCCAACCGATCTCTACATTGCCGAAGGAGAATTTTGCACAATTGGAGGGTAAAGTCCGTGCCGAAAAATTTTCTAAATAACAAAATCAACTCACATCTTGGAGGACATTGTTCAGTAAATCATCAAATGAAATGAATCTTTAACTAAAGCAAGTTATAAGTTGACCGCGTCATGGCTCAAAGTGGCAAACCATTTACAGATGGTGAAATCGTGAAGGAATGTTTGTTGGTGGTGGCTGGGGAAGTTTGCCCAGAAAACTCAAAACAATTTGAAAATGTAGCTTTGGGTGCAAATACCATTGCCCGCCCTGTTTCAGACAGGGGTGAAAACATTGTGACTCAAATAGCGAAAAATACAAGCAAGTTTCGCTATTTTGCAATTGAAATGGATGAATCGCTGGACAGCTGTTCCACCTCTCTACTGCTTGTGTTCACTAGAGATGTCGATGAAGACATGAACATAACACAAGAGCTGGCTTCCCTACATAGCATGTACGGCACTGTTACAGGAGAGGATATATTCAATGAGTTGAAAAAAAACAACATTTGCTGATTATAACTTGGACTGGACTAACCTCAGTTGCCTGACTGTTGTTGGAGGAAAGAACATGAATGGCAAAAAGAAAGGCTTGGTTGGACAAGTGAAGCAGATGTGTAATGGGAAAAACATTTTACCACCAATGTTCCTGCACTGCATTATTTATCAGCAAACCTTATGGGTGCTGTTTACTGAATCCTGTGGTGAAAATTGTGAATTTAATAAGGTCACATGGGCTCAACCACAGACAGTTCAGAGACCTGTTGAAAGATACAGACACAGAATTGCAAGATTTACCATATTACACAACAGTAAGATGGCTAAATTGTGAGAAAGTTCTGAGCAGAGTAAGTTATGAAAGGAAAAAAGGAGACTCCTGGAAATTATAGGCAAGCCACAGCCATTACTGCCTGGAAATTATAGGCAAGCCACAGCTATTATTGCCTGGAAATTATAGACAAGCCACAGCCATTACTGCCTGTAAATTATAGGCAAGCCACAGCCATTACTGCCTGGAAATTATAGACAAGCCACAGCCATTACTGCCTGTAAATTATAGACAAGCCACAGCCATTACTGCCTGGAAATTGGCCTTTGCTGCAGACATAGCTAGTCATTTAAATTTTCTGAAGCTAAAACTACAAGGAGATGAAAATCTAGTTTCTGATCTATACACCCACCTAAAGGACTTCAGATCCAAATTCGTCTTGTTTTTTTTGTGGAACAAATACAGGCAAACAACTTGACGCACTTTCAGCAGTGGACGGTCTTTATTGCTGAAGCAACAGTGGAGTTCCCCACGTCATTTGCATGCGAGATCATCAACGACCCCCAACTGCAGTTACAGCAGCGGTTTTTTGACTTGAATTTAAAGGCAGAAGAATTGAGAGTTTTTCAAAACCCATTTGAAGCAGATGTGGCCAGTTGCCCAGATGAACTGCAGCTGGAGGTAATTGAGTTTTCAACAAATGACCCCCTTGGGGAGAAGTTCAAAAGACTTGTTGGTTTTCACCAGTTTTTGCCGAAGGAAGACTTTCCTAATGTCAAAACCTTTGCATCAAGGTACCTTTCAATCTTTGGAACAGCATGCCTGTGTGAAAAAACATTTTCAAGAATGAAATACGTGAAGAACAATTTGAGGACACACTTTTCCGATGATAATCTAAGATCCCTGTTGATGTTAGGGACATCAAATCTAAAGCCAGAAATGTCTTATATTTAGGAATCCAGGAAACAATTTCACCATTCCCACTAAAACAGGTGTTCATGTGTAGTGTATAAATGTGTTATTAAAAAATAACTTAATTAAATAATATTAAATAAATAATTAAAAACAATATCCATGTTTTGATTATTTTTTTATTTGGACCTCGAGTGCGTAGTCGGCCCCCGACCAGAGGCGTAGCGAGGGGAGGGCAGGGGGGGACAGATGCCCATAGGCGCCAGCTAGTTAGGGGCGCCAAAATGTGCTTTGATATTATTTTATTTAATGAAAATAATGGATTTGAGAGTTGAAAAAAAGAAAAAGGGGCGCTTTAAGATGGATCTTGTCCCCAGGCGCGAATCTTGTCCCCGGGCGCCAAACACCCTCGCTACGCCTCTGCCCCCGACTTGATGTTTGATAATTAATGCGGCCCTCGGGCTGAACATTTTGGAGAACCCTGATTTATGTATAGAACAATAACTTGGTGATCACTAGAAAATATATAAAACTAATTACTCATAAATCAACTTTTAAAATGATAAAGAATGCCATTAAGATATCAATTATATTATGTGAGATGCAAACCATTCAGACGTGTATAAAAAAAGTGAAACGTCTTTAATAAGTTGCTAATAGGAATACATGACAGAATCGTGACCCTTCCTTGTTTGGGAGTGTTTCTATGACACATACATTGATTGATGGCGAGTTGGTGTCTATGAATACGTAGAAATAATCGTTAATGGAAATAAGGAGATTTAGACTGTTGTCTTCATTCTGCTCGAACAGACTTGGTCTTAGAACTGTCAAGATGGAATTGGACGTAATTGGTCCATTTGAATTCCATATCATACTAGGTGAAAGAAAAACAATAATACCCTGATGGGCAATAAGCGGGTATGACGTTGGCAATCTCTCGGCTTAATCTTGTTGATGAAGTAATAAAAACATGTACGGGTTTTCCCCAGAAATCAATAATTGGTCGACGTGGAGCATCATATTTAAAAAATCAAGAAGAATCAAATAACACTCACTAACGTAATAATTCTGGCGACATTTTGGGGCTGACTAGCGAGCGCTAATTTGCCCTGAGTTGATGAAATATAGTGTTGTATACGTGGCTGACTTTATGTCATGAAGTTCCTTGGGAAGAGTAACCTGGGCTAGAGCTGTGCTGAGCTGAGCTGCCCCCCCCCCCGGGGAGCTGAATAGTCTAGAGGCGCATTACCGACCAATAAAAAGAAATAAAAAAAAAAAAAAAAAAAGAAATTACGATAAAAATTAATTAAATGCTTACATTACCCATGTGTATCATTGTCATTGGTTCTAAGTGTTGTATACGTGGCTTACTTTATGTCATGAAGTTCCTTGGGAAGAGGAACCTGGGCTAGAGCTGTGCTGAGCTGAGCTGCCCCCCCCCCCGGGGAGCTGAATAGTCTAGAGGCGCATTACCGACCAATAAAAAGAAATAAAAAAAAAATAAATAAAAGAAATTACGATAAAAATTAATTAAATGCTTACATTACCCATGTGTATCATTGTCATTGGTTCTGTGTTAGATGGGGTGTCATTGTCATTGGTACTGTGTTAGATGGGGTGTCATTGTCATTGGTACTGTGTTAGATGGGGTGTCATTGTCATTGGTACGGTGTTAGATGGGGTGTCATTGTCATTGGTACTGTGTTAGATGGGGTGTCATTGTCATTGGTACTGTGTTAGATGGGGTGTCATTGTCATTGGTACTGTGTTAGATGGGGTGTCATTGTCGTTGGTACTGTGTTAGATGGGATGTAATTGTCATTGGTACTGTGTTAGATAGGGGTGTCATCATGGGCGCCCGCAGAAAACTTTCTAGGGGGGGGGGCAAAAAAAATCGATTAACTTTCCAGGGGGGGGGGCACACATTTTTAGTAATGTTTTAATATAGTTTTAATTTACCTTAGCGTATTTGTATGGTGAACGAACGGACAGGACATCAGCTTAGTTACTTTCTCTTTATATTCTCTTTACTTTAATAAATTTTGTGTCTATTTTTGTCTAAAAAATTTGTTATCCAATCATTCCAGGGGGGGGGGGTAAGTGCCATCCCTTGTCCCTACCTGCGGGCGCCCATGTATGTCATTGTCATTGGTACTGTGTTAGATGGGGTGTCATTGTCATTGGTACTGTGTTAGATGGGATGTAATTGTCATTGGTACTGTGTTAGATGGGGTGTCATTGTCATTGGTACTGTGTTAGATGGGATGTAATTGTCATTGGTACTGTGTTAGATGGGGTGTCATTGTCATTGTTACTGTGTTAGATGGGGTGTCATTGTCATTGGTACTGTCTTAGATGGGGTGTCATTGTCATTGGTACTGTGTTAGATGGGGTGTCATTGTCATTGGTACTGTGTTAGATAGGGGTGTCATTGTCATTGGTACTGTGTTAGATGGGGTGTCATTGTCATTGGTACTGTGTTAGATAGGGGTGTCATTGTCATTGGTACTGTGTTAGATGGGGTGTCATTGTCATTGGTACTTTGTCACACTTTTTTGCCCTTGGCACCATCCAACAACAAACCTCTTAGAAACAATTGAAACCATGAGGCGTTGTCCCAAATTGCAGTGTGATGTCATAGTGCAGTCATATTTTATATTGCAGTCTGATGTCATACTGCAGTCAGATGTCATATTGCAATTTGATGTCATATTACATTCAGATGTCATATTACAGTCTGATGTCATATTACAGTCAGATATCATATTACATTCTGATGTCATATTACAGTTAGGTGTCATATTATAGTCACATGTCATATTGCAGTCTGATGTCATATTACAGTTAGGTGTCATATTATAGTCAGATGTCATATTATAGTCTGATGTCATATTACAGTCAGGTGTAGATAATCTTGACATTTGTTCCTTTCCAGATTGTGTTTCTTGACATTTGTTCCTTTCCAGATTTTGTTTCCCTATCAACAAATGTGTTGTCAATATTAAGGTCACGGTTTACCACGTGACTTTTGAAAGGGTTCCGTCATGGCGGCGTCCATGACCTTGGTTCTTTTTTTAATAGTCACGTTCAGAGATGTTAAGATGTTCACATTAATTCACAGTTCTCACTTCACAGAGTTCTTTTATCTCATTATGCAGTCCGGATTTCCCCCGTCCGGTTTATCGACGCCTTACAGTTCTAAAGAAAAATAGATTCTTCGTGTGATTTTAATCATTATATACTTAGTCTTCCCACGTCATTAAAATTAAAAGGCAGGGAGTGTGTGTGTCTTTGATAGAGAAACTGGAATACACGAGGGAGTTTGGACCCAAGGCGGGTCTTGAATGGATTTCAACTTTATCATTTGCATAATCAACAATGGAAGATTTAACTCACAACACAAAATAAACTCAAGTTAGTCTCTTCACTAACCGGGGGTAAGCTTAAACAATATGACCTAAACGTTTACACCCCCCCCCCCGTCCCACCCCTCCTCCAAGATCACGATCGCAGCCTATCTTGACGTCCAAAGGAATAAGCGAGGCGAGAGAAAATTGGCGCCTACAGTTCTGGGGATAATCCATCCGGTGAGTTATGTGAAGCCTCTGATCCGTGACCTTTGAGTCGTCCAGTACATTGGGCTAAAACACTTGCTGGGCAGCCATTGCATTGATTGACCTTTTTTTATATTGGTCCACAAACACTTGCTGGGGCACCATGTTTGATTGCATTGAACAGCTTCATGGGTACTGAAAACGTAGTGTTCTAAGGTAAATTAAAATGCATTTGAATGTTATTATTGTCCATTTTCACAACATTTTTCATTATACTATAATGTAATTCGACGCTGTAGCCTCACAGGGCCCCGAAACTTCCCCATTTATTGGTAAACACATTCCTCTTGCTGTCCTCTCGGTTATTACATTACAGCTCGTTGTTATTTTTATTTAATTTTGTATTTACTGTTGTTTGTTTGCTGAAGAAGGCTTTTTGCCGACACGTTCGTTGTTTCGTGGAGTCCTTTTCCTCATACTTTGCTTTGCTCATTTCCATAAATCCCATTGGTTCTTTGAAAAGGGACTTTGGCCTCATCTTGTATTAGTGTGCATCTAAAGCAGGCTTGCACAACACACGGCCCGGAGGCCACATTTGGCTCGCCAGCACCCACTTGACGGCTCGCGAAGTAACGAAATATTCTTAATATTATTATTTTCTTAATAACTTGCCTCCCTGTCCTATCATCTTTCGGCCCGCACAAGCATTTTATAAAGTATTACGGCCCGCACATTTTTCATAAAGTATTACGGCCCGGCTTACATTCTGAGTTGTGAAGGCCTGATATAAAGGATAATAAATGGAATACTGCGTTCAAGCTGTGTGAATGAAATAGAAGAACAAGGTATGTGGAAGCATGAGTCAAAAGACAGGACAGTAAGATGTGAACGTTTCGACAAAGGGCCTTCCTCAGCAAACAGGACAAATGAAAACACGACAAGAAACTTAAGAGATCGCCATCTGAACCTGGACGACGTGCGGCCAATATCTACGTCATATAACGGTAGCTGTTTCGGGAATCCTTATTACTGTGGCTACATTGAGTTGCAAACGATAATCACAAACCCGTTAGTGCAATAATCTTAGCAACGACAGCAGTGTCATTAAATCTATCTCTGTTAAAAATAATATATAAGAATGAGCTATGCTGACCGTAACGCCAAAGAACCGAAAATATTTAAATTCGCCCGGGTTCTTAAAAATAATCATAGTTATTTTTTATTATTTTACGGAAATCGAATAAATTTAAATGCGCAAAAAATATTATATATCAGCTTTTATTTTAGTAAAATTTTAAGTATTATTATTATAAATTACAAATACATTTAAAGTAAAAACTAAGGAACTACCTTAAGCATTTTATATGCGTTTGAAAGTTATGAAAAAAAAAACAACAAAATTATGATCAAAGAATTACACCGAAATCATAATTATCGGGACAATCCAAACACCAATTGTTTGCAGAGCGTTTTTTTTAGTGTGTTGCTAATATTGCGCAGTAAAAATTAAAATTAATTTGTTCTAAATAATCACGCAGAGGACTTCATAGCGATACTTGCCTATTTGGCCAAAGCTAATTTTTTACAAATTTAATAACCATGCGTGACAAAACTGATATTGCATTTTCCACTTCTTAAAAGTAAAATTAATAAATATAATTGATTGATTTTTAAATAGTTAATAAAACACACAAAAAAATGTTTACTTTGTATTTTTAGCAGTTAGTAGATTGTTAATTTTTAAATTCCAAAAATATATTTTTATTAAATTTATAACATTATATAAACTTAACCTTTAAATATAAGAAAATGCCATTTAAGTCAATCAGTGCATCGAAACTCCATAGCCAAATAGCATTCACTAATGCACATATTCTTCATCCTAACAGGAACAAACGGAATATAGGAATGGATTTGATAAATAATTAAACTTCTTAGTTACATGCATAGTGGAGGTAGAAAATAGGATGTGCACATTTTTAATTGGATGATGAAATATTTAAATACTACGGTATTATTTTATTTGTGAAAAACGAGATGTTACATTCTCTTTTTACCTTTAAACATATAATGTATACCAATTAAGAAAATCAATGGCATTAACAAACCGTGGGTATTTTTACATAATTATAGCCATGAATTTCAAAACCCAATCATTTTACACGAAAACTTAATTTTGAAAAATGGAAATGGGTTATTTAGAAAAAAACTTATTAAAAAAAAAAATATATATATATATATATATATATATATATATATATATATATATATTACTATGCGAAAAGTAAAGTGGGCGTATTTCTAAGAGATTAACAACTTTAACAAAAGACACTCAAGTCTGTTATAGACGTAAAAAAAAAGGTTGCGAGATTCTTCTTTAGATAAAAGAGTTCTTTGTTTTACGATTTCCCGTTTTCCGATGATATATTATCATTTAAAAACAAACAAAAAACACAAGGCAAAAGTTTGTTTCAATTTTTGAAGACGATATCAATCTATCAAGCTGCGTTAATATCAAATATATTGATATCATATATCGTGTTTTTGTAATTAATTTAAGAATATGTTTTCACAATTAAAGAGAAGAAAAAAAGTGGAGTTGAAAGGCACGAAAATGGGTTAGGGTAGGCGGGTAGGCCAAACTCTATACACTTTAAAAACACATGACATCTGAAGTATTTTTCTAGCGTAGAAATCGTCCCTCAATGAACTGCTTTAGAGGACAAATAATGATATAATTCGTGATCATTTAGATTGGATAATTTAAGGGCATGTTTAGAGGGGTACAAAGGAGTTTAAAGACGTGAAAGGGTTATGGTAGGCGTATAAAAATTTAGCTGATCAATATTTCTCATAATTTAATGATGTTAGAAACTAAAATATCATTAAATAGATACTTCTTTTTAAAGTTAGGAATTTTGATGAGTTTTTGCAATAGCAGGTAGAATTTATCGCAAAGTAACTAATCACTATTAACCCGATAACATCATGAGTAAGAATTTTTATTGTATTTAAAAAAAAATAAATATTATTTTACACCAGCTGGAAACTTCCAATTAAGTGGGTCAGCATAAGTGGGTCAGCGTAAGTGGGGTCAGCATAAGAGAGTGAAACTAATTTTAAAAAGAAAAGAAATTTGAAATGAGACACGCATTTGCAGGTGGGAGAGGAGAGAAGAGTTTCTTACAATAAATGAGTGCTCCATTGCCCTGGAATAATCGATGCTTCATCAATCGGATCATCGCATGTATTGAAGTACTTGTTTCAGGCTATACGGAAATTAAAGCACATTCTCTTAAAAATGGCACAAATGGAAACTTTGAAGTTTCAAGGGAAATTCTAGTGGAGATTCTAGGGAAATTCTAGGGAGATTCTGCCACTGTTAAATCCTTCTCTCAGCCCTATCATAAAAAGTAATGTATCGAAAACACAATAACAACATATAATTACTTAAGTTACCATTATAATGACTTTTGGAACCAGAGAGTTGTGTTTTAGCTTCACTGAAATAGATGATTAATCTTTAGAAGAACGAAGTGAGTTTTTTAAAATAAAAATTTGCGATTGTTCAACCCTGAGATGAAGTACCCACCAACCCTGAGATGAAGTACCCACCAACCCTGAGATGAAGTATTCACCAACTCTAAGATGAATTACCCACTAACCCTGAGATGAAGTACCAACCAACCCTGAGATGAAGTACCCACCAACCCTGAGATGAAGTACCCACCAAACCAACGTGAGGGAACACGTCTGGAACTCAGATATTAATGAGAGTTGACTTTAGGAGATTCCCTCTGTTGATGTTGGTATAATTAGATCTCAGGGCTGTCAGGAACGTGGCGGTGGGTGGGACGGGGCTGTGGTGGTGGTGATGATGGTGGTGGTGGTGATGGTGGTGGTGATGGTGGTGGTGATGGTGGTGGGGATGGTGATGGTAATCCTGAAACGGTTCTCTGTATTGATTTTTTAAAGGGGTGTTGACGAAGTGGATAGAGAAAGACACACAAAATGAATGACACGGAGGGAGTGAGTCCACATGTTCTAGTTGTATATTGCCTCTCCTGTCCTTTTATTTCCACACATTATTTTATACATATACACTGTACTAGGAAATAATGGGTACACACAGTACTATGGGATAAAGGGGAACACATTGTGCTAGATCATAATGGTGGTGACACTGTGCTGAGGCATAATGGGGACACGCTGTGCTAGGGCTTTATAGGTAAACACTCTGCTATGGCATAATGGTAACACGGTGTGCTTGGCCATAATGGTAACACACTTTGCTAGGGCATAATGGGGACACAGTGTGCTTTGGCATGATGGGAGCACTCTGAGCTAGGGCATAAAGGGGACACACTGTGCTAGGGCATAAAGGGGACACACTGTGCTAGGGCATAAAGGGGACACACTGTGCAAGGGCATAAGAGGGACACACTGTGCTAGGACATAACTGGAACACCCTCAATTTATTCTGAATCCGCCCCTTCACAATGGTGAGCTATAACTAGAACATCAAACATCAAACATCCATTTTGAACGTTGGCGTCAAAGTAATCCATTGGATGATGAATTTTAAAAATTGTGATGTATTCTTATACATTTTTGTGGTTACACTTTCTCTTGGAGAGGTCATGTTGACTAATAGTGAGATTATATTGAGCACAATATTCTAATGTCCCACCCCCTTTATGCCTCAGATTTATAACACTATATTTAAATTAAGATTATTTCCGTCAAACAGAAGAACACATTACGCCCCAAACGGACTTGTGGTATTTTTAAGACATCTCATTTAGCGCAGTTGTCGGGAATTACATTTCATGAAATCAGTGGCATCTTCTGGCGTTAAGGACATTCTGACATAGAGAATTAATAAATTTGATCACTTTGTCTCATCTTCGTTTCCCGTATTTATTTATAGCTGTGTGATAAAAGTGCAATGTCATTTGCAAAATTCCAATGCTCCAACTGTCTGAAAGATGTTCACTGGACCCCATTCTTCCCATCTCACGTTGTTTCTCTCGTGATCCAGTCAATGGATAACAGAAAGAGGAATGGCGAGAGCAGGCATTCCTGTTGAACGCCAGAGTCTAATCATAATTGGGTTTGTTAGTTCACCTTTATGTATAACCCTGCAACTCATATCGGTTCTTAATTATAAGTTAGTTAGCTTTTGGGGAATGCCATAATGTCTTATTAGTTTCCAGAGTGTATCTCTGGCTAAGATGTCGAATGCGTTTTTGCAGTCGACATAATTTAGGTACAATGATGCATTCTACTCCGAGCACTGTTCCATGATGATGCGCAGGGTTGCAAATTTGTCGGTACATGATCTGTTTTATCTAAAACCAGCCAGTTCATCTCTTAGTTTGGAGTCTATCACTTTTTTTATTCTCTTCAAAATAATTATATTTATTTTTTTTTCCTGGTAGAGAAAGCAGCATGGTTCCTCTATAGTTTCCACACTCCTCTTGGAGGTCTCCTTTCTTTGGAAGTTTGACCAAGTATCCGTCTCTCCACTCCATGGGTATCTCTTCTTTGTCTCAGATAGTCACAATTAGCTGGTGAAGTATGCTTGATGACAGTTCCAGGTCTATCTTTAGTACTTCTGCAGGTATTCCATCAGGGCTAGCAGCCTTTCCATTTTTCAATAGTTTGATCGCATTTTAAATTTCATACATTGCAGTCAATGAGCAGCTCTTCTTCTGCAGGGAGAATTTCAGGTGGTTCTAGTGGGGCTGGCCTGTTTAGTAGTTCTTTGAAATATTCTATCCATCTTTTCTTTTGTTTATCTTTGCTGGTTAGTTTTTCCCCAATTTGTCTTTGATTGGCCTGTTTTGCTGTTGAAAATTTCCTGTCAGCCTCTTTGTTGCATTGTACAGGTCCCTTATGTTACCTTTTGATGCAAACTCTTTAGCCTCCTTAGCAATGTCATTAATAAATCTCCTTTTATCTTTCCTGAAGTTTTTTTTTAAACCTCTTTATTTGTATTTGCGTAGCAGTTGTCAAAAGCAGTCACTTTAGCAGCCCTTGTTTTGTTCTCTAAATAAATTATCTTCTTTCTTTTCCTCTCTTTAATTTTGTATATTGTTTTTTTTTGAGAACCACTCCTTATGTTGCTATTCTTTCTTCCCTAAAACTTCTTCACATGTGTTGGTCAAATCCCTCTAATATGTTGCCATTATGTGCCGAGGGGCGGGTGTTGTAAGAGCTGACGACATTAAGCCTAATTTGGGGGCTCATAAAGATGCCCTGCCCCCCCCCCCCCCATATGTTGCCATTATGTGCCGAGGGGCGGGTGTTGTAAGAGCTGACGACATTAAGCCTAATTTGGGGGCTCATAAAGATGCCCTGCCCCTCCCCCCCCCACCAACCAGATGAAACCCCCTCCCCAGATTTAAATTATATTAAAGAAGCACTGTGCATAACGTATGTACCAACCTGGGTCCTAAATATTTTATCTAACATTATGTTAGAGAAGAATTGGGAAAAGGTTGGGGGGGGGGGCTGAGTTCATGACTCTGTCCAGGGTCTCATTGCTGTTAAGACGGCAACACTTGTACGTATATGGTGCTTTGATTATACGTATGGACGGGGTCTAAACATTTACTAGATATTGAGACTCGTTGGACACTGTCGGGCACACAATGGGAGTATTAATAGCCAAGAGCGCAGAGCTGTCTTAATTAGTTAAATGACGTAATCTCGTCCTAATGGAAGTTGGAGAGTTCAGTAATCTCCAAACGTTTGCAGCTGTGGCCCTTTTAAAACAAAACCCAATCCAGTGGAGTACCCAGGGTCAGTTCCGCCCGGGGGAGGGACGAGAAATTAAACAGCGTAAATATTTTCTTTGAAAACTTGACTGGTGTGTCGGAGACACTTAAATAATTAGCGGTTGTGTGTCGTGATACGAACACGGGGCTTTTCACTAAGGAGCTGATCAAGAAACACCTCTGTTGGATTTAAGCTCAATGTCCTTGACGCCTACATGTCCCGTTTCTAAAACAAAACACATTTTCCCGTATTAGATAAGAAGGAGGTTATAACAATGCCTGGGACAACAGCCAAATATCCCCAATTTAAATCCCAGACTAAAGAAATTAAATTTTTTGTGTTGTATTATGTTGTAAAATATGTATAAATAAATAAGTATTCTACATTTAAAAAACATTAAAAGCAGCTGTCACTTCGGAAAGCGAAAAGATGAGGTTTTCTGAAAATCTCATTTGTGACGTGGTCTGCCATCAGAATTGAACTGTTTTTCAAAACCAGAAAACGAGCTTTTAGGTTGTGGGGAGGAAAAGTTAAAATAAATTTAGACCTATCCCTAGCGTCAGAATGAGTGGCTTTAAAAGAATCCTGTCTAGTCATACCTTTAACTCGAGTGACAGCTGCTCTAAAATTTGTACAGGATATCACCTGCGTCGGAAAAAAATCCAACATTTCAGCCGTCCTCTCCCAAAAATCCTCATCATTGCTGCAGTCTTCTCAGTATTTGGTGCATTGGCGTATTGTTGTAGAGTTGTACGGGCGTACTGGCGTATGGTTGTAGAGTGGTAAGGGCGTACTGGCGTATGGTTGTAGAGTGGTACGGGCGTACTGGCGTATGGTTGTAGAGTGGTACGGGCGTACTGGCGTATCGTTGTAGAGTTGTACGGGCGTACTGGCGTATGGTTGTAGAGTTGTACGGGCGTACGATTGTAGAGTGGTAAGGGCGTACTGGCATATGGTTGTAGAGCTGTAGTGGTGTAGATTTGTATTATTGTATAGATATGCAGTCGTCCAATAAGAATGGGAACTCACATGTTTCGCAGGGTTGATGGAAGGGAGAAGAAGGGAGAGCACACGTTTTGTTAGTCTGTCGTCAGACCGTTTCGGCGAATGAATAGTTGATGGCTTTTACAGCACGCTGACCTTTGCAAGGCTGCTTAGGAAATGAATGTCACAAACATTATTGTGCTGATTGTATGAATTACTTATAAATGACTCGTGTCACGTGATTAGTGTCAACTAATCGACAAATGGGAATGTGATTCTACTATATTCACTGTCCATGTCAGGATCAACACCACTTAATATGATTGCCTGTTAACATATTTATTTTTAAAAACTACATGTTTATTAATAATTTATTGATAGTTTATGGAAGAACATTGATAGTTTATTGATAGTACATTGATAGTTTATTGATAGTACATTGATAGTTTATTGATAGTCATTGATAGTTTATTGACAGCTGATAAAATGCGGCCTTGGAATTTGCTGTTTGTGTTAAATTAAAATGTAGCCTTAATTTTTCATTTCTCGGTGACTGGAGGAGCGGAATATCCTTTCATTGACTAACTGGTTATGTGTTTTCAGTAACCACTTTTTAAACCGGTTAGAGGTTTTTACATGGGATCTCCAACTGCTCCACATAAACATGCCCAAGTTACAGACTTTAGATCGAAATCGGTAGTTGAAATCTATTTTTAGGACAATCAAAGCATCTTTCCTGGTTTATACAGTTTGGTACCAGCACTTGGGCCTATTTTATAATCAGTGCCCGATATGCGATTATGCGATCTGAAATCAAGAAAATGTGTAAAGTAATATACATTGCAGAATAGCTGCCATCTAAAACAACGCGGGGGAAAAAAATATTCATTAAATTATCGTCGAATTTCGTTTTGTAAAAAATCAACAACCACTTATTGATTCCCATACCCATGACAGGTTTTTAAAAAAAAATCTTCGTTCAACATCCACGGTTGACTGAAAACAAAATAAAGAGAAAACAAAGACTAAAAGTAAGATATTATGGTAAATTAGATTTGTTACACAGCAGCTCATTGTCAGACGTGTTACACAGCAGCTCATTGTCAGATATGTTACACAGCAGCTCATTGTCAGACAAACAGTTAGTGATTTCACGTGTTCTGCGTGTTACATCTGGCACTGTCGTGGCGATGTGCCTAGTGATGTCCTTGTCACGTATGTTACATTTGGCATTGTCGTGGCAATGTGCCTAGAGATGTCCTTGTCATGTGTTACATTTGGTATTGTCGTGGCGGTGTGTCCCAAAAGCACACCAAAAGTGACGCGGGAAAAGGTAATACAAATATTCACAGTTTGCGTTGTAAATAAATGATGACGTTGTTCTCGGAGCCCTCAACTTTGAATAATTGATCTTGTAACAAAAGGACATCTCGTCCGGTGCTAAACACCAGTGTTATGATCTGCCAGATCTCTTAAGCCAATCACACGCTTCACTTTGAAGCCATGGTCAACTTGATCCGTAAGGATGAGAGACGTACTTCTTCTGTCTGTCTGTTTTTTTCTGTTGTATCAAGTTATATCTTGCCATACAATGAAGCTGTACAATGTAGCTGTACATAGCTGTACAATGTAGCTGTACAATGTAGCCGTACAATGTAGCAGTACAATGTAGCCGTACACTGCAGCTGTACAATGTAGCTGTACAATGTAGCCGTACACTGTAGCTGTACAATGTAGATGTACAACGCTGCCTCAGAAGCCGCCATGCAACACAGCGTCCATGTCTTGTCTGAGGCCTGCAATAGGTTTGGCCTCACAATCAACACAAAGAAGACTGGGGTGATGTATCAGCCACCTCCCATTGAGCCCTACGTTGAACCGAACATCATCATCAGCGGACATCGTCTAAACGTGGTGGATAAATTTACTTACTTTGGAAGTCCCCCTCTCCAGATCTGTCGTCATGGATGAAGAAATGAATGCCAGACTCGCAAAAGCTAGGGCCATATTTGGCAGGCTCCGAAGCACTGTTTGGAACATGAGAGGTATCAGACGAGAAACGAAGGTCAAGGTCTATAGCGCAGCAGTCCTCTCAAAATTGCTCTACGGATGTGAAACGTGGACAGTCTACCAGCGTCACGCCAAGAAAGGGAATTATTTTCACAAAACCTGCCCCAGGAAACTCCTCAGCATCAGGTGGCAAGACAAAGTTCCCGACACAGAGGTCCTCGCTAGAGCAAACCTACCTAGCATCTTCACCCCCTGATGCAGTCTCAGCTCCGCTGGATGGGACACGTAGCCCGTATGGAAGACCACCGGCTCCCAAAACATATATTCTTCGGAGAACACACGACAGGCAAGCGCTCCCAAGGAAGTAAAAAAAAAGCGTTACAAAAACTCACTGAAAGCGGCACGAAATGCCTTCAGCATGAACCCTACTAAATGGCTGCAGACAGCCCAGGACAGAGCCAGGTGGAGAGCAGCTGTTAAGAAGGGGGCTAAATCTCATGAAGCCAGTAGGATAACCACAGCTGAGACACGCAGGCTAGCCCAAAAGAGCAACTCTAGATCACCGACTGCAGCAACCATCCCCTGCCCGCGATGCCAGAGATTATTCCAAGCACGGATCGGACTAGCAAGCCACCTACGAGCTCACCGTAACCCACCCTCCCCCCTAACCGGATGAATGGATGATCCTAGTCGATGTTGACAGACGAACAATAACAACAATGTAGCCATACAGTGTAGCCGTACAATGAAGCCGTACAAATGTAGCTGTACAATGTAGTTGTACAATGTAGCTGTACAATATAGCTTCACGCTAAAGGTCATACAACAACGATATCTCCATAACTTTGCCTGCGACATGGTTTCTATAATGTGAGATCTATGAAACATGCGTCTAGCATTTATCATTATTAGTATTTTTTAGATCCGTCAGAAACAATGGGACGATGGTTTAGACATAGCAGGAGGACATCACAAGGCCTGGGATACTCCTTTTAGGAATATAATCTGGTTCCCTACACAGCAACTCGCCTCACTACAAGCACCTGTACAACTCAAGGGCACATTATATGTGGACCATACAGCTTTGTTATGATTCGGACGTATCCTATACATAACAAAGTTTGTTAAAATTCGGATGTATCCTATTTACAGCAAAATTTGTAATAATACGGGAATACTCTATCTCTAGCAACTCTTGTTCACCGGATTTCATTTATTTGTATCTTTTGGTTTTGTTTTCCAGGCATTACAAACTGCACTGATCATGGTTACAGCTGCTACATGGCTGATGCTTCTGTCTTGTTTGATGTGTGGGGCACGAGGTAATTTTGTACAATTGTCTGATTTAGTACAATAGTCTGTTGTCATTTAAGTGCCTATTTATGTATTCATTTGACGGACATGACTACACTGTAGTGCACCAGAAGACAGGTCTTGATATACAACTAGGCGTCCGACTTTGATATATAACTAGGAGTCAGGTCTTGATATACAACTAGGATTCACGCCTTGATATAAAATTAGGCATACCTAGCTAAATGGAGAATACACACAATCATCGGTGCCTTAGACAAAACTGTGTGTCAAACAACATCTGTGTAGCTGTCCGTCAATGCATGTGCAACAGTCCACAAATAAACGAATTGAATGTGATACACGTGTAGCAGTCTGTCAATAAATGAATTGAATGTGATACATGTGTAGCAGTCCATCAATAAATGAATTGAATGTGATCCATGTGTAGCAGTCTGTCAATAAATGAATTGAATGTGATACATGTGTAGCAGTACATCGATAAATGAATTGAATGTGATACATGTGTAGCAGTCTGTCAATAAATGAATTGAATGTGATACATGTGTAGCAGTCTGTCAATAAATGAATTGAATGTGATCCATATGTAGCAGTCTGTCAATAAATGAATTGAATGTGATACATGTGTAGGAGTCTGTCAATAAAAGAATTGAATGTGAAACGTGTGTAGCAGTCCGTCAAAACACGAATTAAATGTGATACAAGTGTAGCAGTCTGTCAATAAATGAATTGAATGTGATACATGTGTAACAGTCCATCAATAAAAGAATTGAATGTGATACATATGTAGCAGTCCGTCAATAAAATGAATTGAATGTAATCCATGTGTTGCAGTCCATCAATAAAAGAATTGAATGTGATACATTTATAGCAATCTGTCAATAAATGAATTTAATGTGATACATGTGTAGCAGTCCATCAATAAATGAATTGAATGTGATACATGTGTAGCTGTCCGTCAATAAATGAATTGAATGTGATCCATGTGTAGCAGTCCATCAATAAATGAATTGAATGTGATCCATGTGTAGCAGTCTGTCAATAAATGAATTAAATGTGATACATGTGTAGCAGTACATCGATAAATGAATTGAATGTGATACATGTGTAGCAGTCTGTCAATAACTGAATTGAATGTGATACATGTGTAGCCGTCTGTCAATAAATGAATTGAATGTGATCCATATGTAGCAGTCTGTCAATAAATGAATTGAATGTGATACATGTGTAACAGTCCATCAATAAAAGAATGGAATGTGATACATATGTAGCAGTCCGTCAATAAAATGAATTGAATGTGATACATGTGTAGCAGTACATCGATAAATGAATTGAATGTGATACATGTGTAGCAGTCTGTCAATAAATGAATTGAATATGATACATGTGTAGCTGTCCGTCAATAAATGAATTGAATGTGATCCATGTGTAGCAGTCCATCAATAAATGAATTGAATGTGATCCATGTGTAGCAGTCTGTCAATAAATGAATTAAATGTGATACATGTGTAGCAGTACATCGATAAATGAATTGAATGTGATACATGTGTAGGAGTCTGTCAATAAAAGAATTGAATGTGATACGTGTGTAGCAGTCCGTCAAAACACGAATTAAATGTGATACATGTGTAGCAGTCTGTCAATAAATGAATTGAATGTGATACATGTGTAACAGTCCATCAATAAAAGAATTGAATGTGATACATATGTAGCAGTCCGTCAATAAAATGAATTGAATGTAATCCATGTGTTGCAGTCCGTCAATAAAAGAATTGAATGTGATACATTTATAGCAATCTGTCAATAAATGAATTGAATGTGATACATGTGTAGCAGTCCGTCAATAAACGATTTGAATGGGATACATTTATAGCAATCCGTCAATAAATGAATTGAATGTGATACATGTGTAGCAGTCCGTCAATAAAAGAATTGAATGTGAGACATGTGTAGCAGTCCGTCAATAAATGAATTGAATGTGATCCATGTGTTGCAGTCCGTCAATAAACGAATTGATTGTAAAATTTATTGCAATCTGTCAATAAATGAATTGAATGTGATACATGTGTAGCAGTCCATCAATAAACGAATTGAATGTGAGGCCACTAGTTTTGTATCGACATGAATGTTAGGCCACTAATTGTGTATTGACATGAATGTTTGGCCGCTAATTGTGTATTGACATGAATGTTAGGCCGCTAATTGTGTATTGACATAAATGTTAGGCCGCTAATTGTGTATTGACATGAATGTTTGGCCGCTAATTGTGTATTGACATGAATGTTTGGCCGCTAATTGTGTATTGACATGAATGTTAGGCCGCTAATTGTGTATTGACATGAATGTTAGGCCGCTAATTGTGTATTGACATGAATGTTAGGCCGTTAATTGTGTATTGACATGAATGTTAGGCCACTAATTGTGTATTGACATGAATGTTAGGCCGTTAATTGTGTATTGACATAAATGTTAGGCCGCTAATTGTGTATTGACATGAATGTTAGGCCGCTAATTGTGTATTGACATGAATGTTTGGCCGCTAATTGTGTATTGACATGAATGTTTGGCCGCTAATTGTGTATTGACATGAATGTTAGGCCGCTAATTGTGTATTGACATGAATGTTAGGCCGCTAATTGTGTATTGACATGAATGTTAGGCCGTTAATTGTGTATTGACATGAATGTTAGGCCGCTAATTGTGTATTGACATGAATGTTAGGCCGCTAATTGTGTATTGACATGAATGTTAGGCCGCTAATTGTGTATTGACATGAATGTTAGGCCGCTAATTGTGTATTGACATGAATGTTTGGCCGCTAATTGTGTATTGACATGAATGTTAGGCCGCTAATTGTGTATCGACATGAATGTAAGGCCACTAATTGTGTATTGACATGAATGTTAGGCCGCTAAATGTGTATCGACATGAATGTTTGGCCACTAATTGTGTATTGACATGAATGTTAGGCCGCTAAATGTGTATTGACATGAATGTTAGGCCGCTAAATGTGTATCGACATGAATGTTTGGCCACTAATTGTGTATCGACATGAATGTAAGGCCACTAATTGTGTATTGACATGAATGTTAGGCCGCTAAATGTGTATCGACATGAATGTTTGGCCACTAATTGTGTATTGACATGAATGTTAGGCCGCTAATTGTGTATTGACATGAATGTTAGGCCGCTAATTGTGTATTGACATGAATGTTAGGCCGCTAATTGTGTATTGACATGAATGTTAGGCCGCTAATTGTGTATTGACATGAATGTTAGGCCGCTAATTGTGTATTGACATGAATGTTAGGCCGCTAATTGTGTATTGACATGAATGTTAGGCCGCTAATTGTGTATTGACATGAATGTTAGGCCGCTAATTGTGTATTGACATGAATGTTAGGCCGCTAATTGTGTATTGACATGAATGTTAGGCCGCTAATTGTGTATTGACATGAATGTTAGGCCGCTAATTGTGTATTGACATGAATGTTAGGCCGCTAATTGTGTATTGACATGAATGTTAGGCCGCTAATTGTGTATTGACATGAATGTTAGGCCGCTAATTGTGTATTGACATGAATGTTAGGCCGCTAATTGTGTATTGACATGAATGTTAGGCCGCTAATTGTGTATTGACATGAATGTTAGGCCGCTAATTGTGTATTGACATGAATGTTAGGCCGCTAATTGTGTATTGACATGAATGTTAGGCCGCTAATTGTGTATTGACATGAATGTTAGGCCGCTAATTGTGTATTGACATGAATGTTAGGCCGCTAATTGTGTATTGACATGAATGTTAGGCCGCTAATTGTGTATTGACATGAATGTTAGGCCGCTAATTGTGTATTGACATGAATGTTAGGCCGCTAATTGTGTATTGACATGAATGTTAGGCCGCTAATTGTGTATTGACATGAATGTTAGGCCGCTAATTGTGTATTGACATGAATGTTAGGCCGCTAATTGTGTATTGACATGAATGTTAGGCCGCTAATTGTGTATTGACATGAATGTTAGGCCGCTAATTGTGTATTGACATGAATGTTAGGCCGCTAATTGTGTATTGACATGAATGTTAGGCCGCTAATTGTGTATTGACATGAATGTTAGGCCGCTAATT
Organism: Lymnaea stagnalis; assembly: GCA_964033795.1. Classification (NCBI taxonomy): domain Eukaryota; kingdom Metazoa; phylum Mollusca; class Gastropoda; family Lymnaeidae; genus Lymnaea; species Lymnaea stagnalis. The sequence continues at coordinate 224,086 of CAXITT010000243.1, forward strand.
GTGTATTGACATGAATGTTAGGCCGCTAATTGTGTATTGACATGAATGTTAGGCCGCTAATTGTGTATTGACATGAATGTTAGGCCGTTACTTGTGTATTGACATGAATGTTAGACCGCTAATTGTGTATTGACATGAATGTTAGACCGCTAATTGTGTATTGACATGAATGTTAGACCGCTAATTGTGTATTGACATGAATGTTAGGCCGCTAATTGTGTATTGACATGAATGTTAGGCCGCTAATTGTGTATTGACATGAATGTAAGGCCGCTAATTGTGTATTGACATGAATGTAAGGCCGCTAATTGTGTATTGACATGAATGTTAGGCCGCTAATTGTGTATTGACATGAATGTTAGGCCGCTAATTGTGTATTGACATGAATGTAAGGCCGCTAATTGTGTATTGACATGATTGAGTGATGGACGTGTGAAGAGATAAATAGCCAGCTCTTCTTTTCACCCATTCCCTGAGCCAAGCAGCACTTATGATACAATAGCTAAAAAAAAAAATCCCTGATCCATAGAAGCATACAGGATACAATATCTAAACAATATATCCCTAAGCTAAAGTAACCAACATGATCTCTTATCTAAACAACTCCTAGTGCAAAGAAAACAATAGTAAATAGACTCAAACCAAGGGAGAGTATCGAACACGACCCCTTAAATGTCAGACAGTCACACCAGGGACTTGGACATACTTGTAGTGACATCTAATGGATACATCTCTGCTGGGTGTTTGGCCACGGGGGGGGGGGGGGGGGGGGGGGGGGGGGGGGGGGGGGGGAGGGGGGGGGGGGGGGGGGGGGAGCGGGATGTTAGTTGCACAGAACCCCCAAGAAACATGCGATGCAGCTGACGCGTCTTTCAAATGTGTTTGATAATAAGGGGAGAGACTGCAATCATGGGGGGGGGGGGGGGGGGGGGGGGGGGGGGGGGGGGGGGGGGGGGGGGGGGGGGGGGGGGAGCGGGATGTTAGTTGCACAGAACCCCCAAGAAACATGCGATGCAGCTGACGCGTCTTTCAAATGTGTTTGATAATAAGGGGAGAGACTGCAATCAGGTTAGCACAATATAAAACGAGTAAAACAAATTAGGGTTAAAGCTGAAAAAAAGAACACAACAAAACAACGAACGTGTTGGCAGGAAGCCTTCGTCAGCGAACAAAACAACAGAAAAAAAACAGAATACAATCAAAATTAAAAAATAGCACCTAGCTTAGAGGTAGTATCAGCGGGCAGCTAATGAATTGTGACAGAAAGTGAGTGAGTGAGAGATTAAATAGGGGAGAAGGAAAGCAAAGAGGAGAAGTAAGCCCACGGCGACATGACATGTCGGGACGTGGAGGGGTGGAGCCAGGTTCAAGCTGTTGAAAGAGACATGACGTTCATACCATGTGGCGGCAATCTGCCATAAGTCAGGATAAGCTTGTATTCCGAACTCACCCGGCTGGGTGCGTTCGTGCTACACACATGTGTTGCCCGTTGGGATCAAGAGAGCGCCTCGTTCTGGCATGTCGTGGGAGTTCAAAATCTTTCATTTCAGTTCATAGTCACGCCCACGAGATGTAGCGGCGAAACTCGAAAGTAAAAATTATTTATTTAAAATTCGAAATGTTATTTTCACAAATTAAATATTTATTAGTTTCAAGATTGAGTTTTAAATTATGTTAACTTCGAGTTTATCATAATAATTTACCCCGGTAATTACATACAGTGTCCGATTTTTATCTAACAATACGTCTCCCATCTTTGGGAGTAGAACTAAACGATTGGCTGGCTTGCTGCATGACCGATAAATCAATATTCAAAATAGTACAACTAATAGTATAGTCAAAACGTCAACTCAAGTCTGTGGTCTGTGTAACAACTAACCTTCATTCACCATTCTACATTCTTTTGATACCCCCATCACATAATAACTCATTCCATTTCTCCAACCAATATTCATCCATTCAAGTTAAAACATTCATGAAAACAACTGACCACAACATGACAACAACATAGGAAAATGAGGTCACAAAGTTCAACCAGTACACACTACAACAGAGGTTCTCAACCTGTGGGGTCGCATAAGATCATCGGAAAACACATATTTATGCTGTAGCAACGAAAATGGTTTTATGCTTGGGGGGTCACCGCAACACGGGGAACGATACTAATGGGTCGCGGCATTAGGAAGGTTGAGAACCATTGTACTTCAACAATGATCGTCGGCAACTCCTACTGTCACTGTAAATATAATAAAATCATCCGTAATCAGTCTCGCTTTGCATTCTATTCTAAGTTAGGGATTTTAGTTCTTGTGTTTTTCTGGCAAGATTGGCATCACATTGCTCAACAGGAAGAGTAGTATGTTGCTGCACTCAGCGGTGTAGAACATAACCAGTCTACTGGTAATTGATGCCAGTGGCTTGTGTGGGTATTCATGATCATATCTCTCTCTTACATCTTAGAGTACCCATGATTACCATACTCTGGAGTGTGAACGCACTCTGTTTCTGGCATGGCCACGTCATGCAGGGTGATATCCAGCGTTGAGTCTCCCACGTGATCACCGATGAGCCAGTCCGGCGAGAGTGTCACGCATGGTGTCACGTGAGCCTGTGCTGCCATCTCTTGTAACACAAACACTTGGATCACGTTGAATGTCGGATCACGTTGAATGTTGGATCACGTTGAATGTTGGATCGCATTGAATGTTGGAATCACGTTGATTGTTGGATCACTTTGAACGTTGGATAACGTTGAGTGTTGGATCACGTTGAATGTTTGATCACGTTGAATGTTGGCTCACGATGAAAGTCGGATCACGTTGAATGTTGGATCGCGTGAATGTTGGATCACAGAGCTATACAAAAAAAAATACAGGATGATATATATATATATATATATATATATATATATATATAATTCCTTCATGGTTCAGTACTCAAGTTCTTGCACTTGTTCCTTGGGTAAATCTATAGAACTTGTTCCTAGGGTAAATCTCTAGAACTTTTCAATAGCACACTTATACATGGTGACCGGACTGTTAAACGTGCTACTGAGATAAGTCTAAGGCACTTGTATAGTGTACTGAGATTTTGACTATAATGTATTTAAATGGTATACTGAGATGTGTCTACAGGACTTTTCAGTAGTATTCTAAGATGGTATACTTAAATGGTATACTAAGATGGTATACTAAGATGGTATACTTAAATTATGGTATAATAAAGATGGTATACTTAAATGGTATACTAAGATGGTATACTAAGATGGTATACTTAAATGGTATACTAAGATGGTATACTTAAATGGTATACTAAGATGGTATTTTATCTACATACACATTATAATCAGTTTACATACATATTATATTTGTACCATACGCCATGAGCACCATGTGCATATTCTATGAGGAACACAGACAAACTTTATCAGGACCACATGCACATTCTACGAGGACCACATGCACATTCTACGAGGACCACATGCACATTCTACGAGGACCACATGTAGATTCTACGAGGACCACATGCACATTCTATGAGGACCACATACACATTCTGAGGACCATATGCACATTCTATGAGAACCATATGAATATTCTATGAAGACCACATACACATTCTGAGGACCATATGCACATTCTATGAGAACCATATGAATGTTCGATCAGGACCACATGCACATTCTATGAGGACCACATGCACATTCTATGAGGACCGCATGCACATTCTATGAGGACCGCATGCACATGCTATGAGGACCGCATGCACATTCTATGAGGACAGCATGCACATACTATAAGAACGACATGCACATTCTATGAGGACCACATGCACATTCTATGAGGACCACATGCACATTCTATGAGGACCGCATGCACATTCTATGAGGACAGCATGCACATACTATAAGAACGACATGCACATTCTATGAGGACCATATATGCACTCCTAGGACCGCACGCAACTCTTGTACGCCGAAGTGATTGTTTAATTTTGACGCACAGGAAGCTGACATCAAACCATGGCACGCGGCACTGGTAAAACAGAAACTACACAATATTACCTAGCACTGCAAGCTACTTAAAAATGACGATGAGATTATTTAAGAAATAAGATGAAATTCCTTGCACTCTTTTTTTGGTAATTTAAAAAAAAGTCAGACTTTTTATCCTTCTAGAGTTCCTTCCTCCTGATAACTCAGCTTTCACTTTAGTTTGCTTGTTTAATAGAAAGAAGAAAAAAATCAGCCAAAGAAAGCGGAAGAAGCTTGTGTTGCGCACACTGGAAAAGTTCATTACGTAGGGCAGGATCGATACAAATGTATCAAGTAGCCGTAATCGAGTTGACTTTTATTTAATTTGAGATGTTTGGTGTTTGGTCCAGAATAAACTTCAAAAGTTTGAAAACGTTTAATTAACGGGGCATAGTCTTCGGAAATGGATTTCGGATTTTAATCAGTGATCTTTAATTGGTGAACTATAATTAGTGTAATAAGTGAACTATAATAATTGAAATGTAATTGGTGTAACCGGTCCAAGGGCTTATCATAAATTAGGGGCGTCTACATAGGAGGGAAATGAAGCAGTGGCTTCCGATCTGAGCTCTGGATGAGAAAAGGGGGGGGGGGGGGAAGGAATGAATAACTAGAATGACCCATGCTGACCACGGTACACAAGTTACCAAGTCAAAGGACTAGGGGGAAAGGGTTGGTCTCAACCCCCCAGAGGGGGGGGGGGAGGAGATGCCCCTGTCATAAAATATATTAGTCCAGAAAATGAATGCGTTGAGAGATTTCGATTGGTTAAGAATTGGCGAAATGCATGACATAAATGTTATTTTAATGTGTATAATAAAAGTATTTATGAAGAGTGTAACATGCAGTTATCGTAAGAATACATCCGGAGTCGATGCGGGACTGTTGGTGTCCCCCCCCCCC
>CAXITT010000243.1:231914-263852 GCA_964033795.1 Lymnaea stagnalis
AATAATTCGATCACACTAGACATATCACCTCTAATGGGATAATTCGATCACACGAGACATATCACCTCTAATGGAATAATTCGATCACACTAGACATATCACCTCTAATGGAATAATTCGATCACACTAGACATATCACCTCTAATGGAATAATTCGATCACACTACACATATCAGATCTGATGTAATAATTCGATCACACTAGACATATCACCTCTAATGGGATAATTCGATCACACGAGACATATCACCTCTAATGGAATAATTCGATCACACTAGACATATCACCTCTAATGGAATAATTCGATCACACTAGACATATCACCTCTAATGGAATAATTCGATCACACTACACATATCAGATCTGATGTAATAATTCGATCACACTAGACATATCACCTCTAATGGGATAATTCGATCACACGAGACATATCACCTCTAATGGAATAATTCGATCACACTAGACATATCACCTCTAATGGAATAATTCGATCACACTAGACATATCACCTCTAATGGGATAATTCGATCACACGAGACATATCACCTCTAATGGAATAATTCGATCACACTAGACATATCACCTCTAATGGAATAATTCGATCACACTAGACATATCACCTCTAATGGAATAATTCGATCACACTACACATATCAGATCTGATGTAATAATTCGATCACACTACACATATCAGATCTGATGTAATAATTCGATCACACTAGACATATCAGCTCTAATGGGATAATTCGATCACACGAGACATATCACCTCTAATGAAATAATTCGAACACACGAGACATATCACCTCTAATGGAATAATTCGATCACACTAGACATATCAGCTCTAATGGGATAATTCGATCACACGAGACATATCACCTCTAATGAAATAATTCGAACACACGAGACATATCACCTCTAATGGAATAATTCGATCACACTAGACATATCACCTCTGGTTCTCTCAGTTATTTCATTTAATTTCATGATGTCTTCGTGCATTATTTGTTGATTGACATTCTTACAACGGTGACATCAGATCTGATATTGTCGGCCAGCGTCACCCAATACAATTACAAAATCAAAAAAGTGGCCAGATATCAAATTTTTCACTGTTTGCTTGTCTGGCAAATTGTTCTAAAGCCACACCACATACAATATATATTGGGAAAAACTCAGCCAGCGCGACTAGTCCGCCATTGACAGCATGCATCAAACATTGACCTGAGCTCATCAAACATTGACCTGAGCTCATCAAACATTGACCCGAGCTCATCAAACATTGACCCGAGCTCATCAAACATTGACCTGAGCTCATCAAACATTGACCTGAGCTCATCAAACATTGACCCGAGCTCATCAAACATTGACCTGAGCTCATCAAACATTGACCCGAGCTCATCAAACATTGACCTGAGCTCATCAAACATTGACCCGAGCTCATCAAACATTGACCCGAGCTCATCAAACATTGACCCGAGCTCATCAAACATTGACCCGAGCTCATCAAACATTGACCTGAGCTCATCAAACATTGACCCGAGCTCATCAAACATTGACCCGAGCTCATCAAACATTGACCCGAGCTCATCAAACATTGACCCGAGCTCATCAAACATTGACCTGAGCTCATCAAACATTGACCCGAGCTCATCAAACATTGACCCGAGCTCATCAAACATTGACCCGAGCTCATCAAACATTGACCCGAGCTCATCAAACATTGACCTGAGCTCATCAAACATTGACCCGAGCTCATCAAACATTGACCCGAGCTCATCAAACATTGACCCGAGCTCATCAAACATTGACCCGAGCTCATCAAACATTGACCCGAGCTCATCAAACATTGACCCGAGCTCATCAAACATTGACCCGAGCTCATCAAACATTGACCCGAGCTCATCAAACATTGACCTGAGCTCATCAAACATTGACCTGAGCTCATCAAACATTGACCTGAGCTCATCAAACATTGACCTGAGCTCATCAAACATTTACCTGAGCTCATCAAACATTGACCCGAGCTCATCAAACATTGACCCGAGCTCATCAAACATTGACCTGAGCTCATCAAACATTGACCCGAGCTCATCAAACATTGACCCGAGCTCATCAAACATTGACCTGAGCTCATCAAACATTGACCCGAGCTCATCAAACATTGACCTGAGCTCATCAAACATTGACCCGAGCTCATCAAACATTGACCCGAGCTCATCAAACATTGACCCGAGCTCATTTGGTTGCAGGACTCACCAACGAGGCAACCAGACAAGGTCATCCAGCCCGCCGAGGACCATCTGAACGTGACGTCACCTCCAGGTTTTGGCAAAGAATTGGTCCAGGAAGCACTGAGAAGTTTTTTTGACGAGCTAAAGAGGAGGCCAGATCTGCGCGATGGTCTTTTGAAAGGTGATTAGTTTATGGATGACGTTACAGGTTATTTGTTTATGGACGATGTGACTTGTTTATGGATGATGCTACAGGTTACTGGTTTATGGATGATGTTGCAGGTGACTTGTGAATGAATGATAGATGTTACAGGTGAGTTGTGTATGGATGATGTTACAGGTGAGTTGGTACTTGGATGATGTTGCAGGTGACTTGTGAATGAATGATAGATGTTACAGGTGAGTTGTGTATGGAGGATGTTACAGGTGAGTTGGTACATGGATGATTTTACAAATTAGTTGTACATGGATAATGTTACAGGTGAGTTGTGTATGGATGATGTTACAGGTGAGTTGGTACATGGATGATTTCGGTACTGTTCGGGATAATACATCTCTCATATGAGACCATTTCGGGACTGTTCGGGATAATACATCTCTCATATGAGACCATTTTTGAAATTAAGGATTGGGTCTGAGTCGGTTACAGATTTTTTACACCCGGCCCAATACCCGAGACAATACCCGGTGTATCCGGGTGTTATACAATAAGAGCTACCTTCTCATTTTCTATAATGTGTTCCAACCAATGGGGAGAAGTGAAGCGTTCATGTATAGAACCAGTAGCGATCACGAAGGCATTAAAGGTGAACACTTGAAAGCACTAAGGTTTAAAAAAATATAGGCCTATCCCAGTGGTTCTGAACACTTTATAACATTTGCGACCCATACTTAGAATTATACCTTGAAATTGAGAAACATGTGCAGAGAAGGGGAATGGGACAGAGTTTTTTTTTTTTTTTGTATATCAACAGGTGTCGGTAGTGTATTTTGATCTGGGGTGGAGGGCTAAGAAGGGTGGAGGGTGGCCGGAACGGGGCCTAAGAAGGGTGGGGGGTGGCAGCAACGTGGGCTAAGAAGGGTGGAGGGTGGCAGCAACGAGGGCTAAGAAGTGTGGAGGGTGGCAGCAACTAGGGCTAAGAAGGGTGGGGGTGGCATCAACGAGGGCTAAGAAGGGTGGAGGGTGGCAGCAACAAGGGCTAAGAAGGGTGGAGGGTGGCATCAACGAGGGCTAAGAAGGGTGGAGGGTGGCAGCAACAGGGGCTAAGAAGGGGGGAGGGTGGCAGCAACGGGGGCTAGGAAGGGGGGGGGTGGCATCAACGAGGGCTAAGAAGGGTGGAGGGTGGCAGCAACAAGGGCTAAGAAGGGTGGAGGGTGGCATCAACGAGGGCTAAGAAGGGTGGAGGATGGCAGCAACAAGGGCTAAGAAGGGTGGAGGGTGGCATCAACGAGGGCTAAGAAGGGTGGAGGGTGGCAGCAACGAGGGCTAAGAAGGGTGGAGGGAGAGTTCTGTACAGGGGGCATAATGTATATTTTTTGTTATTAAAGAAACTAGTAACATATTTATCATAGATTAAATAAATGAAGGGACTGCTTTCAAGCTATGTAAATGAATGAAATAGTGAAACGAATTTGATTATGAGTCTGTGTTCTTTTCTTTGTTTTATTTTCATTTCTATTGCTGGCTGAGGAAGGCTTTATGCCGAAACGTCCTTGTTTTTTTGTCCTGTTGCCTTATTTCAAGCTTCCACATACCTCGTTTCACTATTTTATCATAGATTAGCTGCTGACATCTAGGCTGAATTATAGTTTTATTTGTATCATAAGTAGCTCTAGTGTAGCCAGAGTATAGTAGCAATCTACAACTAGTCCGATGACTGTCAATACTATCTACACGTTTAGATAACATTTCTTGTAAGAGTAAAATAAAATACATTTTACACGTAAACCCCGCCCACTTCATAAATTTCTGAAAATTTAAAAGACCCCCTCACATTTTGTCAGGTGACCCCCCCCCCAACCAAGGGGGTCGTTGCCCACATATTGAGAGCTCCTATCTAACCAATTAATATTACTGAATTCAATGACAGATCATAGAAATGACACACACACATAGGCACACACACGCACGCACACACACACACACTTTAGCTCCTCTGTCTCATCCGCCAACCAGCCAGCATGTCAAATGAAATACTAATTGTAAATAGAAAGTGGCACGGTCATAACCAAAGACCTGCATCTGGCTAGGAAAAATAACTCCACACAATTCACAGCAAGTACACTACTACTTTCAGAGCTTTGCAGTTTCATTTAGCTTAGATTTGGTTTCGTTTAGCTTAGATTTGGTTTCTTACATTTTAGCTTACATTTGGTTTCATTTAGTTTACTTATAGTTTCATTTAGCTATCATTTAGTTTCAATTAGCTCACATTTAGTTTCATTTCACTTGGATTAAGTTTCTTTCATTTTAGCTTAAATTTGGTTTCATTTAGTTTACATATAGTTTCATTTAGCTTACAGTTAGTTTCATTTAGCTTACATTTAGTATCCTTTAGATTCGCACTAATCGCTAGTAGTTTTTCTATTGTTAATTAAATTGAAGTAAAATGTGCCTACCTTTATGTAAAAAAAATTTTTGTCCTAGTTCTATAAATACAAATTTCTTTTCTTCCCATTGGTTGGAAAAATGTTAAAAATGAAAAGATAACTCTTTGTTTTAAAAAACGCGGGACATCTTCCGTTTTTTTTGTTTGTTTCCGGGTCCGGCGATGAACCGGTTGGGCTAATATTCGGCATTTCCGGGTAACCGGGTCAGTACCTAGCTCAGACCCTAGTAAGGATATTTTTTTTTATAAATCACTCACATGAGGCCATTTCTGAACAGGTGAACATGTGAGTCAGCCACAGACGGCACGTGCCAAGATTCAAATTGACACTACCAAACCCGACGGGGAGGTAAGAAAATTCACTGGAAGATAACCCATGGCAAAGATGAACTTTGAAACTTGACAATTTTAAGGGATTAAATCAATTTACTCAGTCTGTAGCTATGGGTAAGGTTATCTCTGTATGTGATATACATTGGTAACTATCGTGCATACAGTATCTTTAGATTGGTCCTTCCATTTTATATGGAGGTTGTACATAAACCCCTAGCTTGATTAGCTTTATACGTTCCCAGTATAGAAGCCGTTAGCTGTCAGTAGAGAAGCCGTTAGCTGTCAGTCTGGAATCTGTTTGTTGTCAGTATAGAAGCTGTTAGCTGTCAGTATAGAAGCTGTTAGCTGTCAGGATGGAAGCTGTTAGCTGTCAGTATGGAAGCCGTCAGCTGACAGTGTAGATACCGTTTGCTGATAGTATAGAAACCGTTAGCTGTCAGTATAGAAGCTTTTACTTGTAAGTATAGAAGCTGTTAGCTGTCAGCTGAGAGCCAAGAACACCGATGTAACAGTAATTAACTTAAACACCACACGGGAGTAGAATCCCTTGGGATATCACATTAGAAGTCCAAGCGTCCAGTATAGAAAACTGTTACTTAAGTTATTGATTTATTCATGTCTTTAGTCCAATAACGGCATAACCGTAGGAGAGTACGGGGTAGAGGGTTAGGAGAGTAGGAGAAGGAGGAGGGGAGTAGGAATAAGGGAGTAGGGGGCAGGGGAGTACGGTTATGAGAGTGTAGGAGTATCGGAATAAGGGATATGAGAGTAAGGGTATGAGAGCAAGAGAGTATGAGTGTATAGGAGTAGTGGGTATGAGAGTAGGGGAGCGAGGGAGTAGAAGAGTAGGGGAGTAGGAGGGTAGTGGAGTACGGGGAATGGATAATGAGTAGGAAATCAGGGAATTAAGGGTTATGTAGTGTGTAGGGCAGTAGGGGAAATGCAGTAGGAGATTAATGGGTAGGGCAGTAGGGGAAATGGAGTAGGAGATTAATGGGTAGGGCAGTAGGGGAAATGGAGTAGGAGATTAATGGGTAGGGCAGTAGGGGAAATGGAGTAGGAGATAAATGGGTAGGGCAGTAGGGGAAATGGAGTAGGAGATTAATGGGTAGGGCAGTAGGGGAAATGGAGTAGGAGATTAATGGGTAGGGCAGTAGGGGAAATGGAGTAGGAGATTAATGGGTAGGGCAGTAGGGGAAATGGAGTAGGAGATTAATGGGTAGGGCAGTAGGGGAAATGGAGTAGGAGATTAATGGGTAGGGGAGAAGGAAACTAGGGGTAGGGGTCTAAGTGATAGATGTAGGGGAGTAGTGGTAGGGGAATAGGGGCTAAGAGAGTAGGAGACTAGGAGAGTGGGAGAGTAGTGTGTAGTGATTGGAGAGCATGGAAATATTTTGGGAGTTAGGATGTAGAGGGGTTTGGAGAACGGGGTTGCGAGTAGAGAGCAGGTGAGTATGGGTTAGGGGAGTAGGAGGTAGGAGAGTGTGGGGGAGTAGGGGTGGGGGAGTAGGGGTAGGAAAGTGTGGGGGAGTAGGGGGTAGGAGAGTGTATGGGAGTAGGAGAGTGTAGGGGGTAGGAGAGTGTAGGGGAGTAGGGGGTAGGAGAGTGTGGGGCAGAAGGGGGTAGGAGAGTGTGGGGGAATAGGGGGTAGGAGAATGTGGGGGAGTAGGGAAGTAGGGGGTAGGAGAGTGTGGGGGCGTAAGGAAGTAGGGGGTAGGAGAGTGTGGGGAAGTGGGGGAGTAGGGGGTAGGAGAGTGTGGGGGAGTAGGGGGTACTTTCATATCAGATAGTTTTGGCCACCAAGATTTTTAGCTGACCTGAAGTCAATAGAAAACTCTGTCAATGTGACAATAACACTGATGTCATCGGTGCTGGGTGACTGAGTGCTCTAAACTTAGTCAATCCCAGGCTAGTGGACTAGACTCCGGTTCCCAGAAAGCACCTAGACACGCAAATACACTTCCAGCTCCCCGGGTGAATAGGGCTCGTTAACCCTGGATGGCCACTCATCTAAGAGGAGGAAAACTCTGAAATCAAACCTGGAGTCGGAGTCCCTTAGGTGGTATCACATTGACACAATGAACAGTCGGACACAATGAACATTCGGACACAATGAACATTCGGACACAATGAACATTCGGACACAATGAACATTCGGACACAATGAACATTCGGACACAATGAACATTCGGACACAATGAACATTGCGACACAATGAACATTCCAACACAATGAACTTTGCGACACAATGAACATTCCGAAAACTCCTGCGACGTAGAACGCATAAAGACCACATTGAAACACACGCGCACACTGCTGGTGAACACCAGGACTTCCCCCATCCAAAGACAACAGAGTGCACACACTGCTGGTGGACACCAGGACTTCCCCCATCCAAAGACAAGAGAGTGCTCACACTGCTGATGGACACCAGGACTTCCCCCATCCAAAGACAAGAGAGTGAAGCTGTCAATTGAACAAATTACAGCTGAAGTCACGGCTACTTCACACCCCCCCCCAACTTTTTTTCCCGCTGAAGGTCACCCTTCCTGATTTTCAAAGCAAGTGTTTCAGGTCGTTGTCCATATTTACACTATTATTGTACCGGTACTATTTTGTACTCAGTGTTTCTTAACGCGTGTCAGCCAAGGCAGGTAGACGAAGGTGAATGCGTTAATTCCTACTTATAAGGTTGGTCTCAATCACTAGTTGTGTTTAACTTATGTCTGGACTTCTAAAGCTTTTAAAAGACTGTACCACTTAAAATATCAACTTCAATTTATCAACTTCAATTTATCAACTTCAAATTATTTCCCGCCCTGTTCATATTTGTTGTGTTTGCTGACGAAGGCTCTAAGCCGAAACGTGCAAATCTTTTGTCCTGTCCATGAATTCAAGTTTAACATAGCTTGTTCTTATATTTCGTTGTTTTTTTTTTGTTCACACTGACCATGGAAATATGTACATACATTTATACTTTTTACATAAACAGTGCACGGCATGGAGTAACCTAATGTATTCATGGTTACTGTATCAGTAAAATACGATGCCAACTCGTCTTTACTCCTCATTCTGCATTCTTTTTATACCTCACATCACATGATCACACACTCCATTTCTCCAACCAACACTCACGCATTTAAGTTGAAACATTCATGTAAACAACTCACCACGTCCAGTCTTACCCCATGACAACAACACGGGCCAATCAGTGCACAAAAGTTCACTCAATGGACACAACACTGATCGTTAGTCATGCTTACTATCACAGTTGTAAAGGTACCACAGTTTGAGAATCACTGACTGTTAGTTTTCTTCAGAAGAATTCAGAGAGTTTCTGTTCTTGAAGCTACAGTATGGTGCTGTTAGAGGCGGTATCTTGTCAGCGGCACAAGAGAAAGAACTCACGTTACAAAGACACCGATTGAGTGATCGGCAGCTACTTCTTTTCTGTTTAAAAAAAATAAATAATTTAAAACTAGATTGTAAGGTTAACTAACACATACTTTTTTGAGTTACTGTACCCATGATTCAGAACCTAGGAACCGCTGATCTCAATCCTGTCCACGCCCAATCATCATGGCCTAATGTCACGGTCTGTCATTCTGATCAAATCAACGTTTCCAAGGGCCTGTAACTGCAATATTTCTCCTCTCAACCATGATGCTTGTTTTCCCCTTGATCTCCAAATCACAGAGCAGACTTTTATTTATCGTGTGTGTGTGTGTGTGTGTGTTTGTGGTAACTCTTAACGAATCGCATCGCTATTTGGCCAGGAGATGGTGGTATTGCGTACTGTTATCAGTATGGAGAAATTAATCTCTTATTTAATTAAATCTATGGCTCGTTCTAAAACAGTACACAGCAAAAGACGATGCCATCTGTTAAAAACAATAGTAAAGAATACGACACCCAAACCAGGGCTTAGTACAATTAATACCTTTTATTATGTTTATAATAAATTACAAACTCAAAAAAAAAAGACATAAAATTAAAGCTTTTGACTTACAGTAGAATGATTGGCTTGTACCGGTACAGTGACAAAGAAGATATAATGTTGTAAAAATGTACAATGATGAAAAGGAATCTACACACACACACACACACACAGTAAAAAAAAAAGGTCTCCAGCAAAAATAGCAGACGTTCAAAATAACTTTCCTCTGTCGTCTGGTCCATGTCGTTCAATCTCTCGGCTTGTACATAGCCTGTTTCTTAGACAATTCCAGAAGGCTACGCGTTGTACTCGCTTCCCGCTGCTTCTACAATAGTCTACCAAATGCGAATCGTGAAACAGACCATTGAGTTGTTAATTGTTGCCGAGGTCAAAGGGAGACTATAACGAGTAAGTCATGCCCTACTAATAGCGCAGCCGAACTTGGGGTCAGCTTAAGCTAATTCACCAGAAAAGATGAATGAAAGTAAATGGGGTGCCATAACACTGGTAACTCTAAACTTTCCTGGATATGACGGAAACTTAAAGAAATATTTTATTTAAATGTGCCCCAGATATTGACATAAATCTTATTAACCATTGGAGATTATCAAATATAGGGATAATTATAATCATAACTTTTTACCGTTTTTTGTTTTGTCATAACTTGGTAGTTACAGGAAAGAGTAAGACTCATAACTTGGTAGTTACAGGAAAGAGTAAGACTCATAACTTGGTAGTTACAGGAAAAAATACGACTCATTGTCAAGTATGCCCATTATACTTCATTGTTTTTTACCTTTCATTTAATAACAATACCTAATCCAATATTATTAAATGCATAACTTCTCTCATTCAATTCATTTTTCCTAAAGACAACACATCACCTCAGACGGAGAGACACAACATCAGCAAATGTGCCTCCAGTTATTCAGAAATCTGGACAGCAGATGACAAGTAACGATCTCAAAGGGCAGGCACAACTTAGCCAGAATGACCAACACATTCAGGCTCCAGTTCAGGCACAACTTAGCCAGAATGACAAACACATTCAGGCTCCAGTTCAGGCACAACTTAGCCAGAATGACCAACACATTCAGCCTCCAGGTCAGGCACAACTTAGCCAGACTGACCAACACATTCAGCCTCCAGATCAGGTACAACTTACCCAGACTGACCAACACATTCAGCCTCCAGGTCATGCACAACTTAGCCAGACTGACCAACACATTCAGCCTCCAGATCAGGTACATCTTACCCAGACTGACCAACACATACAGACACTCTTATATAGCAGTGGGTCAGTACTGGTCAATGAAACACATCAAAATCTTGTTGGAGCCAATGCAGCACAGCTTCCAGTAAGTTTAACACACAGGGTTCAAAGCTAGACGTATGACGTAAATATACTCCTCCTTGGTTGAACCTGTTCTTCAATAAAGCTGTCCTTAGTTTACACGTCTTGAAGAGGATTTATAGCGAAGGCTATTACTTGAGTCATTCTTTTACTTTTATTTGTATCTTTGTTTGAACCAGGTTGCACCCCAAGAAGTCGCTTTAAATGTACAGGCCCAATATCCGATACCCAGTGGAGTCGATTTGATTCCCAGCGATTACTACTACGTTTACTATGCGGATCGAGGCGAGCACGACCCAGTGGTCAAATTAAAGCCAGACGATTACTACTACTATATCGAGTCACCGCTTCCTGTTCAGAACGGTATCAGCCCATCACAAAGTGGCGGGACTTCGCCCGGCACCAAGGGGGCACAGACCATACAAGAAAATCCCGACGTCAAAGGTGGTGGTGCTCTGAAAGAGCGGAAACTTGAGAACCCCAAAGACGTCGACTCCGAGGTATCGTCATCAGTATCGAGTGTTTTAAATGAAGAGGTAATCGAATAAACATTCCATTTGATTTCATTCCACGAACAATCTTTCTATGAGAGATCTTCTTATAAATTGGCATACAACTACAACAAACATATTTATGTACAAAACCCTCTCTCTGTATGTCTCTCTCTCACTATCGCTCTCACCATTTTTCTCACCCTCTCTCTCCCTTAAACTCTCGCTCTCTCTCTCTCGTACTATCTCTCGCACTCTCTCCCTCACTCTCTCACACTCTCTCTCACTTTCGTACTACCTCTCTCTCTCTCTCACTCTCTCCCTCATTCTCTCTCACACACTCTCACTTTTGTACTAACTCTCTCTCACTTTCTCTCTCACAATCTCACTCTTGATCTCTCTCACTCTTTCACTATCTCTCTCACTCTTTCCCTCACTCTCTCCCCTCTCTCACTCTCTATCAGACAACCGTCTCTCAACACATCATTAAAAATGTTCAATTTCAACCATTCCCCCAGGTTACTGTGCAGCGCGACTTGAAGTCTATTTTAACTTATAACACACAACACAATAGTGTGCATGGAATATGTTTGTTTGTTTATCTTAGTTTACAGCACATTGAAAAGTAAGATTTGTTTACTTCATTGTTTTGGCTTTGTTACCCTCTAAAAAAACTACCATAATTTTCTTTTCAGAAGGTCAATAAACTTAAGTGCATTTGTAGACACACCACATAGAAACCACTAATTTCATTTTAAAATTTCAATTTCACTTTATTTTTGTTTTCCCCAGAATGAGCTGGGCAAGTTGCACAGCTAAAAATAACACCGATGTTTACTGTCCGCCAAAAGAAAGTTGCCAGAGTGGAAATGTCCACTAGACTACTTTTTTTTTTTTTTTAAATTTGAAAAATTGTACCATCACACCAGCCAGCAGGTTCAAGGACATGGACTAACCCTAAAAAGAAAATGTTGAAATACAGAAGTTGAATTAAAGCAAAAACTTCTCAATTTACTCCAGCTTTATCTCATACTATGTCATGATGTAATACAATAAAAGGTTATGTCTGATTAAAGAAATTAACTTATCTTTTATATCTCACTCCTGGTGATAAATAAAGTCATGTGTGTATAGTTTTTACATTTAATTGAATATTTGATGTAAGTCGTATATTATTCTAATCCTATCGAACTCCAAGTTAAATCAAAATCTGACCACTTTGCAAGTAGCCTTAAAACATAGGCGAGTTTTAACGAAATTATCTTCATTCAATAATAACTTATTTTAAACAACAAGCCTCACACACAATAAAACCAACAAACCTCATACACAATACAAACCAACAAGCCTCACACACAATAAAACCAACAAACCTCATACACCATACAAACCAACAAACCTCACACACAATAAAACCAACAAACCTCATACACAATACAGACCAACAAACCTCACACACAATAAAACCAACAAACCTCATACACAATACAAACCAACAAACCTCATACCCATACAAACCAACAAACCTGACACACAATAAAACCAACAAACCTCATACACCATACAAACCAACACACCTCATACACCATAAAAACCAACAAACCTCACACACAATACAAACCAAAAAAGGACGGTCGCATCTATACAGAATACAAAGATAAAACAAGCTACATGAAGTGAAGGAGCTGGCACCTGAAACTGGAAGTCATGTCTTATAGTTTAGTTACTATAAGAACCAAAATAAAACAGGGAGCACTGATAAGACCAAAATTCTTAATCTATTTTATGACACTGTGAAATTTACATGAAAAATGTTATTTGATTTTCCTATACAGGGCAGATGTCCAATAAGAGAATTATTTTAATGTAATCTGACCCCAAGAGACACGGGAAAATAATGTAATCTTATTAGACATGAATGGTTCATACCTCCCCTCCCACCTCCCGATCTTAAAACAAATAATACAAAATACTTAATGATTATAAAGATATTTAAAAATTGGAAAGCTGTTGTAGAAACAGCAAAAGAAACCCATAGGGCTGTTTGTGATTGTGAAAATAACTGAAGGACTGCGTTCATGCTGTGTGTAGCGAATAGAAGTGCGAAATATGTGGACGCTTGAAGTGGAAAGAAGGGACACGAAAAGAAGAACGTTTCGGCTAAGAGCCTTCCATAAGAGACAGGACAAATGAAGAAATAACAAGAAAAAGAAAGTCTTTAAACAATTTGAGTGGTCGCCATATTCAAGTTTTGCCGGAAGGTGGGTTTTTAAAAACCAAGATTATATGACGTAAAATAGTGTATGTAATTATTAATGCGAAAATAAGATTTCAATGGACAAACATATTTTGTAAATGTGTAAAATATAAAAAAATAAGAAAAGAAATACAGGGACATTCTCAACGCAGATAAACGCAAAGGGGCATCAGGTGCATCCATCACGGCACTGATTTCCTGCACCAACAAACCAGTGAGAGTTCGAAAGGAAAGCACATTAATTCAGCTTTTCGGCACAATATCACCATATGGAATTAATCAAATTATCTCTTACTATTTATCGTCAATTGCCCTATATTTCGTTTCTCGAGACTCGTGGCGCTCTTCTGTACACAATAGCTCTATGCAACATGTGGCTGACAGAACAGCTGCTGCAGAACACAAAAGACAATCCAGAAAGGCCGAGTTAACTCTGTACGTGGAGTTGTCTAATCCCTCCCCAGCACCTTGTGGACCACAACATTTCGTGCCAGAAATTGGCCTGATCAGCCATCTGCGCACCCACGGACAGATTGAGCCCCAGAAACAATGCGGTGTTTAAAATGGCCATGATCGACTTTCGACGGACGAACTGTCATAGCTAGTATTTAAAAAAAAATAGGACTGCATTCATTAGCTAATATTTTGGTGAAAAACTGTATCAAAATTCTTTGAAATCACATAGAAAAAAAAACAACATTTAAATTGCAGCAACCAAACAAAAGCGCACTGAAAACCTTCATTTAATAGTTGTTAGAAAGCGCACTGAAAACCTTCATTTAATAGGTGTTAGAAAGCGCACTGAAAACCTTCATTTAATAGGTGTTAGAAAGCGCACTGAAAACCTTCATTTAATAGTTGTTAGAAAGCGCACTGAAAACCTTCATTTAATAGTTGTTAGAAAGCGCACTGAAAACCTTCATTTAATAGTTGTCAGAAAGCGCACCGTTCTCAATAAAGGCTTCATAATAATCCGTACACCAAAATAACTCAACTTCAGCGTTCCGTGAAGTCAATGACATTTTTTTCTCACTTTTTACCCTCTAGATTCTAGATTTTAAGAATTGTACATTGCAGCTTTTGGGATAATGGTATAATGACCAAACTTTCCAGGAACCCTCTGTAGCTCACGAGGAATGACGATGTCAAGTTTGGGTTTCTTATGATTGATCGACCCATCTACAAACAAACAAATAAACATAGTCACTCTGATCTTTATGAGCAGATAAAACGATCAGTTTCACCGTTTGAATTGTTGAAGAAATGATCTCTCAGAGCTACCACTCTGGCTGGATATATCTATTTCACCGTTCATGCACTCGATAAGCCACAATTTGGTAAAACTGAGTAAAATGACCTTAAAATACGTATTATAACACAAACTCTAAAACATTCAATACAGGTTAAGTCAAGGTCAGAGTGACCGAGCCTGTACATGGCGTCTTAATAAATACTTTACCGAAACAATCCATACCATATCTGGTCGAACTCATTGGCCCTTTCAGTCAATCAAATAAAGTTGAAAATACTTTCTCTCTGCTCACATTTCCCTATTGTAAAGCGTTTTTAAAAAAAAAAAGACACACGTGACTTTCGTTTGGTCGATTGAGTCTTCCTCGTGCAGGTATCATCTGTTGAACGACCTGCATAGGGTGGGTAGGGCAGGGAGCGAGCTCCGATAAGTCTAGTTCGAAGGAGGCGGGTGGACCCTCTCCCTCATTATAGAGTTAAAGAGTGACGTCATTTTAATCGGGATTCTGTAAGCATTCGTGTTTTATAAAAGTAAATAATTCTACTTCAGTCGATAACTTTAAGATTACAATTTTATTACGTAACATTAGAACATATAAAAAAAATACTAATAAAAAAAAAACGTTGAAAATGAAAAGATTTTCTATCAAATACAAGTTAAAACACACTAAAAAAATAAAAAAAATTAATTATAACTTAAAATGAATTAAGCAAAGAAATTCTGAAGAAAATCTTTTCAACAATGAATAAATATGAAACATAATTAAGATTCGTTTATATTCAAATTCAAATCATTTGGCTACATGGTGTGCTCATCTACATTTCTGCACAGTCTTTCTTTGGCTACATGGTGTGCTCATCTACATTTCTGCACAGTCTTTCTTTGGCTACATGGTGTGCTCATCTACACTCCTGCGCAGTCTTTCTTTGGCTACATGGTGTGCTCATCTACACTCCTGCACAGTCTTTCTTTGGCTACATGGTGTGCTCATCTACATTTCTGCACAGTCTTTCTTTGGCTACATGGTGTGCTCATCTACATTTCTGCACAGTCTTTCTTTGGCTAAATGGTGTGCTCATCTACACTCATGCACAGTCTTTCTTTGGCTACATGGTGTGCTCATCTAAATTTCTGCACAGTCTTTCTTTGGCTAAATGGTGTGCTCATCTACACTTCTGCACAGTCTTTCATTGGCTACATGGTGTGCTCATCTACACTCCTGCACAGTCTTTCTTTGGCTACATGGTGTGCTCATCTACATTTCTGCACAGTCTTTCTTTGGCTAAATGGTGTGCTCATCTACACTTCTGCATAGTCTTTCTTTGGCTACATGGTGTGCTCATCTACATTTCTGCACAGTCTTTCTTTGGCTACATGGTGTGCTCATCTACATTTCTGCACAGTCTTTCTTTGGCTACATGGTGTGCTCATCTACACTCCTGCGCAGTCTTTCTTTGGCTACATGGTGTGCTCATCTACACTCCTGCACAGTCTTTCTTTGGCTACATGGTGTGCTCATCTACATTTCTGCACAGTCTTTCTTTGGCTACATGGTGTGCTCATCTACATTTCTGCACAGTCTTTCTTTGGCTAAATGGTGTGCTCATCTACACTCATGCACAGTCTTTCTTTGGCTACATGGTGTGCTCATCTAAATTTCTGCACAGTCTTTCTTTGGCTAAATGGTGTGCTCATCTACACTTCTGCACAGTCTTTCATTGGCTACATGGTGTGCTCATCTACACTCCTGCACAGTCTTTCTTTGGCTACATGGTGTGCTCATCTACATTTCTGCACAGTCTTTCTTTGGCTAAATGGTGTGCTCATCTACACTTCTGCACAGTCTTTCTTTGGCTACATGGTGTGCTCATCTACATTTCTGCACAGTCTTTCTTTGGCTACATGGTGTGCTCATCTACACTCCTGCACAGTCTTTCTTTGGCTACATGGTTCTCATCTACACTTTTGCACAGTCTTTCTTTGGCTACATGGTGTGCTCATCTACATTTCTGCACAGTCTTTCTTTGGCTACATGGTGTGCTCATCTACACTTCTGCACAGTCTTTCTTTGGCTACATGGTGTGCTCATCTACATTTCTGCACAGTCTTTCTTTGGCTTAATGGTGTGCTCATCTACACTTCTGCACAGTCTTTCTTTGGCTACATGGTGTGCTCATCTACACTTCTGCACAGTCTTTCTTTGGCTACATGGTGTGCTCATCTACATTTCTGCACAGTCTTTCTTTGGCTACATGGTGTGCTCATCTACACTTCTGCACAGTCTTTCTTTGGCTACATGGTGTGCTCATCTACATTTCTGCACAGTCTTTCTTTGGCTTAATGGTGTGCTCATCTACACTTCTGCACAGTCTTTCTTTGGCTACATGGTGTGCTCATCTACACTTCTGCACAGTCTTTCTTTAGCTACATGGTGTGCTCATCTACACTTCTGCACAGTCTTTCTTTCAGCTACATGGTGTGCTCATCTACACTCCTGCACAGTCTTTCTTTAGCCACATGGTGTGCTCATCTACACTTTTGCACAGTCTTTCTTTGGCTACATGGTGTGCTCATCTACATTTCTGCACAGTCTTTCTTTGGCTAAATGGTGTGCTCATCTACACTTCTGCACAGTCTTTCTTTGGCTACATGGTGTGCTCTTCTACACTCCTGCACAGTCTTTCTTTGGCTACATTGTGTGCTCATCTACACTTCTGCACAGTCTTTCTTAGGCTACATGGTGTGCTCATCCAAGCTTCTGCACAGTCTTTCTTTGGCTACATGGTGTGCTTATCTAAACTCCTGCACAGTCTTTCTTTGGCTACATGGTGTGCTCATCTACATTTCTGCACAGTGTTTCTTTGGATACATTGTGTGCTCATCTACACTTCTGCACAGTCTTTCTTTGGCTACATGGTGTGCTTATCTACACTCCTGCACAGTCTTTCTTTGGCTACATGGTGTGTTCATCTACATTTCTGCACAGTCTTTCTTTGGCTACATGGTTTGCTCATCTACATTTCTGCACATTCTTTTTTTTTTGGCTACATGGTGTGCTCATCTACACTCCTGCACAGTCTTTCTTTATCTACTCTCCTGCACTGTCTTTCTTTGGCTACTTGGTGTGTTCATCTACATTTCTGCACAGTCTTTCTTTGGTTACATGGTTTGCTCCTCTACATTTCTGCTCCTTCTTTTTTTTTTGGCTACATGGTGTGCTCATCTACACTCCTGCACAGTCTTTCTTTGGCTACATGGTGTGCTCATCTACACTTCTGCACAGTCTTTCTTTGGCTACATGGTTTGCTCATCTACATTTCTGCACAGTCTTTCTTTGGCTACATGGTTTGCTCATCTACATTTCTGCACAGTCTTTCTTTGGCTACATGGTGTGCTTATCTACACTCCTGCACAGTCTTTTTTTGGCTACATGGTGTGCTCATCTACACTCCTGCACAGTCTTTCTTTGGCTACATGGTGTGCTCATCTACACTTCTGCACAGTCTTTCTTTGGCTACATGGTGTGCTTATCTACATTTTTGCACAGTCTTTCTTTGGCTACATGGTGTGCTCATCTACATTTCTGCACAGTCTTTCTTTGGCTACATGGTGTGCTCATCTACATTTCTGTACAGTCTTTCTTTGGCTACATGGTTGCTCATCTACACTCCTGCACAGTCTTTCTTTGGCTACTTGGTGTGCTCATCTACACTTCTGCACAGTCTTTCTTTGGCTACATAGTGTGCTCATCTACACTCCTGCACAGTCTTTCTTTGGCTACTTGGTGTGCTCATCTACAGTTCTGCAAAGATGTTCTTCTTATTTGTTTAATGCAGGTAACTAATACAAAAAAATATAATATGCAAAAAAAAAAAAAAAAAAATGTCCCTAATGTGTTTTCACCCGGACCCGGTCAGGGTTTGACCCAGATGTAACTTGGTGTGCTCATCTACAGTTCTGCAAAGATGTTTTTTTTATTTGTTTAATGCAGGTAACTAATACAAAAAAATATAATATGCAAAAAAAAAAAAAAAAATGTCCCTAATGTGTTTTCACCCGGACCCGGTCAGGGTTTGACCCAGATGTGAAACACTTGGCATTTCCGAGTTTCCGGATTTGCACCCGGCTAAGTCCTACTGTTTATTCTGTTTGTGCAAATCCACTGACCTAAGAGGCAGAGTTTCTTACAGACCAATCGGGGTAGGGGGGGTGTGCTCCAAACACTTCTCCATAGTGAAAGGATTTATGACTAGAAGAGTACATTTTATATTCCATGAATGTAATTTATAATGAATTTTAAAAGACTAAACAATTTCAGTTTCTAATCAATTTTAATCAAACATTTTAATGTTATTTAAATTATATATACAATTATGTTTTTTTAGTTTTGAGTGGTTATATTGGATTTTAAAAAATCCTTTATACTAACTTCGCTTTTGGTCGTAGCTGGCTTGTTGGCTGGCTAAATCTTCAGACGGCTAATTAATTGACTTCCCGTGAACCGATCGATCTGAAACTTGCCCCATAGACATACACTCGTTGCTGATGAAAAACAATCTTACAAGTTTTCAGCCCCAGCCCCAAAACTAATCTAAAAAAAATAAGGGGAAGATGTAGGAAATATGATGACGCTGATTTCACGAAATAAAATTCCCGATTACTGCGCCAAATGAGATTTTTCAATAATTGTTAAATCCAGTGGCGTAGCTAGGGGAGGGGGGCTCCAAATTCAAAAGTCCCCCGGGGCTCATACTTGAGGGGGCCCCCAAGGCGTGTCTGAAATTATTTTTTTTACATTAAATAATTTCGAATGTCAAAATGCAGGGGCCCCTAAAGAGGCCAAGCCCCCGGGCCCCCAAATCCCCCCAAATCCCTAGCTGCGCCACTGGTTATATCAAATGTAAATGGCACCAATGCGTTTGTTGCGTCGCGTAATATTTTCTTTCATTTTTCTTAAATAGTTGGTGAAATAAATCTGCTTTGTAAAAGCAGATGGGTAATTCTAATTTTAATAGAGTTCAGGGGCATACAAAAAATGTGCGGATGCAAGCCTTGGGGGAGGAGTACTAAAAGGGATTCTTATAAAAATAAATAATAAAGTAAGCCGTAAGTGCTTTACTTGTATTCATATTTTGTCAAATTTTCAGTGCCACTGCCACCCCCAATTGATCGATATTGCATTTTATAAACGATTTCTACGAAAAACTTTGTTTTAGGGTTTGATTAATTTAGTTGTTACGCTGCTGATTTATTGTGAAAATAAAGGGTGAGATCCTAAATTATTTCCATATCAAACGTTTTGATTCGTTTATTAAAGATTACTCTTTTACATTATTTTATCACAAAAACAAAAATATACTACTTCCGGGAAAATAACTGCATGTGAAATTTTGATTTGTGTAAGTTTATATTATCTTATACTCATATATAGTAGGCTTAGTAGGCCCATATATAATAAGATTATGGAATAATAATTACTCAGAGCTTTTAAAATATTATTTTTTAGCAGATATTTATTGGTATATTAATTTTTTTATCATAAAAAAGAAAACCCCACATCTGGCTGTAATAGTAATAGTCGATCACCTGGCCTGGCTCCACACTCCACAGTTACAAGGGACAGGCAGCGGCCCTCCATCCCCAGCTCTTCCATAAATTCCATAGATAAATAAAAATAAAACGATTATTATTATGATTATTTAAAAAAGATATATTTGTTTTTGGTATACCTATGTTTTTTTTCTCCCCTCAACCCTCAGTTAGACAGTTGATACATTAAAAATAAAAATAAAGTTTATTTGAAAATCAGGCTTCATCCCCAACAAAGCCAACCTAAGGCTCAAAGCATGTAGAAATTACAAAGTCAACCATATTAAAAGAGAAATGAAAAAATCTAGGCCTATATTATATCACATTGAAATACAAAATGCAAAATTACAAAAATTACATAAGAGAATACCCATTCTAAGTCATTCATCTCTTCCAAACGTAAACAACACAGGCCAATATACATTTAGTAAAATAATAGCTAGCTGGAAAAGATCATCAACATCACCCCAGCAGGTGTTTTCGAAATAGATGTGTTTTCAATTCGGTTTTGAAAGACTGCAGTGTCAGGCTGTTTCTGAGAGCGACAGGAAGTGTGTTCCAAATTGTTGGGCCAGCAAATGATATGCGAAAGTGCGCCTTCCTTAAGTCTCAAAGTCAAAGCGAACACAGGGTATCGAGAGTTTGCCATTATTGGATGAGCGGAGTTGTCTAGTGGGAAAATAAGTAGACTAGTTGAAGTAGTCATGAGCGCTTTGAGATAGGACGGTGCCAATGAAAGTGAATCAATTAAAGTCAATTAAACTGAGTACATCTAAGTCCAGTGACCAGTGAATTAACTGAGACAGAACTGCATTATCTTAAGCTTATTATTCTTAACTGAATAATATTTCAATTAGCGTGATTCTTCAATCATGAATGGTTTAGTTTGAGTCATTTGAGTACCAGTATCAGTCAGTGGGTTTTGATAGTAGAAGTAGTAATAGACAGGCATAGCAAATATCAAATAAATTAGTTCCTAACCCTAGACTCTAGACTAGGAGGAGAGGTGCATGTTAATGTTGTGACAGTGAGTCTACTGTGTGTTTGGATAGTACTTACTTAAACAAGTTAGTGTTAGTAGTAGATTAGTTCTCAGGCTTAAGTTACAGTTACTGAGTACTTTCTGAGTACATTACGACTGTACTGTATGATAGTATATTACATGACAGTGTGATTAGTAAAAATTGAACTAATTAGGCCTATGTTGATACTCTTTCTGTCCCTACCTTCTGTATGTTATTTATAATAGTAACAGTTCCCTGCCATCATCACAGAAAGTCAGACACATCATTATAATTGCCATAAATATGTGACATCCCTCCCTTTCTAGATGTGTAATGTCATTTATTAATGGGCCTTTAGCTGGTTCTGTTATGTTATGTAGATTGATAACTGTTGACAAAACAGTTAGGTGGCATCTGATAATAAATTTTAAATGTATTTCTTTTTCAGTTTAAGTTCTTAAAATGGATTCCTATAAGCCTGGGCAGGTTTCAGCTTTGCTTTTTTCAAAGAAAAGAAAATCAGAAGAGAAGAGCAATGACCTTGCCAAACTTTTCTCTGTCAAAAACCCTTCTGCTAATCCAGCACAGTTACCGTCACCACAAAGACAAAAGGTAAATACGTCAAAAATATTTTTATAGTATTAGTTTATATGAGCTGAACAGCAATAGTTTTAAAAAAAGAACATTCCTTTATCTATAAGTACAAAGTTCATTGCTTAAAAAATTTATATCAATTCTTTAAATCCTTAAAATTATATGCTTAGAATTAAAATACAATTAAAATTTTTTAGGCAGCATCAGCCAACATTTTAAAACAAACAACAGACAGTAATATAGTTAAAGAACACCCCATGTCATCCAAGAAGAAGAGAAAAAAATCAGGTGTTTCCAGTGAAGAAATGGATGTTACGAGCCCAAAGAAACCTTTGACCTCTGAACCTTTTCCTTTTATTCATGAAACTTTATTGCAAAACAGGTCAGTTTGATTTAATTTTTGTCTTCCTATTTATAGTGAGTCTAGACAAAGCTGAAATACTTAGACTTGATAATTCTTAAAAGTGTATTCATTTAACGTTTGGTGCTTTATTATGGTCCTATAACTTAATTCTGCATTTTTTCATGTACAGAAATCCAGTTGCAACAAAAACTGGTGGCGTGAAAAGGAAGCTAGAAAAAAGTAAAAAAGATGAAGATGAACCAGAAGGAAAGAGGTTTAGAAGAAATCGCAAAAGAGACAAAGTTGCAGACAAGAGAACCATTTTTGTTGGGAATTGTCCCTTGTCAGCAGATAAAAAAGTATGTTTTCTTTTAGATATAATATATATAATTTATTTGCATTATAATGAGTATATCCTAACCTGATATTTTATATGGTGATTGAAATTGTTTGAGTTTCTTTCCTCCCTAATCATGTAGATTCTGAAGAAGCTGTTTAAAGAGTATGGAGAGATTGAGTCAATCAGATTTCGATGTGCTGTAAGTTAAATTTTGATATTTAATACTAAAAGTGGGATTTCTTTGACTGATTTTCTTAAATGTCAAGGAACCATCAGTTGGGTATAAGGTGACTTTTTTTTTTCAGTAAGTTACACAACAAAATTATTCAATAGGGTAAATTTTTGTTGCATTAAAAATGTGGGAGGAAACACTTAAAAATTGTGCAAACAGAAATAAAATTGGTAGAGTGAAATTGGATGTCATTAAAAATGTTATTGAACATAAATACTGTTACATCTCTCAGCCTCCAGCAGATCCCACGTTACCAAGAAGAGCTATTGTCATTACGTAAGTTTGTAGCTTTTTCTTTTTACAAGATTGTTATAAAATATAGTACTTTTAGTATAGACCTAATACAAGCTTATAGGAATTATTTAAACACTTTATTTGCACACAACTCTGATTGGAGTTGCTTGATTTTATATTTTACATTATGGTCCCAATGCAATCTGGAAACAGACAAAATTACATTAAATATTGCCCTGCTTTGGCATTAAATTAACATTTCATTTTCTGTAACAGGAAAAACTTCCATGAACAGTGCAATAACTATGTAGCTTATATTGTCTTCAAGGAAGTGGAAGCTGCCATGAAAGCTTTAGAAAGGTAATGAGGTCTGAAAGTTTGACTGTTATTTAAATAAATATTATATTCTTTTAATAATAATTTTTAAATCATATTAAGTGTACTCATTACGCAAAACTTTTATATTTTTATAATATAGTTTTAAATGTGTTGAGGATCAAAGCTTTAAAAAATCTTATATAATGATAGGTGTAACAACTATATGAAAAGAATAAAGTCCTCTAGAACAAATGCCTCTGTTTTCATATTTCAGGAATGGCTACCTACTAGATGATCTCCACATACGGGTCGATATAGCTGCTATGGCCAATAAGGTTGGAAGCTGTCATTTTTGGAATTATTGAAACACATATATATCAAAATTCTACATCTTTTACTAAAAATAACAAATATAAAGAAGATATAGCTAGCAAAATGTAACTTTTAAGTTTCTCTCTGTTTGTAAAATGATAAAGAGCTTAAATGATTTACTTTTTTCCAGATTTGAAATAAAAATTATTTATATTTTACATGCATCATTTGATTTTCAGCATGACAAAAAAAGATCAGTTTTTGTTGGAAATCTTCCATTTAGTAAGTAGAAAGTGTGCACCCTATCTAAATATAGTGAATGACAAAACATTACTGAACAACAAATAATTGAATATATGCGTTGTCAAAGTTATGCTTTTTCTATTGAATTTTAATTAAAAGGTATTGAATGTCGTGTCTCTTCAAAAAAAAAGTATTAGAGCTATGGGACTTTATTTGTGAGGTTATTTTTTTAATGTTATATATTTATATTATATACAATTTTTTTATAGAAAAAAATAAAATCATTTATGTATATTTAGTATTTAGAGTATAGTTCATGGCTCTGTGTGTTTGTCATATCATCTATAAGATACAAAATTTATGGTAAAAAAAATATTTCCTCTAGTTAAGGGCTTATTTTATATGCCGATCCTTTAAAAAGGTCAGTTTCTTTATTTGTTACAATGTACGATGTACAATTTGTTGCATGTGAGCAATTTATCTTTTCTGTGTACATACAAACAACATTCAGCGACCAAGCAAGCGTCATATTTGCTCAAAAAGCCAGTAATTTAAGTAGTGACCCCTTGGTCGGAGGGTCGCACAGTTTATTCAAAAATATATGTTAAACGAAATGAGCCAACAGTAACGTTCATCATTTGAAGTGGAATTTAAAAAAAAAATTGTATGCATCTTTTTAAAGTTGGTAAACATTTACTAAGAAAATTATTAATTTAAATATTTTCTTAGGTAATTCAAAACTCATTCACTCTAGAACCACAGATTATAAAATTGTTTCCCCTTAAAATAAGTTAAAATCAATGTTAGATAATTAGCAAGTCCTCAAATATTTTTTGTTGAAAGGTTTTATAAAAACAACTGCAAGAGAAAAAGGACAAATTTTATTTTGATCATTTATCTTGGTGTGCTGTGTCCTTAAAATATTTGATTTCTTTTAAAGCTATTACTGAGGAAGTCATTAGAGCTCACTTTGAAGACTGTGGGGACATAACAAACGTGAGAATAGTACGTGACAGAATGACCAGTCTCGGTAAAGGAATTTGCTATGTACAGTTCGAGGTAAGAATTCAGTGGAACGCTCTTGTAATTTTTTCATGGATTTTTTATAGCCTCTTTGTTAACCTAACTTTACCTTCAACCTTTTTTGGTTTGAATTTTGACGTCCCAGAGTTAACAGATTTTTTGGTGTTGTTTAATTTATAAACCAATAAACGACAAAATAAGAATTTTAATATTTGCCAGCTAAATGGGGAGAAATATTTTGCCTTCCCCACCAAAATAAATAAGTTTGACGATTTGCTTATATGTTAAGTCATCTCATTACCACTAGTTATAAATTAATCATTTTAAAATAAAAAATATTTAGTTATTTTTAGCTACCGTACCGGTATTTTAAATATTCGAATTAGACTTTTTAAAATTATCCAATATTCATGAATGGTAAAAAATTTAATTTTAATCCTTGATTCTCCTCATTTATTTGGTTATTTTTAATGATTTAGAAAAATGCATTCAATCCAAATCAGCTGGTGAGATTTATTTCCCTTTTGAAAAAAAAAGCTCAGTGTGTTAATACTCTAGTCAGTATGTGAGGAATGGTTAACTTGTTATCATTATATTCTGGTTTGTGGGAATAAGGTCAATGATATACTGGTTTGTGTCATGCAGGTCAATGATAGTCTGGTTTGTGCCAATAAGGTCAATGATATTCTGGTTTGTGCCAATCATGTGGCCAATATAACTATGTTTATTTTGGATTTCTGTTTTTTTTTTCCAGTCTAAAGATTCTGTTGGATTAGCTACAAAACTGAATAATTCAGAGCTGCAAGGGAGGCAACTGAGAGTCATGGTTTGCTCCAACAAACAAAAGAAAACAGATCAGAAATTGTTGAAAAAACAGCTGAAAGAAGTATCCTTTAAAACATTGTCTATTGTCATTCTAATTTACCTTACTTGACCTGGGTGGTTTTAAGACAGACTTTCAATCCCAGCAGAAACATGACAAAAAAGAATGTTCTGATCCCAGTTAATGATTCCATTTTATCACAGCAAACTAAAACTTGCACACAAGTGAGGATTTAACAATCAACAGTTTAACTTTAAATAACCGGTCGCAGATCAGGTTGACAGTAACACACATGAATAACCGGTCGCAGATCAGGTTGACAGTAACACACATGAATAACCGGTCGCGGATCAGGTTGATAGTAACACACATGAATAACCGGTCGCAGATAAGGTTGACAGCAACACGCACTCAGTCAGCAAAAATTTATTCTCAGCTTTGGATTTTAAGAACTGACTAAAAATTATAGCAGGTTATGCAAATGCATGTGCTTACCATGATGTTAGGTATTAGAAACTGGACTCTTGGGTATTGGCTTAGTGAGGAAAAAAAAGTGGGGTGGGGTTGGTGTCGCTTTTAGGGTTTATAACCAATTTTTATAATCAATGTTCATGGGTTTGGGAGCAATAGAAGGAGTTGGCCATGGGTGGGATTTAGTCAAGGTGCACCCCTCTGTGTGAGTGTCATGCAAGATCTGTAAAGCACATTTTGTGCATTACGGGAAAGAGACTATTCTACCCACCAGCTAGTGAGTCTGGTAGCTTGACAGTACAAAACAAATTTTATCCTGCTAACATAATATTTAGACAACATTTATCAAAGTAGAGTTTTTTGTGGTCAATGTACATTCTTGCATCGGCCTCGTAAAAAGTGAAGAAAAAAATTTAGAAATAAAAAATATCAAAATTTTCTCCACATCAAAGTTTGAAGATGGACTAAAGCTATAGTTTGACATGCTTAAAACAAGAGCTTGACAGTTTTTACTCAAAATTTTAGCTTAATTACCGATATTATCTAACATAGACAGGACAAATCTATACCAAGTGTAGATAGAAACTGACAAACTTTAAAACCGGCCAGGATAATGTTGCTAACCAGGTCAAACCATGACTTATGGTAACCCTAAGGTTATGTCCCCCAACTTATGGTAACCCTAAGGTTATGTCCCCCAACTTATGGTAGGTAACCCTAAGGTTATGTCCCCCATCTTATGGTAGGTAACCCTAAGGTTATGTCCCCCAACTTATGGTAACACTAAGGTTATGTCCCCAACTTATGGTAGGTAACACTAAGGTTATGTCCCCCAACTTATGGTAGGTAACACTAAGGTTATGTCCCATAACTTAAGGTAACTATAGAGATTACGTCCTTCAATACTTAAATAAAGGGAAATCTCATGTACATGTCATCTTAATTTTTTAATTTACATTAAAAATCTAAATGGCTGTGGGATTTGTTTACTCTTGATTTTCCGGGAGCATATCTAAAATTAACATTTAGTGAAAACAAAACGGTGCATTAATAAATTTCTGTTCGCTCAATAATCATTTTAAAAAGACATTTAATCGCCAGGTCATTGTAACAGAGTAATTCCATAAAGTCAAATTATAGCGATTTCAAGTTTTTGTAACATTGACGTGTATAATTTTATAAACAAGCAGGATATCAATATTTGTAAATAAAATATAAATACTACAAATTAAATAAGTTTTATGTCAATTAAAAAAATAAATAAATACTGTTACCAGAATGACTTTGAGGATGACTTAATAATTCTTATTCTACATGGTAATTTCTCCATAATGGTACATGGCATCTGTATGGTTATAACTTTTTTTTAGTATTTTTAGCCTGCATTTTTTTTACCTTTGCTGAAATTTCTTGGTTACCTGCCCGTTTAAAGTTAAAGGATTCATTTTTTGTTTTGTTTTCACGCCACAATCTAAATTTAAACTTAAATTACCGGTTCATAATTTATATTCCTTAACATATCAGAAGGACAAACAGCCAGCAAAAGCCAAGGTCAAGAAGATTGCTTTTGCCCCAAGTAACATCTCCAACAACTCGTTCAAAACCATTCTGAAAGCTAAAAAAGAGAAAAGATTCAGAAAAATGAAAAAAAAGAAAGAGAATGCCAAGAAAACCGACGGCCTGTCATCCATCTATGGGGATGTGGCTTCGGTTGATAAGAAAAAAAACATTGGCAAAACTAAAACTGATCTCGCCAAAAGAAACAAAACAAAGGAAACATTGAAAGGGAAGACCAAGTTTTCTCCAAAGGGGAGCTCATTCAAAGGGAAGAAAAATTTTTCTCAAAAAGGGAGTTCATTCAAAGGGAAGAAACAATTTTCTCAAAAAGGGAGTTCATTCAAAGGGAAGAAACAATTTTCTCAAAAAGGGAACTCATTTAAAGGGAGAAAACAATTTTCTCAAAAGGGGAGCTCATTCAAAGGAAAGAGGAAATGATTTCAATAAAATTTATTGTATTATTTGTATTATTAAACAAAAGGATTTATATTATAATATCTGAATTCATTTTATTTCAATCATCATAATTATAAGTACGTATGTCTACATTAAATAAGGTCATTGTAAAACTTTTCAATCATAAGATGATGAGTGATCACTCTAATTTCATACGGGTGTACCACTGCTGAATTATTGATTCTAAGGATGTGATGCAGGCTTTCATTGGTTGAGCTCCGCTGTAACTCCACTCCTGATAAATTTTTGTCAGGTCGGGAGCGGCATCCTGTTATAGAGGCGAACTGGTAAGAAGAAAATGGGATACGTTCACATCTTTGTGATATTAAACAGTCTCTTCCCATTTCAACGGAGATAAACACAAAGAGACAGCAGATGTATCTATCATGGCACTGATTTCCTGTACCAACACACCAGTGAGTTTTGAAAGGAAAACAAATTAATTCAGCTTTTGGGCACAATATCACCATATGGAATCATTCAAGTACTCTCCTGCTTTTTTGTTTGTCTTGTCTGCGGAGGAAGGCTCTTACTTAGCCAAAGCACATATCTTTTATTGTACTTTCTATTTCAAACATCCAAACGTCCAACTATTACCTTCATACGGCTTGAACACAGTCCTTCATTTCTTATAGTTATAGATATCGAAGAACTGGGAAACAAAGCTAGTAGTAACAAAGCTTGTACAGGTAGAAAATTGGGGAAACTGAGCTAGTAGAAGTAGAAAAGTGGGGCAACGTAGCTTGTACTTGTAGTGGTAGAATAGTGAGGGCAAGTTGTAGGAGAATGGGGCAATTCAGCTGGTGGGGCATTAAATTTTAAAATCATTAACTACAAATAATAATATAAATAATATTTACTAATAATATTCATAAAAATATAATTACATTTATTGAAACGATTTTGGAACTCAGACTCAGATCGGTAAGACATGTTACCAGCTCAGCACCAGGTCTTAAGACCCTGCTGCAGAGCTTTGAGCTCCGGATTAATCCCTTTAAGTTAGTCAACAGCAAATCACAAGATCATGTACAAGACCATATCAGCCCGTCAGAATTTAAATGTATCCCCAGAAATGACTACATCCTTAAACTTAAAGAATGTTAAGCATTTTGGTATGAGCTAAACTTAACCCCCCCCCCCCCCCCCCCCACCTTTATTTTTTTTCTTTCTTATTTGTAAGCCCATGTCTGATGGTGTAGCAATTCGAATGATAGAGATAACGGGCCAATCCTTACTTAGCTTAAGATAAAGGAAAGACCCTTTGGCTAATACTATTAATATTGTATCGGAAAAAATGCAAGGATTGCTGAGGGGAACAATCTTTTAAAGAGTTGTCTACCGAGGAGGTCCCCTATTATAAAAGATGTTGGAATGTTATAGTGTACCGGTAGTAAATAACTTAAAATACAAATGGTTTCTGTTTTATTTCAAGCCATATGAATTACATCCTATACTTGGTCAAATATAATTTGCAAAATCGTTCCCTCCATATAATTTATAATTTTTACAAGATGAATAGGATTGCGGCGCCCATCTAAATAATGTCATGGCAATACTAGCTTTGAGAACAAGTGTCCAGCCCTTGTCATTTGTAACGTCTCACGTCAGCGCCCATCTAAATAATGTCATGGCAATACTAGGTTTGAGAACAAGTGTCCAGCCTTTGTAATTTGTAACGTCTCACGCCAGCGCCCATCTAAATAATGTCATGGCAATACTAGCTTTAGTGGCTACATTAAAGTACCGGGTAACACGAAGTAAGATATTTGCAGCTGGAGTGTATGACATAACAAATTAGAGGGAGGTAACAACCCAATAAACTAGTTCATTTGAATTTTAGGAGATCAATAAATGAAAGGCTATTGGTTGGCTATGCATTGCGTTTCTCCAACGGGGGCAAGTAGTGTAAAGTGTTTAGAACCACTGTGATAAAATACCCAGTCAATTACATGAAATATTATATTCATTAATTTAATTAATTATATGATGATGTATGTTTAAATTATAAACGCAGAAAGACGTTGCTAATCCACCACACAAGTTGGTGGTTATCTTTGCTTTTAATAGAAACCACCGATGTGTGACATCATTGGTTACATAGCTATTAATTGAAACTCTATTTATTGCCCAAATCTTGAGGTGACTTATTTGTTTTAAAACAAGAGACAGGCCAGTCTAGCGCCTCACCACTTGACATTCCTGAAGAGGACCAAAACTGTGCCCATCCCTGCAGACATTTTTGAGTGTTTCAATCCAGCAAGTCACATGTATCACAGGCAAGAATTTATTATGTCTTGAATGGTGGCTTATATTATAATAGAAACGGAATTCCCATATTCATTAACTTCAAGGAAGCTCGAGATTTGCTTATCGGGAAATGTCGTGTTCAACTTTCGGTAAGAGGCCAACAGTGCATATATATCCTACCCAGTATATCTAACTCAATGAGTCCAGTGTTCCATCGTGTGACAACCATATTATTTTCTTATTATTGATTTTTTAATATATAGTAGAAGACATAACTACCTAAAGGGAATGCCCGAGACTCATAACTGACATTGTCCCGGGGTCCAAGACTCATTATAACTGACATTGTCCCGGGGTCCAAGACTCATTATAACTGACATTGTCCCGGGGTCCAAGACTCATTATAACTGACATTGTCCCGGGGTCCAAGACTCATTATAACTGACATTGTCCCGGGGTCCAAGACTCATTATAACTGACATTGTCCCGGGGTCCAAGACTCATTATAACTGACATTGTCCCGGGGTCCAAGACTCATTATAACTGACATTGTCCCGGGGTCCAAGACTCATTATAACTGACATTGTCCCGGGGTCCAAGACTCATTATAACTGACATTGTCCCGGGGTCCAAAACTCATAACTGACATTGTCCGGGGGTCCAAGACTCATTATAACTGACATTGTCCGGGGGTCCAAGACTCATTATAACTGACATTGTCCCGGGGTCCAAGACTCATTATAACTGACATTGTCCCGGGGTCCAAGACTCATAACTGACATTGTCCGGGGGGTCCAAAATTTGTAACTTACATTGTCCCGAGGTCCAAAACTCATAACTGACATTGTCCCGAGGTCCAAGACTTGTGTCTTACATTGTTCTGGGGTCCAAGACTTGTAACTTACATTGTTCTGGGGTCCAAGACTTTTAAATTACATTGTTCTGGGGTCCAAGACTTGTAACTTACATTGTTCTGGGGTCCAAGACTTGTAACTTACATTGTCCCGAGGTCCAAAACTCATAACTTACATTGTCCCGAGGTCCAAGACTTGTAACTTACATTGTTCTGGGGTCCAAGACTTGTAACTTACATTGTTCTGGGGTCCAAGACTTGTAACTTACATTGTTCTGGGGTCCAAGACTTGTAACTTACATTGTCCCGAGGTCCAAGACTTGTAACTTACATTGTTCTGGGGTCCAAGACTTGTATCTTACATTGTTCTGTGGTCCAAGACTTGTAACTTACATTGTTCTGGGGTCCAAGACTTTTAACTGATATTGTCCTGTGGTCCAAGACTAATCACTTACATTGTCCCGGGGTCCAAGACTCGTAACTTAAAAATGTCCCAGGACTCATTGCGTCAAAAAGGGAAATCGAAGGGAAATATTTATTTTAAAATGTGAATCCCCACCCCCCCAGTAAAGTAACAGAGGTCAGAGGACAAGAAAAGTACAAAGTACTTTGGCGTTATTGTTGATCCAGCGCCAGATTCATCCCGTCTTGAACCAACAATTCTTTAGTTTTATGTAACACCATCTGAGAGCCACTATGAAATTGTAGACACAGTTTTACAGATTGTTGACACAGGCATAAATCAGGCTTTGACATAGCACATATGACAGTTGAAACATTGAAAGAACACATCATTCCACTGTCAGATCGTCGTGCACAGTGACATGAC